>KE372849.1:103561-131938 GCA_000418225.1 Zizania latifolia | reverse complement strand
TCCGGTGACCAGCAGAAAGCAGGGATATGAAACTTAGTTTGATGATGTGATCAACAGTGTTCGAACACCCAGTTAATTTAACTCTTAGTTTGGTGTGAAATGTGACGTTGCCTTATGTTTGTAATGTAATTAGCTGAAGGATGCTGTACCGAATTGTTGTTTTGCATGGAGTGCTGCAACAACATTTCTCTGGAACATTATTCATTATAAAGTGAGATGATCAGATGATGGATAATCCCAGGCTTTGAAACACATCTGGATAATTCATTGTTCACGTCCACTATCTCTAGCCTTTAGATGATTTATCTACGATGCAAATCGTTTTCTCTTCTCTCATGAAGCTATGCCATCTCAAATATTTTTAGCATTGGGATATTTGATGCTTATGGAATCATACAGTTGAGCTACAAAACAGAAGCTCCAAACTCACACCCTGCACCTCATTTGTAGAAATATGGTACAACTTTTCTGTAGTAACGCGCATGATTTCATCTAGTTTACTACTTATGCTTTCAAATAGATTATATTTTGAACATCCATACAAACTTGATACTTTTCTACTTACATATTTATAAAAAATATTAAAAATATAACTAGTCAATATAAAAATATATATAGTATGCACCATAATTATTCAAAGTAAATATATTAATATAATTTTCATATATCACGTACTAATATTTTATAATCTACTAATAATTTAAAATTTTAAAATTTTGAGATTTTACCATAAGTTCTGAGAAAAGGCCCGTTACTACTCCAACTAGGCCCACTAGGGTTCACAACCAAACTCGCCACATTATAAACACTCATCTCCTTCCCGACGCCGCCTTCGCTCGCCGCCTCCCTCTGCGCTCCACGTCTTCCTTAGGCTAGGCTAGGGTTACGAAGAGATCGCGGAAATGGTGGCCTTCAGGGTAAGTCCAAGCTCGCGCGGTTGCTCCCTTGTTGGAGGCGGCCGTCTCCGTGCGGTTGATCCGCTTGTTTGATTGATCTGTGCGTTTGAACGCTCGTGTATCCGTGCAGTTCCATCAGTACCAGGTGGTGGGTCGCGCGCTGCCGACCCCCGGCGACGAGCACCCCAAGATCTACCGCATGAAGCTATGGGCCACCAACGAGGTCCGCGCCAAGAGCAAGTTCTGGTGAGCGGTCATCTCGGCTTCTCCTTCGAATTTTGGAGGAATTTTTTGTTTCATCTTTCGTGCGGTTTGCTAATGGCGGCCCTTGGGGTGTTCAGGTACTTCCTGAGGAAGCTGAAGAAGGTGAAGAAGAGCAACGGACAGATGCTCGCCATCAACGAGGTAGTCAAAATTTTATTGTATTGTATTTTGATGTGGACATGGGTTTTTCATGTGGCCTATGAATTATGATTGCTCCCTGACATTTGCAACCTAGAACTGTTAGTAATTTAGTTGTATCGATCAACTGCTAATACGTGACCTCTCATCCAAATGTGGTACATATTTTTATTTTCTCCAGGTTAGGTTGGACATTCTTAATCTGATCTGTACCCTTTAGTGGTGTTACAGGAGGCAGCTGTTTATATGCTCATCATCCTAAGTCGATTTGCATGTACTTGATGTGGTTTCAGTTTTTTGAATTGCCAGACTAGTGTTCCCTCATTTTGTGAGAACTTGCTGCATGCTATTCTATTTTCCAAATTATTTATCAGTAGAAATTTTACTCTCTATAGTTGAGAGGATGTCCGCATTTGCCAGCAAGTTTTGATTGCATATTTCTTCTTTGTATTATTGCACTTGAACTCAAGATATTGCATCTGTACAACACATAGCGGTTGTGTATAGATATTGTTAAGCTGTGTTAGTTTTGTATTAGTCACTCCCTTAAATTGTATTAAAATATCTGGATGGATTGGGTAAACTGGTTGGTATGGTCTTTGAATGAATGATGCTTGAAGCTCTAGCTGTGGTCGGGATTCTTCAGAAATTTTACCCATCATGTAGATATTCGTTTTTTAAGCTGGATTATAATTTTCTTCCAGTATCTTTTCAAATGTTTGCATGGACGATTATCTGTTGTCTACCCTCACAATTTTTGTCATGCCAGATCTTTGAGCGTAACCCAACCATGATCAAGAACTATGGCATCTGGCTGCGTTACCAGAGCAGAACTGGCTACCACAACATGTACAAGGAGTACCGTGACACTACATTGAATGGTGCTGTGGAGCAGATGTACACTGAGATGGCTTCTCGCCACCGTGTGAGGTTCCCTTGCATTCAGATCATCAAGACCGCCACTGTCCACTTCAAGCTCTGCAAGAGGGACAACACCAAGCAGTTCCACAACTCCAACATCAAGTTCCCCCTTGTGTACCGCAAGGTCAGGCCACCAACCAGGAAGCTGAAGACCACGTTCAAGGCGTCGAGGCCAAACTTGTTCATGTGATTGGGTCATAACGGATGTGGTTTTTGTTCGGCTGAACAAGAGTTGGAAAGTTTTTTTGTTTGCAGTTTTGATGCTTCAAGAATTGAGCAGTTTGATGCTTATTTATCGTTTGAAACATGCTTGGCGAACCTTCCGGGTGTGGCGTTATTAGCGATCGGCCGACTTTATTGTTGTTTGATATAGGTAATCAGTTGAGGCTGGTTGTGTTCCTGTCGGCGCCGCAGGTCGATTCGTTTGTTGTGCGTTGATCGTGGAGCTGTCATGCTGAACGATGTACTAATGCTTCGTCCAGCCATCCTGTGTTTGTGGTAAGTTTGAGCATTTCTAGCGGCCTCTTTATTTTTGATTTTCTATTTATCTATTTAGCTAATTGTCTATATCTGTTATACATTTCAATAGACTTTATTTAACTCTTTAAAAAATTTACTCTCTTTTAAAATCCTAAAATATTTTGAAAGATTTGATTTCTGTTTGAAATCCCAATTTCTAACCTTAGAAATCTCCAAATCTCCAAATTATAAAATTTTTAGATTTTAGAAATTAAAATTTTCTCTTCTTTTTCATTTCTATTTTTCTTCCTTTTTTCTTCCTCTTTTCTTCTTTCTCTCTTTCATCCCCTTTCTTTCTTTCGTTTTCCTTCTTTGCTCACTTCCTGCATGGGTACGGCGGTGGCGTGACGTGGGGACAGAATGGCGGCGGTCTAGGGGTGGGGCAGCGTCGGCCTAGACACAAGGGGAGGCTGCGTGTGGATAGCTTCGTGTGTCGTCGCTAGCCCTGTTTCTCCTGCTAGCACTGGCGTTGGCATTGGCGACAATGGGGTAGATAGAGGGCCACGATCGCTGACGTGGAGGGCTTCGGTGGTGGAGCGGGAGCAGGTGGCGCACGGCATGTTTCTCGGTCACGGCGGAGTGGTGCCGGCGGCAGATGGGCGATGGGCTGTGTTTCCCGGTCACGATGAAGGAGTGGCGCTGGCAGCCAAGGTTGTCAATTCCATTTTGGTACCGGCCAAAATGATCGGTATGTATTATTTCGTCACTTAAACTAATACTTATTAAGTTGTGTACCGTTTTGGTTTTAATACCGATCAATATCAGCTATTCTGGTCAATACTGGTCCCATACCAGCTAATACCGATCTATACCACCCATTCCGATCAATACCGGCCATTCCGCTTAAAATTATATTTTAATTTTTTTTGATATATGTGTTACATATTACATATATTAAGGTATATATTATATTATATTAAGCTATATAATATATTTAAGATATTAACATATTCAAATATATCGTATTTAATCATACCAATATATATTTTAAATACATTTATATTATTTTATTAGACCCCAAAACGGTACACCGGTATTGGCCGGTACCGAAACATTTCATTCCAAGAACCAAACCAGAATGGTCACCGGAATAGAATTAACAAGCTTGCTGGCAGCGGGTGGCAGAGGAGTGGTAATACCGGTGGCGGGCGAAGAAGGCAGACGCAGACAGAGTGTGCAGGTGGGGCCCACAAAATTTGGCCATCCAACTTGGCTAGCCAAGTTTGGCCATTGAGGAGCCTAGTTTGGCTAGCCGGATGGCTTGGCCATCGGTTGGCTAGCTTGTTGGAGGGTATTTTTTTTGGCTTGAATGGGTTTAGGGGCATTTTTTGGGCTTAATATAACCAAAATTTGGCTTGGAGAGCTGGATAGCCGAGATGCTCTTAAGGCGGTAACCTTCTCTTTTTTTCCTCTTGTTACATACAACAATCTACATAAAAAATTGAGCTTAGCAGTTAGTACTTTTCAACAAAAAACCACACAATAATATCAAATTTTTGGCAATACAACATTAAAAGTAGCATTACATAAGTCAACCTCAAACTTAAGTCTAATAACATAATAAGAAATGCTACTAGTGCATCACCACACAAAAGTAGCAAATCCAACTCTAAGTCTCTTCTCTTAAATCTCAACATCCATCATTTAACTCATCATATATATTAACTTCTATGTTTTCTTCACCATTATTGGAACTATTGAGATTATCCTCACAATCGGTTAATCGTAGTATCCTGTAGATTTTGATCTTCTTTCTCTTATTTATTGTTCAAATAAGTCATCTTTAACCATGGGTATATTATTTCTTTTACGCTTGTAGGTCAATAGCTCACCCTGAGTGTTTTTATGAGCTCTCCTTAAAACCTGTAGACCTTGAAGCGAACCTGTAGACATATGTGAGATTGTGACCACCTTAAGAAGATACACGCAATGAATTAGCCACTCATTGATCCAATTAAACTCTTCAATGGCTCAAACATAGGTTTCATCTTTCGATTATATGAAATAAAGACAATAGCATTTAATCTCTTATACATCAACTGATTCCTTTTCATAGTGTGGATCTATAAAATAGCAAACATGGTCAAAACAACCAAATGAGAAAACATCAAAACACAAAGATGATACTTTGTAACTTACAAATTCAAAGATACTCCAATTTCATTCACAATCGGATGATGAAGCATAAAGACAACAAAACACTTAGCAAACTTTGTATCTCAATAGCAAAGCTACCATATGAATGCTACCAATCAACTAAAATTGTAAATACAAGCATATATTAGGAGTTAGGAAAGGAATACATTTGCTAGAGTTAAGTTATTGATATGTAAACTTGCTAAAATTAAAAGTAAATGCAGCACTTACTAGGATTCATAGTCCATGGCTTGAGCATTAATCTTGTTTCGAGTTACCTCATCCTCCATCATTCTTCTAAACACATCAATGAAGCAACCCCTTAGCTACCCAACATATCATCACCAACTCTTATGAGGGGATGCAATTTGCCTAGCTTTAAATACAGTGCAACCCCATACAATGGATGATCCATTTGTTTCCTCTAATGTCGCTCAATAATATCCACGATTCTCTTGAGCAAAGTTTTCTTCAATTGGATATCAAAGCTTAGCTTGATCTTCTCCTTTGCATAAGGCATTAGTGATACCTCTAGCATTGGAGGCTTCTTGTAATATCTAAGAAAATATCATAGAAGAAAAGTGTTAACCATACTCTAAGAAAAATATCACAAAAGAAAAACGTTGACCGCATTCCCCAAAAAGTTGACTTTTTAATCTGTTGATTGTACGATTGATTGAGAACCGTGGTTACGAAGATCTCGTCGAGACGATTCCATTTTTGGTATTAAACATCAGTTTCGGACATCCGATGAATCGCAGCAGAATCGACAAGTTTTCCTCACAACTTCCAGCGTTACTCTCTTCTCTTTTCCCCTCTTTGCTCTCCAACACCCACACCTCCTCTAGTTGTTGCTTGCCCTCAGATCTTCGCCATCCACCGCATGTTTTTATTTCTGTCGATCTCATCCACGTGGTGCACCTCTCATCTTCAGTTACTCCTTTTATTTTGATCGCATACGTTGTCGTATGGGGCTGCCACCGCTTAGTTTGTCATTTATCTGCTTGTTATTTTGTCGACCGTCTTCATCCCTTCCTCTACTCATTCTAGAGTTTTCTAACAGCTTACCCATCAATTTGCGTGGTAAATTTTGTTGGTTCTACTTCGTTTTATTCATTGCACACCATATGTTCGATGAAATACCTATGAAATATTTATATGCTATTTTCCTTTGTGAAACTAGTAGAAGAAATATTTTCACTCACAAGTGATATATATTGTTTAAAAAGATGTTGTTTCATTTAAGTAAATCCACGTTTTGGTTACTATAGAGTAGATTAAATAACATCATATAAACGACGTTAAGGAGCGTTAAAAGAATATTTTGGTGCTATTTGTACTTTGATTGTATAGTACTAAATATGCGTTTGTACAGGAGGTAGCACTTCTGAGCGCACTTAAACAAAATTTTCTTTGTCGTCACCGTTATAAAAGTAAGTGACATACTATATTTATATTTATGTCTTACTTTTTTTGTAAGTTAATTAAACTTGAGATGCTGCTTTTGAATTTAGTCCATCTATATTCATTTGGGCTATTTTATTGATATCATCTTTTATTAAAAGAAAATATAAGAATTGACGTCAATTCACATGTATATATATGCACATATGTATTTCATAAGGTGATAAAGGCCGGTCACTGTCATCGTGCATGATTCATAATGGTACATGGAGTTGCATGAGAGGCTAGCATATTTAGCACAAAACTCTCAAATAGAGTTGCATCATGACATTTATATATTCATATGATGATTGAAGAATATAAAAATTTGAGAAATAGAAGTCAATGTCATGATAAGTGAAAAACATATTAAAGATTATTATTGATGAAATTGGTTAATTGTTGTTGTTGTTACAAATGGTTATTTGTAAAATAACTTGTGAATAAGTGAGATGTGTTTGTATTTATAATTGTTGCTTGCTGAGTTTGTCTCACCCTTTTAATTTCTATTCTAGATTTGTTCACTCGGTGAATCTATCCTTTTGAGTATGGGACTTGTAGCGGCACACATCACTTTATCATCTATAACTCTAAACTAAACTATGACTAAAATAGTTCTGTTTTGTAATATCTAGTTTGTATTGTAATAAATTTAGGTTTTACATGAGTTGGTTTACTAGGCATAGAAATGTTTATGACTTTTGTGTGAGAAAGTTGATATCTTTTGATAAATTATAAACTGCATGTGATTGTGTTATAGATTACATCGCAATTACAGAGAAAATGTTACCAAAATTTTTGATTTTGGTTGTTAATTGTTGATTAGAAAAGGCAGTGCGTTACACTTCTCATCACCATCAACCACACTTAACACAATAAAGAGTGGGGCTGAAGCTCTAAGTCAATCTTTATTTGAATTCCAAACTCTATAAAGAGCACGATGTCATGCACATTCTCGTCAACTTTGGTTCTAGCCAATTTATTCCTAGTCCATATGGCATTATTACGTCAGCCTCAAGTCGCTGTATTTTATCTAACATGATATATATTATCACATGCATTAGGTACCACTTTATCATATGCGTTATGTATTATTTAATATAAACTTTAGTTGTTTGAAAATATTTGAATTGTCAATTAGCCTTATTGTATTATAATTTATTTGTAAAGTTATGAACTGATAAGTTTGTGGCATTATATGTAAAGTTGTTAACTTATGAATTATGGTATATAAATTTCTAATTTATCTTAGAAAATAACAAACATTATACCAAAATCTTAACAAAATATATCAATAATTTATATAACATTACAACAATTTTCTACAGTTTTACAGATTTTAAATTTGACATAAAAAACCTTACCAATTACCGAGCTGATACCGTGATAACCGAGTCTCATACTGTGGCTACCAATCTGGTACCACTTTACCGAGCTTCAAACCACGGTTACTGAGCACCGTACCATGGATACATAATGCATTTTTTCAGACATTGACATCACCCCATTTGTTCATGCATGGTTGCGAATTGCAATGAAAGCATGCTCATGCCAACAAAGTCTACTCTCAAAAAAGAAACAATGGCGTCTCTACTCCACATTTGTACTTCCAAATCGTCATCTACACATCTTGCATAACTGTGAATGTCCTCAGTTTCTATGGACGGGTATTCACACAGTGGGATTGTTACACAACGAAGAAAATAATATAACCATCAAAAGGCCATATCAGGGTGCACAAACCAATCCCATGACCAATGAAACACGCGTATAGGTCAATATGTTCCCTGGAAGGATAGTCGATCCCGCAATGTATCGAAAATGGAAGCCGCGGCTGTATTCTGGGCCAGCGTAAGCTTCAGGCGACCAAACAGCTCATCACTATCTTTGACCTGTGAAGCTGCTTCTGCAGCTTCCTTTGCCATCTTGATCCGCGCATATGCCTGAACAACAACAGCGTCAAGGTAATTCTATGTGTTGGGGGAAACAACGGACAGAAATCCCTGTCGAAAGTTGTCAGAATGGCAAAACATAATAGGAACATAACAGGACAAGTTACTATTTACACCTTTTTTGTGCTAATTCAATTTTTAATAACTTTCAAGGGTGATGACCATGCTCCATATGCATAACCAATTTTCTTTCAAAAAAACTTTTCACATTGATTTAGTGCTCAAAACAAAGTAGCTTGTATGTTTGCATCTACATCATTGTTTGCAGCATAATGCTAGATTGCCCCCCTACATGAATTTACCCTTGTTCTATTGATTTAATCATGTAAAGTAATAGCTGAGAATGGAAGTGAAATTTATATGTCAACTGCCGGCCCATCTTCCACAATCAGGTATCTTTGACATCAGTCAATGTATCAAATAACTTCATACGCTCAAGCTAGACTGCTAGAGTGCTCCACAGTACATGCACTTTCAGGTATATCTTCAGTTTTTATATGGCATGCCACAGTCACTGAATTCCTACTGCTTAGTAAAGAAATGCTTGACCTAGCAAGTTAGATGTACAAAATAAAAATGTAATGGAAAAACTATAGCATAGATATGCATAAAGCACAATAGATGTTCTATTGTATAACATGTGAACTAACTACTAAGTCTAAAATATACCTCAGATCGTTCACGAGGATCTGTCAACTTTGGAATGTACTTTAGAGCTTCAGTTTTTTGACCAGCATCAATACATGCTTCCACAAAAGGTTTGTAGCCTGTAAGGAAAAAACTAAAAATTATCATACTAAAACAGATAAATGATCGTTTTTTCTTTTGACATTGAAGCAATATTGTGAATTTATCATCCCCATGGAAGAAACATGAATGCTGATATCTCTTCAATCAGCTTCTCATGGATAGCTCATATATAGATAAAACTACCTCCTGGTGGCCTCTTCTCTTTTGAGAACTTTTCCAACGCATCCCAGTTCCCAACTGTGGCTAATGCACATGATTTGAGCCAGTACCACCTCTTATCTGGAACCTATGCAGCATTAGGGACACTCAAAAGATCAGAGTATAATATTCATCAGCCAAAAATCACTTTGAAGGGCATTTACAATACCTTGAACTCTGACTTAACTTTGAGTGCAGCTCGTTCGTTTCCCATGGCAATACATGTTTTAATTGTATCACTGACGCTAGAACCCACAAATATTGCTTGTTTTGTGGAAACTTCTAGTTCATGCTGTGATCTGGAAGCAAGATAAAAGAAAACCAGAAAATGGCTAATTCAGAGAAGACTGAGGTAAGCATGTATCAGAGTTTGTCAAAACAAAGTTCCATCCAAGCTGGATCCCATACCTAATTGGTGAACTAAATGTATAATGCACCTAAATTGTCAGTTCATACAAATACTATGGAAAATAACCAAAACATTATGAACCACTTAAAACCCGATAGTCTACATAGTGAAACTAGGAAGAATTAATAAGGATTGTGAAATGATGACTGAGTCGACATAACCTACAGCCTGTGAAGCAAGTGGCACACATAATTTAGTTATGTTTCAATTTTTTACCTCCAAAAATATATATATAGACCTCAATTTTCTTGGTGTCCCAAAAATCTAATACATTTGACAAATCATTTTATATGAGCCAGGGACAGAGGAAAGTTTTGATTTTATGATTATTGGATGGTATGTTTAAGCTTTCTCCTTTTTTATGTTTACCAGTCATGACTAACTTTGCTAAGATGCTACCCACTAAGGTGGTGTTTGGTTGGGCCTATTTTGAGTGTTATCTGTTTGCAGTGCAAACTGATTATGTTGGGCTTTGTTTGGTTTGAGTGGGCTGGTATTAGATGCCACGTAATCAGAATATCAGATTGCAGCCCAGTAGAGTGGCCATTACGCTCCAACTTGGCCAGTATCGGATCAAATTACCGCTCAGCCCATTCTATTGTCTCCTTCCACGTGTGGCCTTTTTCTCACCCTCCCTGCCACCTGATTCTAGATGAACACTCACCTGATTCTAAATGAACACTCGTATCGTATTTCAAAACATTACATTATTTGACCAAACACATTCTGTTTTGCCCCTATTTCCTTTGCATTCACAGTGCTTTCTTATTACGTTTGCATTTACGATTGCGGAGTGGAACCAAACACTACCTAAATTTACATAAAGCCATCTATCATCCCTGTCCTAGGAATGAGGCAACAGTGTTCCATATCAGAAATTAGGGGCTCTAATAAATCATCACATACCTTAGCAATTTTGCATGCTCCTCAGAAGCTTTGGATTCAAATATATGCTCCTTGGTCTCGGCAAAAAGTCTGTGGGCCTGCTCAATGAGTCTAATTTGTGGACCATGGAGAGGAGACCCCTTGCTTGCCATTGGATTCCTCTCCAATTCCCTCGACTCTTTTAATAAAAGAAAGGCAGCATCCTGCAGTTTCTCTCAATAGTTTATGAAGTAACTCATGCTAGGTTAGCTAGGAGATATTACTAATTGTACCATGCTAAGTTTGTACATTGTGATGGAACTAACTGTTTATTTCATGGTAAGCAAAATGGACAGACTAACTGTTTATATAAGATTTTCAACTGAAATAATATGAAAGGGAACTAAAAATGTAGCAAACATCAGAAACAGTAGACAGTTATGCACCTACCTGAAGTCTCCCTGTTGTTAGAAAGAAGTCCTTCAAAACTTCATGCTTAGAATGTCTGTGAGCATGACAGAAACATGCAACCATGTTGCATCAAAGATTCAAAGTTATACATTTTATGAAACAACCAGAAACAAGACAGAAGCATCACCTTGCATGTGCAATAAACAAATCACGAGCCAGAGGCCTTGCATTGATAACACCAAAAAAATCCAAAGGAGCGCTCTGCAAAATAATTTTATTAACACATATTAACAACACCATAATGAAAAGTACATGTTACAAGGAAACATGTATTATGGTTCACAAGTTAGAAGACCAAAGGTGACACATGATAATTATTGCATGTTTAATGTTAAATTCCCAGCAATTGTGTCTTATATGGAAATATCATCCGCTCGGAGGGATGGAATTATGTAATTATATTTACATACCTTTTCTATAGCTACCTTTTGCCAGATATGGAAAAGCACAAGGTACACAAGATCAGTATCACCACTCTCAACTGCCTTTGATAATGCCTTGTCTTGTTCATCAATGCTTAGCAGCAAGGGAATCTGTGCGCATTAAACAAATTTAAGATGATTATTAATGCAAGCAGCTTTCTCTGCTAGATCTGTACAATTGTTTATTCCTTATTTACTTGTGCATGCCAATTTTTCATGCACCTACTGACAAATTTTATGTTTATCACAATGTTACAGCATATTAGAACCCACTAATAGTCTAATCAACGAGAATGTTACATACTTACATGTTGAAAACATTATTAATCAAGGAGCATGTTACATGTTAAAGCTATTCCCTGAAACAGGGCAAACCTACGACAGCACTCAAAATGCTCCATTGCTCCACCAATAAGTCATGGTAATTGGTACATATCCACCTTAGTCACTAGCGCATAAGGAAACTTGCCTGCTTTGAGGATTGGGACTCATGGTCAACAAGCATTGCAGCCAACTTTCGCCTGCCACTGTTATCTGCATGAGCTGCTACTGCAGCATATGATATGCCTTTGCATAACCTGAGCTGCAGCAGAAAAAAAACTAGTAAAGCAGGGAAAGGCAAAACCGCAAAAGCAACTGGATGTGTATTTATCATGTAATCCTATCAGCTATTTTCCTGAGAATGACTGTAACAAAATAAACCTTGTCAAGCAAGCCCCCGAGAAGGACTGTATCTGGAATAGCTGCTGATGCTGTTATCTTCTCACATGCCCAATGCATAATCACGACCTCCTATAAGGATTTGAGGTATACATGGAAATGTTGTCATTTAACCAAGTAAATTTATTATAGGTTTGTAACTAGTGAAAGAAATATACATCATTCTACCTGTATTCCAACCAAGTTGCAAGTATAATACAATGGTTTGATTAAGACCTCATATGACTACCAGTCTACCAGTCACTTGGCTAAAGGTAATTTAAGACCATCTTATATCTTACTTTCAGAACATGATATTCCACAATCAACTGATAAAGAAAAAAAATGGTTCTGTAGCACTGGAAGGTGGCGATCTTAGTTTTATAGCACCAAAACTCCAAAAGTCATCAGTTCACTTTAATAGCATCGAAAGATTGCTCTGTTTAGGTTTGTAGCACTTCTGTCACTTTGAAGCCAGTTCGCATTAAACTTGACCATTTACCCTTCTTGCCATCTCCATCTCCATGTTCTTCCCAGTGAATCAATGTTGATCCCATCTCCATGTTCTTCCCCGGGTGCACAGCAAAAGGGGGTCAGAGGAGGAGGATGTGAGGGCAGATGGCAGAGGGTAACATGGTCCCTTGGAACCTTGGAGAATATCAGGTGGCAGGGCAGGGCAACACAAGGGGTGGCATGCGACACTTTCCCAGAGGAGGAGATCATGCGGTGGACAGCACTGTCACCTGGAGGCATTCTTGCCTGGGGTGATCTGGCAGCGTGTGACGTTGTTGCCTATGGGGATCAGGCGGTGGGTGGCCCGATCGCTTGGACGTGTTGAGTAGATGGGGCCACTAAGTGTTGATGCCAGGGCTATTTTAGTCATATTACTAATGCAAACAGGCAGGAAAAAGAGGGAAATGGAAGAAACATGCTACAACAACAACAAAGCCTTTCAGTCCCAAACAAGTTGGGGTAGGCTAGAGTTGAAACCCAACAGGAGCCATTAATCAAGGTTCAGGCACATGAATAGCTTCTCTCCATGCACTTCTATTCAAGGCCAAATCTTTGGGAAGAAACATGCTACAAAGTGATGGAAATGCTATAAACTAAAATGGAGCAATCTTTGGGTGCTATTTAAAGTGAGCTGATGTCTTTTGATGCTACAAAACTAAAATCATGATCTTTTGATGCCATAGAACCATTTTTTCCTATGTAATAATAAATAAAGCTAATTTAAATTTCATAATGCATACTGGAAGCAAGTTAAGAATGGACTTGTGCCTTTAAGGCACACTACTTGTCCATGGCAAGGAAATTTTTCACATAAAAAGTAGTAATATAAAAAATAAAGAATAAAAACAGGTTACCGGATTCAGGTTGAGGTACTCAGAGATGCGAAGTGCCAAAAGGTGATGGTTGGCATTAATCAGACGACCAATGAGCACTGGTGCAGTAAGCAACTAAGGAGGTAAAAGAGAGGGATACCATAAGATATGAGCATATTATAGGCTTATAGCTAACAAAGATAATATATAATGTTCACAAGAGAATCTAAATTTAAGATAAACCTTGTACTGCCGAATGGTAAGTGGCATCCCAGTCTGAGGATCACGAACAGCATTTAGAACACGTAACATTTTGCACATTTCTTGAAAGCGTTCATGTGGAAATCGACTGCCAAAGCCAACTGGGTATCAATGCCAAGTTCAAAAATCAGCAATAAACTATTCTACACAAAAGAATATTAGCACCCAAAGAAGCACTCCAAAGAAAGTAATGATCGATGGTAGCAGCAAACAAAATATTAGTAAGTTTCATGGAGTAAAAACAGTGAACTATAACATTATAATCTAGAGGGGTCTGTGAGACGCGATAGCACTATAGCAGCAGTAAGGTACGAGTGTATGACACTATTGTACAAATAAATAATACATGACAAACACTACTAACAGCATTTGGTGTTGGCCAGAAATGATATCAGAGGTGGTCAACTGGATATTTTATCATAGGGAGGTCAGGTCACGATATCAATAACATGTTCAGCCGAATTTTCAGCTATCCTCTATTCCTCTTACAGCGTGTTTGGTTTGAGGATAGGCTCCATCAAGCATGGGTTGGCCCTGCAAGCCAAGGATAGCAGCGCTGTCTGGTCTTTTTGAGGATGAGTCAGTCCTAAGATTGGCTTGGGGGAACCTACACTGAGAAACTTGGCAATGGATGACACAATCTCACAACGCAAAGTCGCAAACCAAACAATGATATATTCGGTTACAAGACCTAAGCCTCGGAGAAGCTTTTATTGTAGTGCACACAGCAAGGAGCTTCACTCAACTAGAATGATTTGTTTAACCACTGTTGTATCTCTAGCCAAGACATGCTTTGCTTCCCTTTGGCTGAATACAGTAGAAACTTACACGAGTACCTGTCGAGGCTATATATTACACATAAAATTTCAGCTTGGCCTTAGTAAGTGATATGTATGGGTTCAACAACAGTAAGGTTAGAGGATAAGCATGATTTACAAACAAGACAAAACATACAGATGTCAAGCAACAGGCAACAGTGTCCTATAGGAAGAAAAAAATAACCTGCAGAAAGCCAGGCCATAAGTAGCAGCTCTCAGTAATGTATGTTGGCGTGAAACATCAAACTCATGGCCAGCAGCATCTATACATGCCTCAATTGCCTCAGGCAAGGAAGAAGATATTAGCAGATAATTATCGTATGCCTGAAGTGTTATTTATTGTTAATGCTTTAGCTTTACCTTTGATTTTCAAGGGAAAAACTTATTTATGACATGGCTGAAGAGCAAATTCCCAGATAAGTAATATGTTTTTAACTATATTTGAGATACCGCACAACCCTGTTATAATTTGCAAGTCGCACGATGGGAATGACATAAAGTGCAATAAGCTAACACTAAGTGCATGGCAACAGTATAACACACAGGCTACTGCACCAAGCATAATTACCTGCATATGAAAAGGAATCTTACAGTACCTTGGCACTTTGTTTGTCATAGTGATCTCTAGCATCATACAACAATGCTGCTGGGGACATGCTTCCAATGCCAAAAATTAATGTAGTGGAATCTGGGACTCGGTGTAGAAATTCCATACTAGAATTCGAGAGGATTCTTACACCATCACACTCTGGAATAAGCTTTATGGGTTCATCATAATTATACTGCACCGGATCTCCATTTGGGCCAACCATCAAAAGCACTTCTGACCAGTAAAGAAGCACACTGTCCAACCCACACCAAGCTATTTGATCTGGTGGCAATGCAGACTGCAAGATTAAAAAACTAATGAGTGATTGTGCAAGAGAGTACTTAAGCTACTTCAAGATGCCAAATTACCACAAAATAAACAAAAAAACATAAGCTTAAACTAGATTACATATGCTGAAAATATTTCATATTGGCTTAAACTGAACAACTATGGTTCCAAATGCAAGCAAGGAAAAAACTAGAAAGTTGAAGGAAAAATTATCATTTCCAAGTGTTCGTACAATCACTGTCAACAGAAAGGTCTACTCATATCTGTTTAGCAATACAAGTCTATGATATTAGGGATGTGTTGTTTCACAATGTAAGTCCACTGAGGAAAGTAAGAGTGCAGTTGTTACAAAATTTCCATTCCCAACACTTGCACTAATGCTGCAAAAGAGGTCGAGTAGCTTTTAAATGTCATTTAACAGGGGTATATGTGGTGTGCTTGCATACATATTGGCAAACAATGGGAGTGTACTAATAAAAATTCCAATACATGAAAGAAAAAGTCCACTTAGTTATGTCTGCAATATAAACAGTGATACCAATATGAGGGTACCAACTACCAAGAATGATGTACATATCAATATGATAGTTGACTTGGTGAGCATAGGATGTTTGCTGAAGATATACCAACTTCAGTTAAACATTCCAACTCTATGAGAATAATCTTCAATTAGCCAAGCAAGATTTGTAACATTTTTTGACTTTAGTGAACACAAAACAGTAAACTCTGAATTTCGTCACCATACCTTCCCGGCGTCCCCCATACAGGGGCAGCAGGAACAGAAGAAAGGAAAAAAATCTAGTACTAACTCAAATGTATTTGAGGTCAAACTACTATGTTTCTCACAGTACAAAACAGCACCATGTAAGCCAGGAAATAAATTTAGCATATTCAGTATCATTTCCACACAGTGATATATGTATCAATAAACCTCATTAGATCCATTCAGTTAACTGCAACACGAATCAATGTACATTGCCTGGTGCATGCTAGAACCAAGATACCCATTACAGAGTAGAGAGTGCAGCACATGTTAAGCAACTTACATCACACTCATACTCGAAGATGATCCTGGAGAAATCCGTGGGGATGACAAGCAGGCGTCCATCGTGTGAAAATGCTGCAAGAAGCTTCCCGTTGGGTGACACTGCCATCTTCTGCACGGGTCCAATCTCCAGCTCCTCACCGAGTGTCTGCACGCCATCCTCATCAACCGCCAGCACTCGATCACCAACTGCAAGCAGTATCTCTGGGCTCCCAGACATGACGAACTGTGGCTCCACCACGGCCATGCACAGCACCTGCTCGTCCTGACCAACACCCGGGTCGGGGAACTCGCGTGGGTGAGGGTCAGCGGCCTCGATGTCTGTGGTCACCACGACGCGGTTGTCCTCCGTGAGGACAGCCACGCCGCCTCCCCAGAAGGCAGCATCAGCGACGCCGCCTGAGGCCGGCGGGAGCAGGGGCACGGGGCTGGAGTTAGGGTTGGGCTTCAGATCGGGGAGGCGGAAGCGGAGGAGCGAGCCATCGGAGAGTAGCGCGATGAGGTTGAGGGAGCTGGAGAATGCGAGCGAGTGGAGGCGGGGGAGTTGGGGTGGCCAGGGGGAGGACGCGATTGGGTGGCCGGAAGAGGAGAAGAGGAGGAGGCGGCGGCGCGACGGCTCGGAGTGGAGCTGCACGATCTTCGAGTCGTCGCGGACGGCGGCGATCGGGCCACCAAACGGCGCAGTGGCGACGATGTGGGTGGAGAGGTCGAGACGGCCGACCACGCCACCGCTCCCTCCGCTGCCGGAGGCGGAGGCGGCAGGGGAGGACCAGGGCAGCGGGGAATATACAGTGATGCGGCGGTAGAAACGGTCGGAGAGGAGGTCCCACTCCGCCGCGACGGAGACGGAGGAGGACATCGCCGGCGGCGAGGCGGGAAGCGAGCGCGCAGCCGGATCGCTCGCCCGCGACCACGAGCGGGGATGGGAAGGAGGCCGGAGGGGGACAGTCTCGGGGATCGAATCGGGGCAGTTCGGCTGCTGACATGTGCGGACCAGGGGACGACCACACTCTGGGCCCACTCTGCTCGTTGCCGTGGATGGAACAAGTCGCACATGGCAGCCCACCACTGCAGAGCCCACCCGCCAACGGTATGCACGGCCCAAACACATCCCCATTCCCAAGCCGTTCCACGATTTTTTTTCATTTATGTATTATTTCTAGATTTCCAAAATTATATTTTTATTTCAAAATTTACAAAAATATATTTAAATTTATAAAATTTACAAAAATATTTGCAAGGGGACGACAGCTTTCCTAGATAATACTACTCCCTATTGGAATTGCAGGCAAATTATCGGCTACCTGAAGAATTGAAGTTTGTGTTTCGCGGCGATGCTGCCAGCATTTACAGCTTACGACTCAAGTTCACTGAACTTCTCTGACAATTTTGGCTTCGAATATAGATAGATCCAGACTGGACTCACAAACATGTAATTTCAGCAGCAAAAATCCGAAAGATAACCGAGCTTATATAAACCATAGTTGGTATGATTGTTTTGCAAAGCAATTGCAAATAAATTTATAAAGAGTCCTCTAACAATTGTTTCTGGTGTTATTTCCCCACCTTTTCTTTGTGTACAGATGAAGTTAAATGGACCATCCCCTTTTTAAAATGGATATGTTGTCACTCGATGGAAAATATACACTGGACATTGCATGTTGTGCTTGTCTTATATAACAAAAAGAAACACTGAAATGACAAAGTTTGTAGTGTCAGAAAAGCATATGTTTTGGTAACAAACTTTTTGTAATCATTCGCTGAAACTTATTAGGTGCAACATACACAAAATATTTCACCAGTTCATCTTACCACAGAAATGAGGGTAAAAAGTCGCAAACATGCTGGCTTCAGATTAACATATACAGTGCCTTTGGAGGCAGATCAATTGGTAAAAGGTGAACATTTGCAACATTATATTTCTCAGGGAATAAATGACCATCAGCACTTTATGTTCTCTGTGCAGATTTTTTTTTTCAAGTTGACAGCATCAGCAGAAGCAATATTTTCCAGTGCGAAATCTCAAGTGATTACAAATCTTAAAATGTAGTACATTTATTATTCTGTCAATCTATGCAAGCTCCATCATATACTTGTGTTCCAGCCATTTTCAGCACATCATTCTCCTCCCGTTTACATCGATTTTATCGATGTTCCATTCTGCTAAATTTATGCCATATCAATTATCAAGTGCTTTACGAGTTACTCCACACACAAATGGTGACCACACATTACACATATATACAATTCTCTTGCAGAGCAAAAGTATATTCCTATACATGAACAGTCTGAAGATGGCTACTGAAAAAACATGCACCTTCGTTTTCATGGCAAGAGTTGGACATAACCAGTTAAGACTGCAATAGCTAAGATGGCGAAAGGCGGCACTAGAACAAAGGCGCCGACGGTGGCGAAGAACACCGAGTCGTTCCGTCCACTGACCTTGGTGAGCAGGGCCTGCCTCTTGATGTTCCTCCTCTGTGAGACGGTCATGGAGTTGAGGCTCTTCAGGCCTTCCTTGAGCTTCTTGCCCAACGGGAGGGTGAACTCGCCGCCCCTGTCGCCGATCAGCGCCGACAGTTGCTCGCGGATGGTTGTGCGCACACGGGGCTCTGTAGGAGCACCGTTCTCCAGGCCTGATGAGTCAGCGAGCCATCGCGATTAGTTGTCATTGTTGCAGGGAATGCCAATTTGGGACACGGTTGGGAAGAAAGATTGGAATTTTGTGCGGAACTTACCAATGCCATCAGAAACAGGGGACGTCAGTTGCTCCAGGAGATCCAACTGAGCGCGCGCCGAAGAAACTTCAGGGCAAGAGATGGTAATGTTAAGTCAACACAGAACTAAGAAGCAGGGAGCCAGGGAAACGTGGAAATGCAATAAAAAATGGATTTGTTTGATATTTGAAGTAAAACTTTTCTAATTTTGATCAAGTTTAAAGAAAAATATATTAGCCTTGGATTGGTAGGAACTGAATTCACTCTCTTTTCAATACAACATAAACCTCGTACAAATGTACAATTATAACATCTTATCTGGTTTTTTTTCAGTTAGAAATTGTCACCGATTCACCATGTTCATCTAGCTAGCTTAGTGCTGAGTAGTTGGAGTTGATATATTATTATCTTATTAATAGTTAGTGATAATATACAATAAACATAACTAATAATAGTTAATATTGAAGATCATATAAAAACTTATATGTCTTTTATTTTGGAACTGGTGAGAGTGAGAATGTCAGATCTTCCATTTCTTGAAAAAACAAGCATTTGAATCCTCCAACAGCAAGAACCTGACGAGACGGAGCGACAAGCCGATACCTGAGACGGCGGGGTCCTGTGTCGCGCCTTCATGCTGGGAAGCCTTGCAGCCGGCGCCCAGCGATCTATGCGCGGGGGAGACGGCCGCCCTGGGGGTGGGAGGCACCCTGCCGCTCCTCATGGCCGCCGCCGCCGCGTCCACGGCCTGGAGCCTCGTGGCGGAGGTAGGCGGGAAGCTGCACGCCATGGGATCGGCTCAAAGGTTTTCCTCTCTGGCTGGCGACTCGGCGTTGGCGAAATCGATTTCATTGCCTTTTTTTCGTGGCGGCGAGGGGAGTCGCCGGCCTTCCACCACAAGAGGAGGGGGGATGGAAGCGCCCGGGCCACGGCGCAGCCGCACCACATGTTTGAGCTCCGCACGTTGGTGCGAGGCTCTACGTCGGGCAAGCAATCTTCTGGAAAGAGGCGTGGACTTGGGCTGGAAGAAGAGGCCGATGCGAAGTGACCCAACAAGGCGACGAGTACAAGTACAACGCAGCCCAGCCCAAGCCCACGCGCCCACGCCTCACCTCTTTCCCCACCGGCACCGATCCTTCTCCCCGCGGCGAGCCCATCCTTCCTTGCCACCACCGCGATGTCGTCGCCGGCGGAGACCGCGCCGTCGGCCTCGGGGGCCTCGGCCCCGGCAGCGCAAAGGCCGCAGGCGCAGGAGTCGGGGCAGCAGGGAGGTGCGAGGGAGCGGAGGATGGAGTCGCTGGGCTGGCTGACGGAGTCGGCGGTGATGCCGAAGAAGCACAAGGCCATCGAGGGCGTCGGCGCCGCGTCCATCCTCGACCTCAAGGCGCAGCTGTACCGCACCCAGGAGGAGGCCCGCAAGCCCACCGCGCACGACTCCGCGGCCTCGGGCGAGTTCCTCCGCGCCAAGAAGCGGGCCGCGCCCTCCGACCCCCTAGGCGCAAAGAACTCTGGCGTAGATGCCCGCGCCCACAAGTACGTATCGTTACTGCTTCTTCTCATCCTTATGCAGCCTGAATTTGGAGGAATTAACGAACCAGTCCCAATTGCTGCCCATTGTTTAGGTATTAGATTCCTAAATTCCCAAGTAGCAAGAGGATCAAGGGAATATTAGTTACAATCTACACCTTCGTTGGAGCATGCCGATAGTATTGGTTAAGGCGCTCATCTCTCTGCGGATCCATATCACTAGTTCCACTTTAGCAATATGACTTCTTTGCAAAATTAGGTTTGTGCTTTGCCTTACCTGGGCTAGGTTATGTGACTTGTCTGTCTTACAAAGCATCAACCAAAAATTACTTCAGGACAATATTGGCAGCTGGTTCATACTGAGATCAATGTTTATGTTTGTCTGTATTAGATATCATGGAGTTTGATTGAGAAAAATATGTGCTTTTAGCAATGTTACAACTGGGGACAGATTGTATGACCTGTCGGCTGTCACCTCTACTTCTGCTACATTGTGCAGTCTCCCATAACAACACAGTTCAACTTTTCTCTAACAGCACGCAGACATACAGTGGGATATAACAAATGGACCTAATCTAAGAGCAATGCCTAGCTTGGTTATTTGATCATATTCCTTTTCGCTTGATCAGGCCAATTAACTGATGTCCTGACCACAATCGCTCTTGTACGAATAATTTCATTTTCTCGTGCAGCATTTCCACCCAGCAGCCAGCACCACCTAATTCCCCCATTCTACTTTTCATGTAGGACAACCTTGATTTCATACTTGCCATGTTTTGCTCACTATGATGTCCATCAAATGCAAGCTGTGTTTATTTCCTCTTGCTCATGCTCTTGACCAAAACTAAGGCCTACTTTGATGTTTGCTTTTGCAATAGGGATAAGTTGGAGTTAAAAGCGGTGAAGGATGGTTCCGTAAGTTATTCTGCCTTAGAAAAGAAGGCAGAACTGTATGAAAAATTATCCAGAGGTGAGCTACCTGATGAAGAAGACAAGGAAAAATATTGTGTCGATTTCTTCCAAAAGAGTTTTGATCATGTCTATGAACCTCGGCAATCAGAGAGCCAAAGTGTTGTTGACAGTGCAGAGCCAGAAAATGACAATGATGATTCTATGCCAAGTGCCAAACTAATGGGCCTTGGCCGAACTGGCACTACTATTGACAGAGATGAGCACAAGCGCTTCGTAAGGTACTGTTTTCTTTGGACTTGACATAACTAAATTTATGTGTTCTTTATTTCATATGTGTTGCTCTAACATTGATGAAGAACAAAGCTGGAACTGACTCTCCTTGCATGTTAGGCATTTGATGCTTACAAAGACCAGTGAACATGAATTGACTTCCCAAAAAGTTGCTATTCGTGCCTTTTTGTGTACCAACACTTCTTTTTAGCATGCCCATATAATCATAGTCACTTGTCGCACTGCAACCTATAACAACGGTGTGTTTGGCTGTTTGCCCCTGAACAGATGACTTGCTTAAGTCCTGATCTCTTAACGTAATCAGGACAGTTTGCAAATCTTTACTAGCTGGGGTTGTGTTCATCTGTTTCATGTGAGGCCTTCCAGTAAAACAGTAACAATAGTTCATCAAGCACTGATGTGTTTAAAATGCCAAGATAAAGATTCTTGCCAAAGTTCGTTTAGATGTACAACTATGTCATCACCACCAAGTGATATCATTGAACATCTGACATTGACAGTTCTGTAGTTCTGTTATCTCTCTAGCACTATGGCAATAATATGTCTCAGGCCTTTACTAACTTGTGCCATGATATTTCTGCAGGGAGGTTCATGAGGAAGTAAGTGAAGCAAGGCAGAAGGCTTCAACTTTGAAATCTCGACGACAAGATCAGGAGGCTGCTCGTAGAGAGAAACTCAGGCAAACTTACCTCAGGAAACGCCTGGAGAAGCTAATTGCTGAAAAACAGGCCTCTTTAGCCACTGATGACCTTCCATCTAGCTAGCCTAGATTATGTATGCCCTCACCTATGTCCAGTAGCAACCGATCATGCGGATTTTGTTTGATCACTGATTCTTTAATCTAAAAAAACAAATTCGGAATATTTTGTTGTCATGTACAGTTGATTCTGAAGCATGTTGTCGTACAAATCTACAAAACGAAAAGGCATCTTAATTCTCGTGTTGTTTTATTATGTCTTCTTGGCGGCCAGTTTCTCATGCACTATACATCGTGTGATTTTCATTGCTATTGTCTCGTGTAATGGGCAGTGCGGCCACAGAGCCTATCATAGTATCATGTATAAAACTGTTCGACGCACTAGATGAGATAAAATTAGGCGTCCTTTGCCCTTTGCAAAAATAGGTGTAAAGATTTAGCAATTAGTAATAGAATCAACTAAATAAAATTATACCTAAGGAGCTAACATAGTAACCAATGTTGATCTCTTTTTCTTATATTTTATAACGAACAAAAGAAAATTAAATTATAATAAAGCTCACAGTTTAAGAACAATGAAAGGAAAGGGTTGAGAGAATTTCAAGAGAATCAATTACAAATATAATAAATTAAAAGTAAATTTAATCCACTCAATAGAACTCTTCCTTTCATTATTGGTGTTGGTGCCGACGATTAGGACCAAAGAAAAGAGAATGAGGAGACACCAAAGAAAAGAGAATGAGGAGACACCGAGACAAAAAAGAATGATAAGATACGCGAGAGCCAAAAAGGATTGAGGTATATTTTTTTATAAACTAATATTAATATGCATAATATGATTGGTTTGACTTGTTTTTTACGTATATATGGTTTATGAGGAAGGCCAGGGTGCCACTGCCATGTACTCATTTGAGAAGCTTTCTGTGATTTCTGTGATTCTTTTCCAAGCCGCACTGCATATCATCCCGCCGCCTCCTGGGCAAAGAGCCCTGCGTGCTCTTGAAGCCGAAAGGATCGGATGGCCATGGCGGCGCCGGACAAGAAAGCCGACGGCGCGGCGGCGAACCCGTCTGACTTCTACCTGGAAGATTATTTGCGAGTATGTCACAGCTCACAAGTTTATTCAATACAAGATTGGCCACGGTTATTCTTCTCCGGATTCAATGAAAAAAAAAGAAAGAGAAGTCGACTCCGCTGGGGATCGAACCCAGAATCTCTGGTTCCGTAGACCAGCGCCTTATCCATTGGGCCACGGAGTCCTTGATGCCTATCTGATCCAAGGTAGGTTCTACTAAAATCAACCCTCACTTACAAACATGAAATTTACTGATTTATGATCACGATGTAGTTACCGCAGTACCGGGGAACACGAGCACACACCGTTATGGACTTATGGTACTTGGTGTCAATTTAATACTATCACTCTTGCATAAGCAGGAAACTCCATTACAAAGCTCAATTCTGTGATATACAATTGTCAATTGATTCGTCCACCCAGTTACTTGGGTGAACCATCAGAACCACCACCCAACGTTCACCTCTAGTCGTCATCTGATTCCTCCGACAATACATCGCTTTCCTGCATGAAAAAAATGAAATAAGCATGAGCACGCGTAAGAGGTTCATTGCTTTCCTGCCTTGAAAGTTGAAAATAAGGTAAATATGATCGCATCCATGGGAAAATAGAATAGACATGAACATATGTGCAATATACACGTAAAAGTTTCACCTTTTTCCTATTATATTCAGCTACCACCTTTTCATACTCTGCACGCCTCTCAGTCGCTAGATCATAATACTTCACCCTTTCCTGGTGCAATGAACAAAAAATGAAATTGTTGACATCAGTAGGATATGAAGTATTATGTCTAAGGTGCTACAAGCAAAATGAAATTGTTCCCGTCAATATGATGTGAAGTGTTATGACTTATGCACGAGTTTCCTAGGCAACTTTATTTTCATCTCTATCAGCAGATTTACAATAAGTCAGAACTCGTGCACAGTCAAGGACTGGTTCCTAAAATAATAATATCGCAATGATTTATGTATTCTAATTATTAAAAAGTATATTCTTTTGTTTTGTACAATGGTACCGGAACCTTCTTTTGTTTTCCTTACGTTTTGTTGGTAGCATGAAAGGAAAATAGCAAAGATGGGTAATTGGCACCAACTATTGTGAGTTGTGATTAAAAAAACATATATGGAAGAAGGAAAAATAGTAATGCATCATCAATCATCATCTAATGAATCATATAAATGCCAACAAAGTCCATTCTAAGCATATAGGCTATGAAGCTTCTGCAGTTAAAATCCATGTCGAGTTGTTGACGAGCATATAGGTGATGAAGCTTCTGCAGTTGCAACCCATGCAAATACATTCCCACTAAGCACATTGCCGCACATCACACATATACGGTGGAAAAAAAAGCCGGGCAGACATGGATCAAAAATCCCTTTTTAAACTTACCAAGAACTTATGTTTGATGGTTCATTGGTTCAAAAATGAAGGAGTTTTTATCTGACTGTAATAGATTGTTTTACAAAAGAAGTGATTCTTCAAACAAAAAGTACAGGCCAAACTACAGCTCCACTCCCTGTGTACAGATTTGCATTGTCAACATGTTTCTATCAACAGGTTTGATACTTGGATGATAGAATTCTGTAGTGAAGGGAGAAATACCAACCTCAAATGTCATTGTATTCCATTTCACTCCACATGCCTTCCCTATCTGCAGTGTAAGATATATTGTTACATGACTATAGCTTAAAGCTTCAACATTAAATGATGGAAACTTACTTCCTGCATTGATTTTACACTTGGATTTTCTTCCTTCAAAGTTTTCCGAAAATCCTCCCTTAAGCACAACATAACAGCTTTTCAGTAAAACTTGGACGAGTTGGTTTGATACAAGAGATCAAAAATAACAGAGGTGAAAACAACAGATGAACTTTTGTGTTTCTGTTGCACCTAAAGTTATGTGAAAACGCGTCAAAGAAGCAAGCACTATATTCAATGATGATGAGTTGATGACTGTGTGCAGAAGAAAGCATTTAGACAATTCAGGTAGAATGTAAATGTTGTCGTTAATCTATCAGTAGCAAAAACATTCCATAACCATCTAAAGCATGACAAGTCAAAACATATGTGTTTTCCAATGCTATTGTGTACTGGGTACAATAAGCAGACTGCTTGGGCAAATCATATATGCCTGTTGAATGAGAAACAAAGGCGGTGCTGTTTGCCTATGGTGAAGCCGGACACTTTGCTACTGGACAATTTAGTTTTTCCATGGTTTTGATTGTCAACTCCAGGATAGGATCACAAAAAAAAACTGCATCTAGAATCTAGATTTAGGACAAATCATCGAATTCTAACCAAGAACAGGGATTATAGGGCAATCCTATATATCATCACAGTGCAACTCAAATAATATCCCAACATTCCAAACTTAAATGCAAACAATGCCTAAATTGCATAGATTGGGGTGAAACTTGGTTGCACAAACTAGAACAATGGGTTCAGCTATTGACTAGGAAACAGATAAAAAAATGCACCTCCGGTTGACATATACTGTAAAATCTAGTAACTTCAGCGCCTAAAATCCTAAATACATTGCATTTTCCTAAGAACCGCAGAACGGAACTGTATTGTCAGCTTTCAAGGATTTGCTGCAGCATAATACCACTAAGGCACGAGCCAATTGTAAGTTAGATGTAAAACCCCAATGAATTCGTAAAATAGATCCTAATTTACACAGAAGAGCAGCTCAATCAAATATAAAAATGAATCCCCGTAACACAGTAACACTGGAACCAATCGCTTCACGGCCAGAGCAGCCACAGTACTGCACACGAACGACAGAGCAGGCAAACCCTAACACACGAGAAGAAGGAACCCGAGGTACCGGCCACGCGCACGCACATGAAGTAGAAGAAGGCGGTGGGGGGCTTTTTGGGGCGGCGCGGGCCGCCGACGGGTGGCCCCTTCTTCCGGGCCGCCGCCGGCGGCCGCGGCCTGGGGCTCGGCCTGTTGGGCGGAAGCCGGACCGTCTTGAGCGGCTTCGGCGTCGTCTGCGACCTCGTCTTCATCCCTCCGCCTCAGAGCCCCTCTCGCGACAGGGTTTAGCTTACGCGAGGGTTTGGACCCGAGCAGCTCAGAGCCGGAGGGCGGAGGCGAAGGACTGAAGGAGAGCCAGCCGGAGGGCTTGCCGCGGTGAGAGGAAAAGACAACGAGGCGGAGACGAGGTCCGCCGAGCTCTCGATTCCTCGTGGGCCGGCCGCGTCGCCCGAAGGAGCTGAACTTTAGGCCCATGTAGATGGGCAGGGCGCTAGTTCCATCATCCCGGGGAATGAGCTGAGATTGAGCCTCTCAAACAAGCCTTTATAAGATGGATGCGAGCTCCGTTTGTCTGAATCAGTTCTGTTTATAACAACGGGTATAAGTCTCTGTTTGTCGGCCGGATCAGTTCTGTTTATAATAAGAATCATGTACCAAACGTAATATGAACACGAAATGATTTAATATTGAAACTTTTATAGTATTTCTGTTTTTCTCTAATATAGATCCGAATCGTCTAAGTTTTCTCGTGATTCTAGTTCATTTCAGAAGAAACCAGAACTGAAACCATCGAAGCCAAATGATTTCACACTTAATTCTGATTTAATGCTTAAAAACACTTCTAAAAAGAAACTAAAATATCTCTATTTCTGAGCGAATCTGAAACCGTATTAAACGGATTCAAAGATAAAGAGGTAGATAGACAAAGCCATTTTTGTTTTTCGATAGTTTACCGGTTATTGGATGGTCGGTTATCAGTTCGGAAAAAACAGAATTGAACACTTCGAAAGACCACCAATTCAACTGAATCCTCTAAAATTTACATCCGAAAAACACCATATCCTTAGTATCAAGATCGGGCAATTGCGTCCGGGTAAAGGCTGCACAACTTGATGCTTGACCCTTGAGACCTAAGTGATTGTCATGTGATACGTCACTGTCAGGCAATTGCCTAACGAATTCGATCAGTCCCCTTCGCGGGGCAACACGCTCTACACACGGTGAGTGTCGACTCTGTCCAGCCACGCTTATGCTTCTTCTTTTTCTTTCAGAAACACGAATATGCTCGCCTGATTGCTCGTTTCTCCTTTTTTTTTAATGACCAGCAAACCTGGTTTCTGTTCAAGAAATAATTTAAGAGAATATTTTTTAATATACGTAACTGTCATAAAGTCAGAATTGCCCACAAAATGACAGAAACTAATATAATTTTTAAAATTAGGTTCTACCCTCTATGTTTGATATTACAAATCGTTTGTTTTTTAAATCAAGTTTTTCTAACTGTAGATAAATTTAAAGAAAATATATATTATATCTGAAATATCTAACGAATACTCTATTAATATGTTTTATGGTGGATTTAATAAAACTAATTTAATGTTATAGTTATTATATAAAATTGATCAAATTAGAGAAATTTGATTAATACAAAATTAGTCGATATTCTCTACCCATGATTTTAAAGTTAACGATTTTAACAGCAAGGTTGAATAATGTCTGATTCTAAAGTTATAGTTGGTTTTAGACTTACACCAAAGTTCAAGCTGCAACATATTTTTTTAAAATTTAGTTTCAGTTTGGATTCTATCTTCGAAGAAAAGTGAAGACCTCTTTGGCCCATACTTTTTTACTTTGGACCTCCTTTTCCTTTATTTTAGTTTGCCACATTGAATCTACTCCCTCCAATTACCAAAAACAAGTCGTTTTAAATATATATCTGAAGTTACCTAAAACAAGTATTTTATTATGTATTTTAGACGTCTATATT
>KE372849.1:65434-77736 GCA_000418225.1 Zizania latifolia | reverse complement strand
TTTATTTGGGACGACGCTTATATAGATGTTTGTGCTTCTTATTATCGTAGACTCTTTTCCGATCCCCTTCGAAAAATAACTCTTTTCCGATCAATCGAACATCAACTAGTAGTGGACTATAGCGGCTGTATGTACAAATGTTAAGCGTGCCGCGTGGTGGATCGGCGACACGTACGAAACACCGGCCGGTGGGACGACACGACGAAGTATGGCACGCAATGCGCAGCGAGTTAGGAGGAGCCAGGAGGCGTAAGTACGGAGTCCGTCGCGGGTGGACCCCGACCAGGGACCGACCAGCGGCAGGACGTCGCCGTCGCCGGCTGGACCGGCCTTTCCGAGACAAAAAGCAGGTGCGCACCCACCAAACCGCGCCCTCGTGCCGTCGTCCCCCCCAGGCCCCATCTGCCGCCCAGCCGCTCTCGTTAGCCCTCTCTCTCTCGCCTTAAATTCTCATGGCCCCGCGCCGCGCCGGCCCCCAGCCCCCGGCCGGCTGGTCGATCCAGCGCCCCAGATGGCCAGATCCCGATCGATTCGATCGGCACGGGCGCGCGGCAGGTCGCCCTGCCGGCCCGCCCCGTGACCGGCGCCGCCGCCCGCTCCCCCGTCACGACACGGCGGTTTCAGACGCCGCGCTCGCGCGTACGTGCTTACGTTAGCGGACGCTAGTTTTTATGGTGGTGAGCTAGCTAGCCAGGCCACAGCACACGGTGTCATGGGCGCTGGGGTGCGGCGTGCACGAGCGGAGGAGGCTGAGGCTTACGACCGACTTGCGGGCGCGCGATTCGCTTCACACATGGGCCGGCCGGGCGCCGTTACTTGGGACCGCGCGGCGGAGCTGGCTTGGGGGTGGCCTGGCCGCCGCCGCGTTGGTCGCGCCGGTGCGCGACACGAAAGGACCCTACACGGTGGGGGGTGCACCGTGCACCGCCACGCGCGCCGCTGGTGTTTTTCTTGAGAAAAGCGGTGCACGAGCTGTGACGGTGCTGGTTTGGATTGGCTTATGTACTGTTGAGACTTTATTTTAATATAAAATTGTGCTGGAATAAAAAATAAAAAAAATTGTGAAATAATAGGTCAAGATATTTTTAAAAACTAGATTTTTTAGTTTACAAATTGAAAATAGATAAGAAAATTAAAAAAATCTTTCTGTACAAATTAAAAAAATAAAAATGAAGTACGAAGATATCAATACAGTATGATATATACGAGGCTCTGGGCAGCCTTTGACCTGGCCGCGTTCGTCAGAAATCTGTGGCGTGCGCAGCATAACTATCCTTGTACCGCTGCGGAGCTCACCTATTTTGACAAAGAGCAGAATTCAGTTTCCTGGTACGGAGTGCTCACTGTTCCTGCTCATTTTCCTGTTTTTTCTTTTCGGTGTTTGTTCAGCTGGAGGTGGACGCACGGGGCTGCAGGCTGCTCCTCGCTGAACATAATTTTAGAGTTGATTTAGGGTAAGTTTGGTTTGGTGCCATTTTCAACCATATTTAAATTTGGCATATCAAAAATTGGATGTCACATCAAACCAAATATACCCTAAACATAACTGTTGTATTAAATAACTCTGAAAACTTCTACCTTTAAACATCTAACCAATATTTAGTAAATTCACAAATCAAACAATGTCTATGTATTCTTATCTCACCAAGATTTAACAACAATAAGATCCGGTAACAGTACCACGAGCATGGTGGCAGCTTCAAACGGAGCTCTTGAGCATCATGCGTATGATGCACTTTTGCATGATTGCCGAGCTCTAAATTTTTGCTGAGAGAAACAAGAGGGGCAGACCAAACAGTCTTAGGTCTCCTGTCATTGTGATCCCTTTTGACGATTAGATTTCCTGTACTTCTCCCTCCTGCTGTTGCAGGAGAAGAAAAAAGAAACGGAGAGTGAGAGAGCGAGAGACGGAGAAACCTCACATTTCCCGATGGCCATGACGCGCAGGATGATGCACCGTCTCCGAATGGAAACGCTCGGGGGCCCCACCTCCCAGCTTGACCGGACCGATCTGCTGGCTGCCAAATGTTTGGACGCTGGTTAACGATTAAGATGAACAGGTTACTCGCCGGACATGCGGTAGCCATGATAAATTACTCGAATTTTTTATTTTTAAATTTAAAATTTTGAGTCGAACAATACCCAAACGGTTTGTTTTGGTTACTGTTCAGTTCAAACCGGTAATTGAGCGGTAACCTTAGTTATCAACATAGATTTGCGTCTTGCGTCGAAAAAACTAATCAGTTTAAAAAGCAGGAAATAGAAAAAAAATAGAAAAATAGAAAAAAAATTAAAATGTGAGGAGATTTAAGAAAAATGCAGAAAACATAAATAAAATTTGTCATACAATAATGTAAATATTTCATACACCATTTATTATTTTTGGTTAAATTAAATAGTAAGTATCACAAATTTACTAATGCTACTTTTTTAACTGGCAATAGCGGTACACTTGACTTTTTTTTATCGATCTTGTTTTGATCTAGAATTATTCTAAAACTAAATATTAAAAAATCATCAAAAACTATCACAATTCAACTAATATTTATAGGTTTTTCGAAACTTTTAAAATTTTGAAATTCAAACCGAACAAGCCAGTTTAGAAAAACCGTTTCGGTCCGCTCGACAGGTTCCGACGCCGCGTTAATTATGGAACCCATTCGCAAGATGCGTGCGAGGCGTGTCGAGTCACGAGTGGCGACGCGACGCGATGCCGCTTCCGGGCGGTGGTCCTCCTCCGTACCACCGCATCATCAGCGGCCGTCAGCTGAAGATCGGACGGGACAGAGCGCAGGCAGCGTCACGCGGGCTTGAGGCGCGGCTGGATGCTTGGTCAGGGGGGGAGGGCGACGGACACGTGTCGGATGCCGCGTCGTCTGAACGTTTGACCGCTGCGCGAAACTTTGACCCACTGGACCGGCTACCGCCGGTGCACGCCGCTGACTCAGCGCGCCCGTGACCGTGGACCGTTCCCTCCCCACACCGTTTACTGTACCTATTGCTGTTAGCATCACGTAGTACACTGTGCCAGTACTCCTAACCACTGTTCTCTCAGCCTTCGCCGAGATCTAAGCGAGCGATTATTTAGAGATTAGAAGAAGGAAGAAACCCCAGATGAGGAGAAAGAGCCAAATAGGCCAAGGAATGGACGTGTCGTTTGGGCCTAATCAACTATAGTCGATTTCTCTTGCAAAAGCTGAATCAATTAATTGAAAAGCTACCCAAAAGCTAAGAAGGAAGAAAATACTCCACCCAACCATCCTCTCTCCATCCATCTCTCTCTCCCCCTCATCACCTAGTATAATTGCTGCTTACTAATCTATCTCTTGCGCGCGCACACACACCTATCGCTATCGGTGGCTTGCTCTCACTACCCTTCCACTACCATACGAGCGGTAGGAAGCAACCATATATCCCTTGGACGCTTGCTTCCGCCTCTGGGCTCTGGCCATCTCCGTCTCGATCCCTCCGGTCTAGCTCCCTCTCTCGCAGCACAGCACAGCACAGCACAACACACTCCCCTTTGATAAGAGAGGTAGAGGTAGAGAGAGCCAGAGGCAAGAACCACCATCACCACGGACAGGGCCGGCGAGAGGGAGTAGTAGCGGTAGACAGTAGTACTAGATCGCCGGCGGCGCCTATGTCGGGCGAGTACCTGGACGAGCTGGCGTCGATGTTCGCGCAGCGGCCGGGGGCGCCGGCGGAGATGCAGATGCAGATGCAGCAGCAGCAGGCGCCGGCGTCGTGGTTCGTCGAGTACCCTCAGGCCGGCACGCCGATGGCGATGGACTACGACCTGATGTGCCGCGCGCTGGAGCTGCCCGTCGTGGATGACGTCAAGAGGGAGCTGGCGGTGGACGCCGCGTGCGGAGGCGGCGCCGGGGCGGCGCCGTTGACGCCGAACACGACGTCGTCGATGTCCACCTCATCAAGCGAGGCGTGCGGCGGGGGAGGGGGAGGAGGAGGAGGAAGCGTCGGCGCTGGGGAGGAGGACTCGGCGGCGAGGTGCAAGAAGGAGGAGGGAGAGGACAACAAGGAGGACGGCAAGGGGGAAGAGGAGGGTCACAAGACCAAGAAAGGGTGAGTTTGGCTTGTTCATTACGTTCTCTGAAAATTTATCCTTTTTTCCTTTGAAATCTTGGGTCTTTTTGCCAAGTTCTCGATCTTACTGCTAATTATTCATTAATATGAGATCATCTGGAGCTTTTCTTTTGGTTGATCTAGTATCATGATTTGGGGCCGGTTTCTGTGGGCTAGATTTTGCTTCCTTGCTTTGCTTGGTGGTCATTCCCTCATTCATTCTTCCTCCATTCCTCCTCTTTTTGTTCTTTTATTCCTTTTTAAGGTACTCTGGCAAAGGTGTGAACATATCTAGGGTTTCACACTCAGCTCCCTGCCCCCGTGCCTCACAGAAAACAAAATTAAAAACCATGCTAATAGTTTATAAAAAGCTGATTAATGTATTAGCTAGCTAGTTTGCACCTCTGGTCTTTGCTTTGCTTGATTTCCTTCAATAACACCTTCCATGTTACAACATGACCAAAGATCCTCGCCTTTAATTGTTCTTTATAACTTTGTTCCTTATTTATCCCTTCTGCGTGCCCAAAAGGGGAGGAAAGAAAAGGCAGAGATCGAAGAGATGAATCCCTAGACAATAAGTAGTGTATAACAAGATTGTTTAGCCACCCCATCAAGCGATCCTCCCCTGGCTCTCTTCCATTTGGATCTTGTCAGCAGCTTCCTTTTTGGTGCAATCTAAGCATGTAGCTCAATCTTGACGCAGCTGCCAGAGATTCCAGTGAGCCAAGAAAAGTACGAAAAAAAGAGCCATCAGAGAGGCCAGACACGGTGTGAACCTCTTGAAACCATGTGCACCCTCCGGCTCAGCTCCCGCGTCCAGCCAACGACCGGCCATGTTTGAACGGGATCGCGGTACGCGCCGCGGGCGCCGCCACGAACGCTACGGAATTCAGCCGGTTTCCACGCTCTCGGAAAGGCGAATTGACCGATGGAGTGATATGTGTGGGTTTGTGTGGTGCGTGCAGGTCGGCGGCGAAGGGCGGTAAGGCGGCGAAGGGGGAGAAGCGGCAGCGGCAGCCGCGGTTCGCGTTCATGACCAAGAGCGAGGTCGACCACCTCGAGGACGGCTACCGGTGGCGCAAGTACGGGCAGAAGGCCGTCAAGAACAGCCCATACCCCAGGTACATACGCGCCGCGTACGTACGTACGGCGGTTTGGTTTCTTTTGTATTGATGAGTAGTTGCACCGCGCTATGCGCGCATGCATGGGAGATGATAAGAGAGAGAGAGATCTTGTAGAGTTGTCCGGACACTTTTGTATTGCTTGGCTGGCTAAGTTGGGCTAAATGGCTAATTGAGGTGTGGTGTTGCGCGTGCAGGAGCTACTACCGGTGCACGACGCAGAAGTGTCCGGTGAAGAAGCGGGTGGAGCGGTCGTACCAGGACCCGGCGGTTGTGATCACCACGTACGAGGGCAAGCACACGCACCCCATCCCCGCCACGCTCCGGGGCAGCACCCACCTGCTCGCCGCGCAGGCCGCGCACCTGCACCACCACCACCACGGCGGTCACTTCGGCATGCCGCCCCCGTCGCTGGGTTCCGGCGCGCAGTTCGGCCGGCCTGGCGCCGGCGGCGGCATCGACGTGCTGAGCTTCCTGCCGCGTGCCGCCCACCACGGCGCTATGCCCCCGACGATGGGCGGCGCCACCGCGGCGTCCACCAACGGCCTGGCCGGCGCAATCAGCGGCGTCTCAACCGCGACAACCGCCGCCGCCTCTCCTCCGACGCTCCAGATGCAGCACTTCATGGCACAGGACTTCGGGCTCCTGCAGGACATGCTTCCGTCCTTCGTCCACAGCACCAATCTGCCATGACGACCATCGATCAATCATGTCAAGCTTAATTAGCTAGATAAGAGATCATTTCGCTCCTGCTTGCTGTTTAATTAATTAACATCTCGTTACACTTTTTTCCTCCCCAATTTCACCTCTTCCGTTTCTTGATCTGTTTCCAATCCCGCGCTGCGAGATGGTACACAGTATACTCTTAGCTACTAGTAGCTAGCTAGCTTTCTTTCTTTCTTCCTCCTAGTACTAGTGCTAGCGGTTTCTTGTACATGGTACTATTACCTAATCAATTCCCAGGCTCCGGCATTGCACCCTGCAGGTGCAGGACTGACCATATGAGATTGAGAGCCATGATAATTTTATGCTCCTCTTTACATCAATCTCTTTTCCTCCTTTGTGCGAGGTCATTAATCCCTTCTTCTCCTAGCTAGCTAGCTCCCTTAATGGAAGAGTAGTACATATGCACGCATATGTTTTGGCATGTGTTAAGTTGTTAACTCGAGACTAGTACTGGAATTAAGGTTTCTTGCAGGGTGGTCAGTCATGTGTTAGCTAGGCCTGTTTGTAGATCATGACGGGATTGTTTCAATTCGTTCGTTTGGTTGGTACGAAGTGTTGTCAAGGGAAAAGTAGTACAGGTTGTTTTGCTTCTTGTTTCTTGCGAGGGCTCTCTGGTGTCTGGTCAGGTCGTTCCAAGCTAGTACTAGCATTACGACTCATGCATAGTGATGTGAGCTTGCCTAGCTTTAGCTTAGCTTAACACCAAGCTACCATGAAGGGCTCGGATGGCTGTGTCATTGTGCGTAAATATGATTAATTTGTTAATTACATGGAAAATTTTGAGTTGCCAAATATATATTTAATATCAATCGTGCATGTCGCAGTCCATTCTTGCCAGAATTATGGCAAGACAGAGATAGATGATCGATGGACGGATGCACCTAATCTAAATTGGACGGAGGACTCACATATGCTACTGTGCAGTGACGTGTGACTCGTGTACTAACGAAGATTTATATCTAAAGCAAGTCAATTAATGTGTCTAACCGGGTTGCTATTTCGTCGGTTACCTGATTGACGAATTCCAGAATCTGATTGCATTCAAAGAAGGGGACGGCGCGGTCATACACATCCAGCGGCATGGAAAAATATAAAAGACTGTGTTCTTGGGTGTACATGCATGGAGTAGCTAGGCAGTTAGATATGATGACACATGACATTTCAGTGGAACTGCACATCATTTTTAGGGCTCGTTTGACACGCAGGATTAAAAACGTATAAATAGGAAAAATACAGTAATAGCATGCTCTACACTATTGAATTTTACGGGTTTTAAAACATAAAAATGTAGAAGTAGTGCCTTTGTCTGGTTAGTAAAACGCATGAATTATTTCCTTTCCAATTATTATGCATGCTTCACCAATAATACATATAAGTAGTTATTTCGGCATGGGAAATATTTAAAATCTGCTTCATGTGCTATTAATATATGGATGCTAGCTGTGCTATAGTCTGATCAATGGTATAAAATACTCTCTATCCCATAATATTATAATCTAAGACCGAATTTGATATTTTATAGAACAACTTAACAAATCTGGACAGTTGCACTAAATTCGATATACTATAAAATATCAAATTCAATCTAAATTACAATATTATAGGCCGGAGAAAAATATTTTAGCTGGTTACATAATTTACTGTGCTCTGGAATACTGTTAATTATATGAGTACAAGATGTCAAACCCAAAGTAAATTTTTGTATCTATAATTCCCTAGCTAGACGAGGAGTGGCTCCATAAAGTACTTTTTTGCTTTGGCATATACTGGTACAGATGTGACAGAAATGGCCCTTCTTTAATTAAAAGCTGTTGGCCTACAGAAAAATATATTTCTCTGTATGAAAATAATTCATTTTTAGCTCTTAAATTTTGTAAGAAAAAACTTAATTTCTATTACATTGTTATCTACCTAAATCAATAAATTTTGTTACTTCAATACATCATTAACTACCTCTTACATGTCACTTCATAATACTATATTTTTATTAATAAAGATCATTTTAATTTTTACTTTTACAACCAATTTATCAATTTTCTTCAGAGGTGACTAACTGGCTACTATACTCTGGTGTCCATCCCATTAATTCTGGTAAGGCAAAATTATGATTGCACTATCCATGTGATTGTACTTTAGAGATCGGCTGGATTCATCTGCATGCAGCAGGGCCATGCATACATGATCGCTTGCTTGATGCCATTGTTTTACTAGTTGTAGCTAGCCCTAGCTAGTCAACAATGACTCGAGGACATGGATGGACCATATATTAATTGATATTGATTGATTCATCCATGGATGCAGCTTTGAGAAGCAGGAAAAAAATAACCTTGTGTAGCTTTTAACCAACAGCAGATTCTCATGGCCTCCTTTAATTTGCCATTCATGCATGCGTGTACCTCTTGTACTGCCAGAGGGTGCAATTGCGAGTCTTTAGAGCTATGAGATCATGCATGCGATATACACTGTTCCCTTAATTATCAGCTGTTTGTCGCACATTTTCCAGATGCTTAAAAATGATGTTGTATGCATGAACGCTGGAACTGTTATTAATAATTAATCTAGCTTGTGGCACAAGTGGTTTACATGTATCAATGATGTAGTATACGTAATTTTTGTTATTGCTTTTGGGTTGGGATATATATTCAAATCTATTATATTATTAAAACAGTAGAAAATGAAGCGTTTAAGTTCACTCGCAAGGCTTAGAAATTACAAAATTAATTAGAAAAGAAAAAGATAAACATCATTGATTATAAGTGGGTCTAAATTATAATAGGGTAGATTAAACTAAAGCGTCCACATAGAGATCTAATTTAAAATATTAGAATTCCAGATTTAAAAAATTAAGAATACAAAAAGAAGAATTCATGTAGGAGTTAAAACTAGTAATTAAAATTATGAAATTTGATTTCAACACGGATTCTAAAATAAAATCACTAAATTCGGAATAAATAATAATAGTAGATATATAAAGAAGTGCAATATTAAAAATAAGAGTCCATATAAGAATAAAACACAATACAAGACTAATTAAAGTATGGAATAAAAACAAAAAACAGATTTTAATAGAGTTGTATTGAAATAAGCAACAATTAAGAGATACCAGAAAGAGGTGTGTTCAATTGTAAGTTGAAAAGAAAAGAACAAATATGATATGTTAAGAAAGCATCGTTAAATTAAATTCTACAGATTTTTAAGTAAATTTATTCGCGCAAACACGCCTGCTATCCTGCGTGTACTAGCTAGATATGTATACGGCCAAATCCTGATAGCTACCAGAGAACCGGACTGCATACGAGAAGGTCAAAAGCATTAAAGGCCAGAGCGCAAGTTGTGCACCAACTTGCCGAGCGTTTCTTTTTCCCCGGCACAAAAAAATAAATACGGCGTAGACTCGTGTTCAAAGTCCAAACCCTGAATATACGTGCAGTGCAAGTCAACAAAGATACAGCAAGAATAATACTCCACTAGTATATATACATCGTGTAATACTCCCTGGAGAAATAATTAAAGATATTTTTCCTTTTTGTCGTCAAAAAGTATGTGTGTAATTTTGTAACGTTCGTATGTGTATATTATTGTGTTTTTTCTGCTTCTTAATAATTGCTAATGTTTAGTTTGTTAATGAGGGAAATAACTATATAAGGAATATGAGTGAGAGTATGCATCGGCCCAGTATTGTTCTAGATTAAGCTCGAGATATCAGTTTATATTAGCTTAATAAGCTCATCTGAACATGACCAGGCCTCACAGTTAACACGGATAGCAGCCAGCAGCCGTCGCATCAATCATTAATTGGGCTTAGCTAGTTAGCTTGAACAAACAAACCAAGCTAGCTAGCTAGCTAGCTAGCTCGATTGCTCCATGCCTTCGAGCGCAAGCGATCCAGGTCAAGCCCACCGTTATAACTACGCAACGGCCGCCCCCATGCATACGTCCAAATACTTGGCCGGCTGCCGGCTAGCCGCTGATCAGAGGGCTCGCAGTTGACAAAGAAACTTGACCGGTCGTCAGTCTAGCCAGATGATCGAATGATAGTCTCACAATGACGCCGCACAAGAGAGATGAGGTTTAATTTGTACCCTTATACTCCTTTGTACTACTTATTTTATCATTTAAAATTTATCATATAAATACTTAATTTTTAATTTATTTTATTCGGTTAATAAGTACACAATTAACACTGTCCAATCATCGTGACCAGAAATTAGAGCTATCATGATTAATAAAGAATACTTAAATAATTTCTCCACACCACTAATCTATATAAGAATTGCTAAAAATAAAGTCTCCGGGGATGGAGGGTGTAGTTATTAATATATAACATGTTAAAAACTCTGTTTTAATTAATATATCACATTTCCCTAAAAAGATTAAAATGTTATATATTAATAACCGGAATTAACATCATATATTAATTACGGGAAATAGCATTGTGTTTGTGTATCTGTGGCGTGTAACTCCATTTATGATAGAGCATGCCGAATCCTGTAAGACTCAGGAGAAGATTTTTTTCCGATGGATTTTGGCTTGCTTGGTACGGTACACTGGTTTAGACGAAGCAATTGTTTTGCTTTTTTCAAACAAAAATAACTTTTAGGTAAAACTTTTACAATTGTATTTGTAACGGTGTAAATATGTCAACAAAGAAAAAAACTAATACAATATCAAAAATCAGGTTCTAACATCTAAATTCCACTAAAAGTAGATCGGATAGTCCGACGCAGAGCCTTTATCATTCCTGACGATCTCGCATGCTTTGTTATGTTGACTATGTTTTTCTTGACTGCTGCCTTTCCTGTCGGCTCTGACACGTCGGGGAAAAATTGCTCTCGCCACTTTATACGTTCAAAGACACGAATAGGGAGGGCCACTTTGGACCACAACAAGCTAATAACATGGTAACCGTGCGTTTTTAAACGGTGACAAGGGTATTGTCCAATAGATCTATCACATGAAGCGCTTTTTTGATACAGCTCAGCTCAAAAATTCATATTATATATAGAGTTTGCACAATAAAATAAATTGATTTAATTTTTTATTTGTAGTATAAAACAGAAATCAGACGACTCAATTAAATACTTTTAATTCATCTATAACTCTACATTAAAAAAAATAAATCTATATTTAATCAGCTCTAATAAAACATGGTTTTGTATCTGTATCAAACGGTGACTGATCTTTCTTTTTCTAAAAAGAAACATCATATTTGTGACGGTCACGTTGCTAGCGATATGTATCATTCGTGTGCCCCCCAGGCCGGTTCCATAAATAGATACAGGTACGACAAGACATGGCCATTAATCAGACGATGGTGTGGTAGTGTTCTAAGGAAGCTGGATCGCTAAGCCATCTGCGACAGCGACGCCGATCATGCCTTCACCAGCTAGGGGTCTGGCCGGATCGAAAGAAAGAAATTAAAGAGGCTTAGGCAGTTCAGCCGTCCGAAAAACTTCGAATAGCTGGTTCGAAACAGTCACGTGGAAAGATTGGAAGATGAATAAAGCTGACATTTATAAAAAAATCGAATAGTTCAAACGAATAAATTTATCATGAAAAATTGATAAACTGTTTTAAAACAATTTTTCAATACTTTTTTGTCTCTCTCTCTATATATATTTGAAAAATAATTGTATCGATTCCTTTTTGAATTTCTATATATGTAATTAGTTGGAAACTTCACCATAAATCCATTTGTCTATTTTGTGTAATTACTTCAGAATTTGAGTCTAATTCTATTTTTTATTCGAGGTCCTTTTCTTTTTTTTTCTTTTGTATATAGTTCTACATATAATTCCATGTTTTTTATCTTCTTGCAGATCTTTTGAATACTTTTTTGGTTGTGCGTACCAAAATGAATGGTGATTTTGGATTGTATCAAGTCCTCAACCAAGTGGATTTATTTTTTGTCCCACCTTTTTCTATCCTAATTTTAGTAAGAATCAAATCTTAAAAAGATCACAGTTAGAGTTAAAAACGCTCCCGAACTTGGCTAAAAGCTCAGCGTGAAACAAGCGGGGCCTAAAAAGTGGCCACCTATTGCTACGGCCATCCATCCATGCAGCGATGCCACTAGCAAGCAACGTTGGCTGCCCTCCGTCTCTGTAGCCGCCGTACTGTCCCGGGGCTTAATTGCGCGTGCCCGTGTGATGGCTCCGTCACAGCAGTAGGCCAAAAAAAAGAGAAGAAAAAAAATAATAATAATAAGAGGCAACGGCGACCGATCCATATCTCCTCCCAGGACGATCGCTGCGAGCGCGGAAAGCGATTCTTGAAAAGAAGGCGAGACGGCGAACGGAAAGGCGATGTAATTTGTCGGCGTCGTACGGCGGCGAGAAAGCAGGGGCATCCGACGCGGACGGCCATTGGGCGGCC
>KE372849.1:38262-49237 GCA_000418225.1 Zizania latifolia | reverse complement strand
CTCGTGCACCTTTGTTTCCTCGTGTTAAATCCTCAATTGGCTTTGTGTAATTAGGCTGGAGATGCTTCAGTAAGAATTGCCTGTTGTTCCTACGTGCTGGAGTGGCATGCGTTATTTTCGTATATTTACTTGTTTTGCACTTAACATATTAAAACTTCGTGGCATCTAAAGTATGCTACCACCTAAAGGCCGGCTGAACGCTGTGTGCAAAACAAGGTGTGTCATTAGAGCATGATTGAGTATTAATTATTTAAAGTTATCTTGATTTTTAAGAAAAAATCGTATAGTTTAAGAGTTTAAAAATAGTGTCGTGATAAGCGATATATACTGGTGCAACTGTGTGGAAAAGTTTTGCATATGCTGCTCAGACGCTGTAACCACTAACCAGACCCGTGGCTCATACCAGTCGTGTGGTCAGCTCACCATCAATCCTGAAGACAGCAGTTCATCACCAGTTCCTATCGTCCTGGGACGTGTTTGTTACTCTGATGTTACACCAGAACGTACTCTCAATTTCTACTCCAAAACTTCTACTTCTTTAACTTTATTAAAAAATCCTTACTTTTATCTTTTTACTTACTCCTGACTCGCTAATCAAGAAGAATTTTTCTTTAATATCTCTTACTCTCTTTACAATACTCTTATTAACTAGTCACTTTTGTTTTTTATTTTCACCACTAATTTATCAACTTTATTTTAAAAATAAAGTTTTAAGGGGCGGAGAGAGTTACAACCTTTGAGTGACTAGCAACATTAGTGCTTCAAACGTCCAGAGATGCAGAAGAAAATGGGTATACACCACCACATGTGGAACACAAGAAACGGCTGTCTGCGGCAGTAATAGAATGAAGTTATTGTATATACAGAAGCTGAAGCTCATAATGTTTATTCCCACATTTCTCCTTTAGCTCAAAGCACATAGATCTCTAGCTCATCTTTTTCCCATTTTTTCTTCTTGGCAGAAAATAACTGATGGCATGGCATGGCATGCCTTTCATGACACAGCCTAGACCAATGGCTAGCAAGACGTTCGTCATTCAGAGTCTAATTTCCCCGCATCGACACTTCCTCCTCGATCAGAGATTGTTGATCCTCTGTCTGAATCTTTGGCTGATACGGCAGCTTAGAAAGTTCTTTGATCCATCCATGGTATTAATTGAGCTCAGCGGACTATGTTGGAAGTGGCCATTGCAGCTAGTACATCCTCGAAATTCCATACTGAATAGCACTGACCTTACTGTAGCTGCCTCCAACTGCAGCCATGCCATTAAAAGGGGTTATTCCCTGCATCATGTTCGATGGTAAGGCAGCCCCTTCTGCTATATCAGCTTTCCCCTTCGAAAGGTAGTAGGAGGAAGACCTCAAGTCATGGGACATATGTGAATGTGACGCCACCTTAGCATCCTTGAAATGCTGCGATGGCTGGTACTGCATGCGATCTTTCTCAAGCTCCTGTTGGAGCTCTCTTTCTGAGATGTCCGACTTCCGGTGGTACGCATATGCTGATAGGTTGGTGGTGGCTGGAGGAAGCACTGGATTCCTGACCACTCTTCTTTGATTATATGGACCAACAGCACTTGGATTCTCAAATGGTATTATAGGACCAACCACTCTTCCTGGTCTACCTGGGAAATTATCAGATGAAAAAAAATATAAGATGATTGTATTTTAAGAATGGAACACTGGATAAATTTATTTAGGAGAAACTATTACCTGTTGGAATCCTCTGGGGTACATGGGAAGCTATATTTTGATGATCTTTGGGGGGAATTGGAGTAGAATGAACTGTAGTAGTCCTGCAAATTGGAAACTAAAGGTCAGCACCAAATTCCAAATGTAGTTTCACTTGTAGCGAAATTGCTCTGTTGTGTGAAGAGATTATTATATAGGACATAAAAACATCAAACAAAGTTTTATAACCCCCTTTAATTTGATGCAATTTTTTCTAAGAGAGCATAATCAATCAAAATATGTTTGCTTTGGAAGGAAAACCATTGACAGTTTTAATCACCTTGGAAGTGAAACATGTTTCCTGTCCGATGGTATGGCATCTCCGTTCTTTCCCCCATTTTCTTCCAGGTTAGCAAATTGCCTTCGGAAATTGTCAACAGCACTGCATAATAACAAGACACAACCCAAAATATAGTAGTTATAATCTTGGAGTGCAGCAGGTGGGAATTAAAAAAATAGAGGTGAGGTTGGGGGCATGGACGAATGAAGATAACTTATGGCACAAACCTAGGATATAGGAAGTTCGTTTTTTCGGTTCCATTCATGTAATCCTTGAGAAGTTGAGGATGGTACTCCAGTATCTCCCGGAATATAAGTTCCTTTACATCCTCTTTGGTCACCTTTCTCTGCTCAAACTCAAACTCCATTTTTGTTATTGGCTGGCATGAGGGTTCTCTCTCAGCCTTCGCAAGGCCTTTAAAATATGGATCAGCCAACGCCTGATATGTACATCGATGAAAACGAATGTCGTTGGAATGATTCAACACCAGATGACAACAAGGTGCAGCTATCACATGGAAGTAAAAATTATGGATTTTGAATTTAACATTTCATTCAGAAACACTAACCTCTTCAGCAGTTGGTCTATCCTTGGGGTCAAATGCTAAAAGCCTCTGCAGAAGTCTGAGTGCAGCAGGATCTGCTTTCGGGAATCTCTCAGAAAAAGGTACTGGCTGTTTTTTCCTCATACTACTCAAGTACCTCCTTGCTTTCTCATTCCGAATCTGCAGTTGCAAAATTATGCTTGGCATTTATGGACAATTCACTTTGGAGCATTAGGCATTAATGAAAAGGCATACCCTTGTAACAGTATCTATTGATGGAGTGCCCAAGAGATCAGTCATCAAATCCAACTGGTGAACCACGTTTTTACCAGGAAACAAAGGCTTCCCAGTTAAAATCTCCGCAAAAATGCAGCCAATACTCCATATGTCAATAGCTGGTGAATACTGCACAGTACAATCAATTTAGCATCCAGAATTCAATACACAAATTGAAATTTAAAGAGACAGCAGAAATTAGTTGATAGTTGGCATAATTGTTCTAAGCATGCCAGTTATCAGTCTGCACTTGACATCGAATAGAAGAATAAGCACTCAGGTTACTGTAAATGCCATATTTTCCGAACCTAACCAAAGAATACTAATAGTTTATCTATGATTATCAATAAAGGCAATACCTACTAAAAAGGTAGCAAATGCCGTCTATGTTAAGTTCTGTAGGAGAATGCAGCTTCTGAACATGACAATTTGGATGGGATGATCCTTGATATGCCAGCTGGTAAAAAGCCAAAGGGGATGAATGGCCAGATGTAAAATCACATTCAGCTATGGGGGTACTTGGGCATAAAAAAGGTCACAATACTGCAGTACAACAGGACAGATTAACATATAGACCATAATCTTTCAAATTATGACCACATATTATACTTAGTTTATACACCAAAAGCAGCCAAAGTATAGACAACTGAACAGAAAGGATAAACAAGCAACAGTTTTGGTGCTGTATGAAATTTCAGAAGAGTACCATGTACATATCTGTAGGGAGCCTACAGCCTAGAATTGAGTGACCAAATTAATCAAGATGCAAGTAAAATTAGCTAGACAATTTAAAAAAAAAAAATTGGCACACAGGTCACAGCCGCTGTCAAAGATCAAAATAAAGGCTAGAAGGATGAAAAAGAGGCTACAGAATTTTAAGTAAGATCTATGACGACATGCAAGAACTAAGAACGCTATTTAATTTGAGTTGTGAATGATAGATACTAGGAAGGCCACTCAGTATCCAGAATGGTTTACTATGACCGCCATAAATGGCTCGCATATTAGGCAAGGACACAAGGGCCCCAAAGTGACATCTTTTATATACTAGCATACTGGCTAGTACCAGGATAGTATGCATGACCATAAATGCTAGGTTCTAGAAGAGCTGTCATGGCAATTCTATTGGAATATCTCCGAATGTATTCTAAACAGAGATAATTTCTCTACAATAAAATATCTACAGTGCTACAAACAGAGAACACGTGGAAAACTATATTGGAATCTTGTGTGTGGACGTGATGACGAACAGCAAATTTTATTCAGCAATGACATAAAGCATGCTTGTGGTGAAAGTAGTGCAAACAAACATTCCACCAAACAACCCAAGAGAAGGGAAGATTAATTACCTTAGTAAAGAAAGAACCACACAACTCAGGAGCCCTATACCATCTAGTAGCAACATAATCCTGAAAAAAATATGAAATAGAAGATAAGATTTAAGTGTCAAAAAGGGATACTAAAATTTAATGTGAATATAATATGGCAGATAATGTAGTATATGAATAAAGTATCGAAATTCACATACCGTCCAGAAAACTGTTGTAGGAGTGTCACTAAACGCCACTCTCGCTAGACCAAAATCACATATTTTGAGTTTACAATTAGCGTTTGCCAATATATTCTTTGGCTTCAAATCACGATGATAGACATTAGCTGTAATACATATATTGATGGTCAGAACATAGCCACTATATACAATACCAATTGCATCTCACAGTTCTGAAAGATGTACTAAATGAACATGCAGTCTAAACTCGACGAGAAGGGCAGTTTTGAATGGTGATAATGTTAATGGCATGACAGTGGATAGTAGAAAATAATTAGAGTGATATTATGATGACCTCGAATGTACAATTGGTATATACACAAATAAAATGCATGTGAAGTGCCACTTATCAACAGAAGGTGAAAAAATAGTGGGGCATAATTAAAGAAATAGTGGAATGACAAAAAAACAGAACCTCAAGAAAGCAAAAACAATGCAATGAACAGAACAAGCAACTAAACACATAACTGATGGGGCAAAGGACAATTTTCTTAATGTATAGTAGCCTACTGGTCTTCTTTATTGGTTTAGCACTATGAAATTTAGATGTGAGCACTGAGCACACTACAAGATTATTAATGCCCTTAATGAAGCATAACAAAGAACCGATACTAAAGTGTGAACAAAATTTTCCAACATTTCAAAGAAAAGAAATTATCCCTAGACACTTAAAAGAGATTGCAATACAACAATAAAGAACAATCTGATAGCTCAAACCTCGATTACTAAAAAGAAGCATACCAGTATGAATATATTTCAGAGCACGAAGCATCTGATAAAGAAAGAACTGGTGATGTTCTTTGGTTAAGTCATCATTCGCTTTGATGACTTGGTGGAGATCTGTATCCATAAGCTCAAAGACAACATAAATATCTTTGAAGTCCCTCCTTGATGGCGGTAACATTATATGCTTGATCTCAACTATATCAGGATGCCGTAATAGCCGGAGTAATTTGATCTCACGGAGGATCCGGGCAGCATCAGATAGGTGCTCAAATATATTATGTATTTTCTTGATTGCAACCTTGTCACCAGTATGTTGGTCAATAGCTGAACAAACTACACCATAGCTTCCTTTGCCAATGACTTCCTGAATTTTGTATCTGTTAGCATCACCATATTCACTAAAGAAATCCATCTCCGAAGAACCCTGAGCAAAAAAACAATATTGAGTTAACAATGTACAGTGGACAGCTTTAAAAAAGAGAGCACACATAATGGATAAAAAAGGATGGTCCAATTTAAGTGCGTAGCATCAGCCTCAAGAAATAAGATCAATGTCAGGTGCCCCAGACTGCCGCAAAAAGAGCTTTGTAAAGAACTTGAAATAAGTTTGAAACATTGATTGGACGAACCTAGTACTCAACACACTAATCTTGCATGAAACAACTCGACGGAGAAACAATTCAAGGCTATTATTTGGAAATAACAGCCAACGAGGCTGCTGGAGCTTGAGCGTTGCTTTGCATAGAAGAACGTTTCCTAGTTCCTACCGAACAGAACACTGAAACAGCAGATTGTTAATCTGCGTTTAACTAACTCGCAAAGATCCTAGCACGAGCAAGCCTCCTTGGTCTCCACTCTCCAGCAATGAGCAAAACAGCGTGAAACAAGCGTTAGACGAAATTATACTAAAAAAAGCCAAATAACGACTCTTAAGAAGTGCTCTTAAACTGCCTCTTGGGCATAAACCATCTCGATCAATACGCCTCCCGAGTGGGCATGGAATATATTGATTAGATAATCCACTGGCATAGATAACATGATTGGCTATCCTTTTCTTGCAAGTAAAAAACACGAGGTAAGCTGGCAGCAGAATTGGTTTAGGATAAACATGTCTACTCAGCGAATCTTATACCGCATTTGTGATGCCTCCAAGTAGCATCTGCATTAGTCTCCTTTCCCTGGCTCGTTATATCGGATTAGAAGAGGGTAGGAAAAGTCTCTACGAGTATTCGACTGACTTGGAAAAGTTGAGAAAGGATACCATTTCCTTTCGGGGCAGAAAAGCAGAAGGTTTCAGATATTATCAAGAAGGCATCCACTGTTAAATCCAACAGAGAACCTTCTGACAATTGAGATAATTTCTAATCCAGAAAAAGGAGGGGGAAAATCTCTTTTGCAGACAGATGGAACATGAGAATCGAGGAGTACAGGGACTGCACAGCTCAAATCCACTGAAATTTCACCACAATCGTACGGGATCATCCACACAAAAGACGAGGAAAAAAGGCTGCGGAAAACAATGGGAAGAACAAATCTTTACGCCCATACGCACCCGAATCCAAAGTTCCACACGGCACACGGCGAGAAACAAGAAAACACTTATTTTCCGAAAATCTGACGACCTCGACCGCCCAAATCATACGCGAGGTCCAACCCGCCGGACCAACCGATCTCCAAACGCCAACAACCCCGAGACCGCCACAACCAAAACCCAACCACCCCACGAGAAACACCGAACGAAAAAAAATCCAACCTCGAGCACCGATTGCCATCTCGTCTCACCTTCCTCCGCTGCAGCTCCGCCTGCATCGCTCCCCGGCCGACTCACCGCTCCTCCGCCGGCGAACCTAGCCGCATTTGCCTCGCTCCGCCGCATGCGACGCCCTCCCTCCCGCTCGCCCGCCCGCCCCCCCGCCCGCCCCCGCGCGCGCGCGGCGAGAGAGAGAGTGATAGGTAGAAGAGAAGAGATCTCCTCGCCCCCGGGGATCGAACCAGCGCAACCCCCGACCGCGACGCCCGCCCCGCTCCCTCCTCTTGTGGCCCGCCTCGCCCCTGCAGCTGACCAACTCGCGGCGAGGTCGCGGGGGTCTGTGAGCGTGAGCCTCACTGTGGTGTGGCCTGATAGCTGGTAGGGCTAAAACTTAAAAACCAACGAGCTCTCTCTCCTCGCTCGCCCGGCCTCCTGTGATCCTGTCCCGCGGCGCGGCGGGCCCCGCGCGCTTCCGGCTCCGGGATTACGCGAAAAAACTCAAAAAGCAGCGTTTTTTCACAGTTCCGGCCGGACTCGGGTGGCAGCTTTGGCAGATCGGGTGGCCAGTCGGTGGGTTCGGGCGCGCCGCGCAGCTTGGCGTGGCGTGGCGTGCACTGACGGGGGCTTTCTCGTCGGATTTCGGGCTGGGCGCTTTGACGCTAGTGGAAGTTTTCGGCTTGGTCGGTGCGACGGCGACCTGGTAACCCGGCGAGCCTTTCTTTTCCTTTCCTTTCCTTTCCTTTCCTTTTCTTTTATTCTCTTCTGTCGCCGTTGCTTGCATGCTTTAAGCCTTAAGGGGTGCGAGTCACATGGTGAGGAGTAGTGATAAGGGTGCACTCGTGGGCGTGGAGCTCGTGTGTTTTTCTTATCAACGCCCTCTAAAACTATCTGCTTATTTAATTGATTTAATTTATAGATCAATTAAATATTACAAAATATATAAGTGATAAATCATAAAAAATAATATAATTAATGTCGATGAAGAAATTTTTAAAAAAGGTATTTTAATTTTAGAAATATGACAAGATTAATTCAGCTGATAACTACCCGTCCTTGAGCTGTTTTTTTCTCGTCGTGTCCTCTGGACTGACATTAGCATGCAATTTGTGTATGAAGCTTCTTCGTCTGCCGTGCAATACATGATAAGATATGTGGGTATGAAGCTTCGTCTGCCGTGCAATGCACGGCAAGATATGGAAATTATCGGTGGGTAGATCTGGATTTTGTTCCCCGGGATATATAAGATGGCAAGGTTGATCTGAACACTAAAATATTCGTGTATGGCATGTGGTGTTTATCATGTAGTGCATGCAGCAGCATGCAGTGTCTTTTTCCTAGCTAATTTCACGTCGGAACCATCAACATGCATCCAGTGTTTGTCCTGTTATTTCGTTAACCCAGGTCAAAACTAATCAGGTATTATGCCAAAGAAATAGGCTTACAAAGAAAATAAAAGGCACATATAATATACAGACTGCTACGTAATAAGTCATATATATCTTCAATACTTCATGATTATATGAGCTGATCGTGCATGTATCATACGTGATCTACACAGCCTAATAAACATTGGCTCCGACAACCTTTTAATATAGCACTAACATGTCGTGACAACTGACAAATATGTTAATGATACTAGAAGTGTTTCTAGTGACAAATTATTTTCATGTTTTTCCCATGATAAATCTTAATGATTTTTTATATCAGTGTCCAAAGTTTTTCATTTTGCCTATACACATTTTAAGACGATATGCAACTACTATTGTCACCAATCCTTTTATGCATCTGGATAATAAAAAATTTAATGCAGTTAAATTATGAGAAACCAATCATTTACACCATTATTGCCCCTCTGATTGCTGCATCCAAACAATGACGACTTCTGTTGCTAGTTCGTCCCCATCTAGCTAGTAGCCAAATTATTTGCATGACTTAATAAACAACGGATAGGTAAAAATGACACTTTAGCTAGTTCATACATTTTGTCTTTCACATTCACATTAATCTCCTCCGATGCAAGTTGTAAGGTGTGGTTTGGATGGTAATTAATATCCTTAGAATAATATCGGGGATGACTATTGATCGAGTGACTGATTTTTTTTCTCTTATCTATCAATCACTTTTTTAACCCTATTAGATCAACACCCAATAACTCATGTGCTTTTTTTTCTTGCGGTGAAATAAGTTGAAATTTAAAAATATAGTTTAGGTTATATCCTTACTCCTTACCAACAAAAACTTTAGATAAGGAGTAAGTGTTGGCATATAAACTATGAGATACCCAGTTACCCACTACACATAAATACAGGACATATTAAATCATAAGGAAGTTAATCCCCTAAATCAAGAATTACCTCCTGGTTAAAAAGGAAGATGAATCCAAGCACGGTAATTTCGTCATGCCTACTGGGATACACATATAGGATTATGTAGGGTTATTACCTATAAAACTTTTTGTGTATATGATTATCATATCATACGCTTTACACCAAAACACCGTATATACACGAATTGAAGCATCGTTAACAATAAGGATCTAAGCTAAAGTATAATTTTATAATAAAGTGATTGTGCTAAAAGTTACATTGTGTTTCTACTAATGTTGCACATTTTTAGATTGTGCAAGTTTAGGCTATTTAATTTCTTGTGCAAGGTAACTAACAAATAAAAAACCCAAGCTACTTATAAATAACAAACTGAATGATATTTGATTAACTACTTATAAATAGTATTTATAATGGTATATGTTAAATATAAAACATCTTTTTTCAGCCAAAAGTTTTTGTGTGTATTTAATGCAACAGTCGTTGGTGGTGAAGTTAATCTTATCGCTCAATGCAAATTCTCGAATAAACAATAATCTAGATTAGGAGTGTTCAGTTTTTTTTTTCTCAATCAGTGTCTCATTTCGTAGCCTGGGAATCTCAATTTCGTCGTTCATCTTGTCGGTGTCATGAGGATCTTGCACGTTTGCTCGAGCAAACGCGGTATTAATTATGTTTAGCATGTGATGCGTGACTGTATCAACTAATATATTTTTTATTTTTCGCACGCGTCTTCCCTTTTCATTAGCTAAAGTATCAATCAGTTTTCCATCAGGATGTCAATGATTTTGATCCTTATTTTTAACGGAGAATTCTCATATATATTAAGAGATGAGGATGAGATTACTTTTTTCTTAGTGAAGGTTAATGGGGAAGATGTTTTCTCATCCCGTACTAGTTTTCTCGTGGAGCTTAAAATATAAGCTATTTTACTTGACCGGAGATTCTATTGGATATTATTCTTCGTGCAGAAACGAAAATTTTCTTCATTGACATCATGTTTTCCCGACCTGACGTTGTGTAACACACGTTGTCGACCTCATCTAGAAATGCATCACGAGAAACAGGAAGAGATCGAGGTGACATACGCACACTGCGTTGGCTTCTATGATGTGCGTAAGCTCGAAGAAAATGGCTGCATCGATCGTACCAGCACTAGCTAGTGTGACAAACATGTTTGGCACTCGCTCTCTCTTGTATCCACGCACTCACTGTGATTTATAAAAAAATATATTTTTAAGATAAATTTAATAAAACAGTAGTAGTAAGAATAAAAATTAAAATATTTCTTACTAGTAATAAGAAAAATAATATTATGAGTTAATAGATAGAGATAGGTAAAAGATATAAAAACAAAATTTCTTTTTAAATAAATTTGAAATATATATATATTTTTTGACAGAGCAAGGGGAGTACGGGTACGCGCGCGTCACATGGCGCAACTCGAATAAACGGGACAGATCCGTCAGGCGTCCACGAGACGTCGCTCTACTCGAAAAGCGGTGTCCCCACCCGGCATCCGCCCGCGCCCCACAAAAGTCCAGCGTCAACCTCGCGCTCGATCACCGTTGCTGATCGCTAGCGGCCTAGCTTCTTCGTACGCGCCACCTGCGACGTACGGCGCGCGGGGCTTGATCTAGCCGCCATGCCGGCCGTCAGGCCGGTGGTCGGTCGGTCGATCGATCGACACGCGTTTTTTTCTGACGTCGTTGAGCAGGACGGGACGTACGCGGCACTGCCGCTAAGCTGCGCGACATGCTGCCGCGAAACCGATCGATCGGCGAGATGCATGTCG
>KE372849.1:0-15307 GCA_000418225.1 Zizania latifolia | reverse complement strand
GGAAGTTGGTACAGGGGTTGAAGGAGATCGTGAACCGCCCCGACGCGGAGATCTACGCGGCGCTGCGAGACTGCGGCATGGACCCCGACGAGGCGGTCAGCCGCCTCCTCTCCCAAGGTCACATCTCGCGCGGTACTGGATTGGATGAGTGTTGGGGAGTTTGTGTCATTGTGTGTCGCTTCGGGCTATTAGGGGACTAACATTTTGTGTTTACTGTGGGGATTTACGTTGATTTGTTACCGTGACGGCGCTGTCCGTGAGTCCATCAATGATTTTACTTCACGCTAGTGGCAGGAAAAGCTTGTCTGTCACCTAGATTTGTTCGGCTGATGTATTATTCTTGACTTTGGCCCTTTGATTTAGGTTAGGACTGTACCTGTGCGGTTTAAACTTTTGCAATTCTTAGTGTTTATTGTCAGCAGGCTCAAACTCTAAATTCAACCTACGCCCTTACATCTGAAGCAGAATTTAAAATTTTAAATGAACTTACGGAGGTCTTTTCAACTGTGCTTGCTCTTGGAATGAGGTTTAGTGTGGTCTGCTTGGACAATGTTTCGGTTTGTTCAGCTTGGATAGGACATCTGATCCCTGTTGGGCTGCTTCTTCCTTTACATTAACCTTTGTTATGTTACTCTGCCTGAACAATTGGCTGTTGTACACCTTCTTTCCTATATTTCATTCAAACAAGTAGGAGTCAACAGGACATTGGTGATCAAGAGGTGCATCACTTGTTGTAAAAAACTAACAGATTCCATAATTCCTTTCTGTAATTTGAATAAAAAATGCCCAATTACTTCCTAATAGCAATATTCTACAATTTATATTGAACTGGGAAATCATCTAAAAAATGGTTGAATTACATTGACATCTTTCTACAATTTATTTGGCATGCTTTGGACAATATAATTTTGGCTGATACTGCAATTCGAAAAAACTTGTCAAGTTGTCATACTGTTTAATTTAGTGCACCTTTTTTTTTGTGAACAGCCTGCTAAGATTGAGCTTTTCATGTTCCAGTCCTCTCTTACATGGCATCTGACATTTTGTCAATCTTTCTCTAGATACGTTTCAAGAGGTAAAGAGCAAGCGCGATAAGAAAAAAGAGGTCAGTTGACTAGTTATAGTTAGTTTGAACTGCACAAGTTTCATGTAGTTTCAGTTGGTCTGGCATTGTACTTTTATGGGTACCAGCTTTGTGAAGTTGTTAACTTCCATAAAGCTATAGGCCCCTCCCCTACTGTTCTACTAAAAAATATGTGCTATTATTCTGCTCCCATAATTCAGGATGAATAGAAGCACTGACAATTAGAGAATACATCAGATGTTTAATTTGTTGACTGGTGATTTACCTTTTTGTGTTAAAATGTTCACATATCCATCTCATCTCTTGATTATTTATTTAGCATGCAGTTCTTTTAGAGCTCATGCCAGTATGCACTGAATATCACACAGGTTAATAAGGAGACACTTGAGCCAAAACCTAGAGGAACATCTAACTCGAACAGTCGAGCAAGTAGAGGTGGTTCAGACCGTACTGGACGAAGCAGTTCAGTTCAGTCTGGATCAAGCGGTGCTGGTAAGATTGAAAAAAATGTTTGTATCCATTAGTTTCTATTTTTGGCTATAAGCATTTCTCATTTTACATTTTCAATCCAACCAGATAACATGTCCTCAAGGTCATCCATATTGGGACCTGGTGTGCCAACAACTAATCCCACACAGAAGCAAACTATTTCAAGGTAATGAAATGTTCAACACGTAAAAGTTTCTGTTAGATCCAATGGTTTTATTGCAGTGCAGTTAAATAGTTAGTTAATCTGTTTACTTTTCTGTTATAGTTCTTCTGTAAGCAAGGATGTACTTCCGGATGGATCTTTTGGAGCAATGCAACCATCATCTGGATTTCAGAACAATTGGTGTGGGGTGCCAGGTCAAATGTCAATGGCTGATATTGTGAAAATGGGCAGACCTCAAGTAAGGTCATCTAGCAAGCCTGTGGCTGCAACAGAGAAAACATATGGTGGCCAAAGCTCATCTTTCTCAAGTGTTGTAAACCAGAACTCGAACAAATCTGCTAGCACTGCCCCACAAACAACATTTGACCAGAGATTTCCTGCTCTTCAAGATCCTATTCCTCAAGTTATGAATTCCAGTCATCCTTCTGCTGACAACTATGAAACACATGAGAATGATTGGTTTCAAGAAGATGAGACACTGTCAGGGAGTCAATTAACGGTCCCTGAGACATCTCGTAACCTATCGTTACCTGTGGCATCATTGGACTCATCAATGTTGGTTGCTGATGATGTGAACTCACATAAAAATTCTCATGTAGGAGAGAACAGCTCAGCTGTAATGAAATCACCCATTCCTTCTGATAGACACCTGGAAATTCTTGAGAACAACCGATCTAATGATGGTTTATTGCAGAACTCAAGTGCATTCCAGTCTCAAGGACATTGTTATGATGATGGCAATAACAATGAAGGTTAGTATACAGCTGAAATTGAAAAATCTGGTGAACTTCCTTTTCTGGTTATGTGTCTTTAAAGTCAAATAACATGTTGACTTCTTTTCTGGGTTCACAAAATGGATGCCCCATCTCTTTATAAGATAGTGCTCTTCTCTTGTCTGATCACTGTCCATTGAAACGATAGAAAATCCCTCCAATTTGCTAGCCTGATATTTTGTTTTCCTGAAACAAGCGCATATTCCTCTTATGCTGCTAGTTTAACATGGATTAGGCATACTATCTAATGTTCACCAAGACCATCATTCAATTTTTTAATTGCTTTGCCTTTACATAACAAAACCAAAACCATTCATCTCTCAGTGTTGCGTTTTTTACCTTGTCCGTTAATATTTTGAAGTGGTAGACTGATAGTGTGTACAACTGAAAAAAATGGTGGAAGATAAGTTTAAATCTATATATACAATGGAAAAAGTGGTATGTTGTTTGCTTTGCAAACTTTACCTTCTTGTGACATATGTGTATATGTTGTTGATTCTTTTGGCGCTTTATTGTGAGTAACTGAGCTTGCAGCTGTAGTTACATGGAAGTTAACTTTGTTTTTTTAGTTTTAAATAGCTATATATGTGTTCTAATACTGTCACCATTTTCAACTATATCCAAAGCCATAATAATATTCTAGTAGCGTTTGGTTCGGCTCCAGCTCCACCGGACAAGGATCCAGGAGCTAGAGCCTTGCCAAACAGGCCCTTCATTTCATTTGTGGAGCCTAAAATAAAATTGTATGCACTGTCCCAGCCATGTGTGTAGTGTCTCTTAAGTATGACTGTATGAGCTAATCAACGATGTGCTTTGTTCAATACCATTTGAACTTCCAGTTGGATAAAAAATAACCTTCCACAACTTATCAGAACAGTTTAAGATACTACATTCCAATATACAATTGCATACATACAATTTAAACTTTTACAGTTCTATTGTTTCATACCTTCTTACTATATACACAAATGTTCTATATGTGTGCCAATCTCGAACAGAAGAATGAGCAATGAGCTAATCGTGCTTAATCATGTGAATTGATGGCTCTGGTTTCCAAATTAATCAAGCATAGTTATTGCCTTGTGGGCTTGTGGCTTATGGGTACACATCACTTAAGTGCAATACCAATCCTAGGAAGTGAAATATATGCACACGTGGCATGGTTGCTTTGCTCGGTTCCTTTTGTATATTCATTTGTTTGTACAGAAGTTAGATATGCATTTGCCTTAAACACTGTACTTTGCTTACTTAAATCTGTAATTGTTAATGTCAACTCTGACAATGGTTACATATTGCAGTTGAAGTTTCTAATGTTAATGTGGAATCTGCCACAGCAAACATTCAGCACCTAAGCCTACAGAATGAAGATGTAGTTGCAACTAAATCTGCTGAAGATAATCCTGCTGTTATAATCCCTGATCATCTACAAGTTGCAAATGCAGACTGTGGGCATCTGAGCTTTGGTAGTTTTGAATCTGGTGCCTTCTCTGGATTGCTTCCACCAAAGGTCCATAAAAACAGCATGGAGGAAGTGCCTATTCCAGTTGAATCTCCATCAGTTGATCAGGAAGATGTCAGGTAAACCTTTTCCTGCTATGTTCCATATTCACATCAAGAAATGCACATCTTCTGATGAGGCTTCCCTTGCAGTAATCAAGATCATTACGACAATGCCGCTCTAAATTCTTCAGCAAATGAAGATGTTGAAGCTAGAATTGGCACTAACATGGAAAATTCTGATGTACCATCAGTTTCACAGCCTGATATACTGACGCAGGGTCCTCTAGATGTGTCTGATCTTCAATATAACCTGCCATCAGTTTCAGGCCATTCATATTCGAACGCAACACAACCAAGTACAATGCAGGGCCCACAGGGAGATGCACAAATGCAACATCTTTCTCAGTTTTCAAGTTTACTGGTATGCTTCTGTTCTCTCCTGAGATTGGATTGCAGAAGTATTATCCTTTCACATGTTTAGCAATTAGCACTCGTCATTTTATTTGTCACCATTTTGATGCTAGCATAAGTGGGACTAGTATGATTCTTTCATGCATTTGGGATTTTATGAAGTTATGAAATTGTCTGTTTAGTTTTGCTATTGAAGTTAGAATAGGTTTAAGTTGCAAAAAGTTACGACTTACAGACAGAGGGTCTTTCTGCTTCCTAGACAAATGAGATGCAAATTGGCTGTATAAGTTCTTTGTTTCTTAGTTTTTCTTCTTTGAGTTATTTCCTTTATGCCTTCTATTATAAGATTGTAGCCCTTTCTGATATTCATCTTGTTATGATTTATGTGCTGCTAGATGGTATGCTAACAAATGTTTGGGTTCTAGCTTTATCACAGGAAGCCTTTAATGCAATTAGATAATGAAGCTTATATTTTTGCCCTTTACGAGACATGATAATGAATCAGACTTAATGTAAATTCTGGATCATCTTGTGGAAAGAAACTAGTTTAGTTTTGAGGTTTGGCATGTCATGGCAATCTCTAGTACTGATGTGGTAGTGCCTGTTTGACTGGGCACACATTGTTTTATTTCTTTTTGGCAAAAGATGTTTTATTCTCTTCTGTCTGCTTTGACAATGTTTTTTACCTGTTACCTCTTTAGCACTGAAATGCCCTTAGTAATGTGAGTGGCTGACACAGACACATATGAACATGGCTGGAATTAAATCGATCCTCTCAAACTGAGGATCATTTATCTTTGTTATGTATTCTTGGCAAATTCAAGTTTTCTTTTTGCCTTTTTATCATTCTTACGGCCCTCAATTTGTTATTACAGCAAGCAAATACTCTACAGAACAACTTGCTGGGATCAAATCTTTCCCCGCTTCGAGACTTTGACTTTTCACCATTGTTATCAACACAATCAGCGATCTCCATGCAAGAGGTAGTTCCATAATCCATGCTCTGATATGTTCTGAAGTAGTTTAAGAGAGTTTCAGTCGATGTCTTAAGTTTTGGGGGGTTGATGCTCTGGACTGGCTTTTGGGAGATGGAGTAACACAGACTAGAAGTGTTCCTTTTGAAGAGCTGGAGTGATATCAGCTTTTAGTTGTCCCTGTGTTTATGTGTTCCTAGATTCTCGTTATCTTGATGTCATGTGGTACTTTGATGTGTTTATCTGTTTTCTGTGGTTCAGTCCTTTAGTGCTTTTGATGATTCGGTAGTGTTTGCCTTTGTCCAAGTCAATGAAAATCAGGGTTATGTAATGCTGAATGTAAGCTGGTATCCCCAGCAAACTGCTATCTTGCTTTCAATCAAAGCAGGGCATTCTGCCTTTTTCAAAAAAAAATAAAATCCATGCTACTTTTTTATTAGTGTGTTTTTTCTGAAGTATGTTGGATTTTTGAGAGTTGTAATTCTCAAATGTAGAAAGAAGTCAAACTTTATTTGACAGATGGATACTTTATTTTGACAAAATCAAACCAGGATAGTAGCATAACGCCCTCAAGAAGCCCTTTTGTGTGTGTTGCTTTAAATTATTCCTTGTGTTCAATAAAACAAATTTCATATGTATAATATCCCGGCTGTTAAATGCCCAATTGATTTGTTTCGACTTTCGAATCATAACTGTAAGCATGTCCTATTTTGCTTTAGGACTTTTGTAGTGTAAAGAAATACATGGCATATACTAATGTATTTCTGTATTCTTTATCAAGCCTTCTTATACATGCTCCAAATGTAAGTTATACTTTGGGTTGGTTTCATTTTGATCTTATGCAAGCATTTCAGTTTATATTTTTATTTCTGAGTTTCACTTTGCTTTTTATTTTTTCCAGACATTAAAGCCAGGGGTATTCTCGAACACACAGTCTACACAAAACCTTCCCAGCACGAGCATTCCACCTGGGCCTCCTCTCCCGCAACAATTATCTGTGCATCCGTACCCTCAGCCAACTCTGCCCCTTGGACCTTTTTCCAATCTGGTTGGCTATCCATATTTGCCTCAAAACTACTACCTTCCGTCAGCAGCCTTTCAGCAAGCTTACTCAAGTAATGGACCTTTCCATCAATCTGCTGCTACCACTGCGGTGCCTGGAGTCGGTATGAAATATTCGATGCCACAATACAAGAGCAGCCTTCCTGCTACAAGCACACAACAGCCTTCATCAATGGTCTCTGGGTTTGGTGGTTTTGGTAGCTCAAATAATATTCCTGGAAATTTCAGCTTAAACCAGAATGTCACCTCTGCAGCTGCCCCTTTGGGGTTTGATGAAGCTATAAGCGCGCAATTCAAAGATAACAGTCACTACATTGCCCTACAGCAGGTAATGGGTTTTGCACGCTTGTCTATATTCTGAAATCCTAGCGCCCTTGATGTGTTGTACTTCCTATATATGGACCAGAAAAACTTCTGGAGCTCTATTTTAATTTCTCAGTTTGCCGCTTCATGTCATCATAAAGTAACCTCATCTATGACAACCTTTCAGAACGATAACTCTGCAATGTGGCTTCATGGAGCTGCTGGTTCAAGGGCTGTCTCAGCGGTACCACCTGGCAACTTCTATGGTTTCCAGGGCCAAGGTCAGCAAGGTGGCTTCCGCCAAGGGCAGCAGCCTTCTCAATACGGTGGCCTCGGGTACCCAAGCTTCTACCAGTCGCAGGCTGGTCTGCCGCAGGAGCACCCACAGAACCCTATCGAGGGAACCATGAACAGCTCCCAGACCGCTCCGTCTCAGCCATCACACCAGATCTGGCAACACATCTACTAAGCCTGTGCTCTCGTGGGAGAAGCCTCTCTCTACACTGCCTAGTTATCTGGTGACTTCGGCATGCGCCATGAAATGAGCAGACTAGCTGAGCTGCCGTCTTGCGCGCGAAGAGGGGATAATGCTTTTCTACAGTTTCGAAGTATGTTTGCTGTTTTTTCTTCTTCTTTTCTTTCTCACTTGTTGCGTGTGTCGTGGGACTAATTTCAGCTGTCGTGAGTTGCCGTGTTGTAACGATAAGCTCTAATTTCGTCTAACAAGGGCTGCTGCTTATACCCTGTGTGAATCACCCCTCTGTTCTGGATGCCTCTTATTGTGAATCACACTTCCATAAAGCAGCGCCCCTGCTGATTAACAGGGAATCAGACGAGGAGCTGCAGCATGCAGGTGTGGCTACAAATTTGCCAGGTTGCCTTGTTCTCCTCATTGAGGGCTTCAGAGTTAGGAGGCCGTACATCTTTCTGGAGATAACCTTGTTTGTTTCAATTCAACTTGAGAGTGTATAATCTAGTTTATAGAAAAAAGTTAGGTTGTACTAGTTTATTAGATTGTTATAATTTGCACTTTAAATTATAATAAGCTGTGTTTTAGTTTATGAAAATAAGTTGGATTATTATAATTCTAAGTTGAAGCAGACTATAGTATGTCGTTAACTCCCTACGCAATTTTCACCACAGGGCAGGGGCTATTCCCCTGAAAGCTTATATCGTTGACGAGGTTCCTACGCAATTTTCACCATAGGTCTGGGGCTTATTCCCCTGAAAGCTTATATCGTTGGCGAGGTTCGTGCATGGTTTGTGCAAGGTTTCATATCGCATATTAGCTTATTATTAGTCCATATTGTATTTCACATATTTCAAACTACTAAACAATACCATTTCTTTAAAAACTATATATAAAAACTGAAAAAACTACTTTAAAAATGGTTATCAACTTTTTATCATTAACTTCCTTAATTTGAACACTTTATTTTTTAATAAAGAGTCAAATCATCCGCCCTCACTTTCAAATATGGTCTTATTTTTTCTTGAAAGGAACGTTTTCTTTTCTTTTTTTACATGTAAAGAGATAATCGATGATTCGTTATTGTGCAATGTTTCTACAATATCCCGGAAGTGAATTTTAGGGTCTTAAAAGTAAATTATTTGTAGTAGAATAAGGCCCCCTTCTAGACTTAACAATCTATAAATAAGTTGTTGTCAAAAAAAGTTACGAGAATCAGTCATATTGCCATATTCTAACCGGAGTACAGTGAAAATAGTGTATTATCTTTAGGTTTATTTTGTTTGATGTTTAACTGATAATATTATTATTTGAGACATTTTTATATTAGGTGAAGTGAAAATCTAAAGAAGCTTAGAAAACCTCAAAATAAGAGTTTTTTCCTATATCATTTATAGTTTATTTGGATAATAAATTTTATCTTTTAAACAACTTATAGCTCTTGAGCCATAAGTTGTCAAGAGGGTAAAACTCTCGAGTATGATAATAGAACAGACATGGATTCTAATGTAGTGTTTGGATGGCTGAACGAAGTTGGATGGGATGAGATTGTACGGGATGGGATGGTTCTAGATGAGATGGTGCTGGATGATGTGGTACAGCTGTACAAGTAGGTTATTTAGTTGGATGTATAGAATGATACATAGTTCTATTTGATTGATTGTATGGAATGGTAAAAGATGATATAACTTTATGTTTAGTGGGTGAATGGAGGGAGTTGGGTAGTGAAATCACACGTAAATCGAAAACAAAGTGGATGAACCCATCTTGGATGGCATCGTTCGCTTGTTTTTGTCGCACGAAATGGTTCAGTATCTGAAAAGAATATTCTGATAATCTGAACCAACCCATATATGATGATTTCATACGATACGAGCAACCAAATAGACATGTCCTTCAAAGTTGTACCGAATCATCCTGGATAGGGGTGGTTTCAACCAACCAAACACAGCCTAAATATCAGTAGACTGTAACTCTTTTAGACCTGCAGGTAAGAGAAACAGATTCATCCTTAATCAAGTGTATCTTGTGATCCATCCTAGGGTCTAGCTAGGGTTGCCCAAATCGTTTGGGCCCCGGTTACCGGTTGGGCCTAGACGGGCGGTTACTGCGGTAATCAGGCGGTAACCGGCCTAATTTGATCCAATTTCAGAATTCAAATTTCACATTCAAATCTTGAATTCAGAACGGTAACCGCGGTAGCAGCGTCGGCTACCGCTCGGTAACCACTGGAGCGGTACCAGCTCGGTAATCACTGTACTAGCTAAGCAAATTTTGAAAATTGTAAAACTGTAGAAAATGGTTGTAATGATATACAAATTCTTGATACATTTTGTTAAGATTTTGGCATAATGTTTGTTGTTTTCTAAGATAAATTGGAAACCTACAATGTCACAAATTCATAAGTTTACAACTTCATAATGTAAACCCTGCTTCACATACAATACCACGTACTCATAAATTTATAACTTCATAGATAAATTACAATACAACATGACTAATTGGCAATACATTTTCAAACAAGTAAAGTTTATATTATATAATACATAACACACGTGATAATACATAAAGCCTGTGATAATACATATCATATTAGATAAAGTTTATTCCTATATTTTATGTTGAATCATTCAGTTGTATTTTGTCCTGCAAAAAATAAAAAAGAAAAAAATCATGGACTAATGGGGCGACCGGTTGGTCTAAAATAATTAATTTTCTATTTTCTATTTTTGTTTATCTTGTTCGGTTCATAACTTGGAGATATTTCAATATTTTTTAAAACAAATTCCATCATAAATAATTTTAATTCACCTAGTATATTTAAGATTTTTTTATTTTTTATTTTAAATTTAAAATTTAAATCAAACCAGTCGGTTTTAGCAAACCGACCGAGAGCGAAACTACGGCTACCACGCGTTAGCCACTCGAGATGGGCAACTAGGCCTGGCCGGGCTCATTAGCACGCACGCACACAAAAAAGGAACTCCTGTTACTATGTTTGAATGAATTCACATAATATAATATGTTTGGTTGAGCTGTAGATTCTGAAAAAGCTGTTGTGAGCTGTAAAAAAACTATTATGAGCTATAAAAAAGTTATGAAGTTATGAAAGCTAAGATAAGATTAACTTTTCAAACTTTTAATGATATAATGGGTAATTTTTGTAAAATCTAGACTAAGAAGCTATAAAAATTAAGATGAGAGTAACTTTTACAGCTTCTCTAGTTTATACATAAAAAAGTTATAGCTTTAAAAAAAAACTAGTTTACCTCTAAACCTGTTAACCTGTTTGGTTCAGTTTTTAAATTCTCAACCAAAAAACTAGTTAGAAAAACTAAACCAAACGCCGCCTAAATTAACAAAGAGAAGAAAGAAAAAAACTATGTTTGTGATTAGTGAATGAGAATGGCTCGAGATACATTTGAAAGTCATCCTTATTCCTGCATGTTTACCTTGTATTTCCGACTGGCATCCTATTTGAAGGAGCAAAATTTATTTATTATGATAGTCCAATATAAACTGATTAAACCTTTCATTCAAGATTCTTACCATGCGATATTGCAATCAATGAAAACCGTAATCATGCACTAAATGGAAACATGGCAAGACAATGATGTCTTTGCTTAGGGGAACTGCATAAACTCAATCACCCAAACGTAGCTAATACATTTCCCCCTCCAAGTAGCAGACATTCTGTAATTCTACCAAATACATTACAAGAAATTTTCTGTTTGTCTCCATTTGATGGCACCACTTCATTGAGCTCGGATTGTAGATACATGACATCAACAATCATAGAAGAAATTCTGAAGCACCTAGAAAACACATCTCCCTGAAAAGAAAATTCCAAAATATGTCAATCATCTCTTGACCCAATCAGCTTCCTTGATGAGCAACAAACAAAAAAGAACTTCAGATTAAGAATATTGCCGATATCATGCCACCAAAGACTTTCAGCTGAAGAGACTTACCTCATCTTAGGGAGTCAATGAGAACGAAGTATGAGAGGATATGTACAGCCCCAGCCACTGCTCCAGCACTGCATGAGCAGTTGGAAGAACATGTGAGCAACCAAAGTTATCATATATTAGTATGCACAAAAGTTTTGATGATCTCATACCACAGAAAGCAATGGTCCTTGCTTAAATTTGTTATGGAAGGCAAATGCAAGTGGCTTTGATCCTTCTCCAGGTCCTCTAATGAATCCACTATATATGCACATCGGAAGTTTTTCAGAGAATGGTCCCAGCCAGCTATCAGGATACAATGTTCATGAACAAGATAGTGTGGTAAACCAGAAGACTGCACTTACACTAGTGAAACTGAGACAAGTGGAGATCTCCTCACATCATAGACAGCAATGAGACCCTGATACAATTCATTACCATCTTTGAATGATAATGCCAGGCGCTCTCCTGAAGAATCCCATACGAATTTCTCTATGCCTCGGCTAGATGAACCAGAAAAAGCATAAATTACAATATGGAAGTCTGTGGACAACAGGCTGCTTTTATTAGGCTGGTCTATACTAAATGAAACTATGAAAGCAAGTGGGATGGCAAAGCCTAAAAGACATTTTTTACAAGGTAGATCCAAATATATTGTTTTAGAAAATGGTCGAGATGTTTCCATTGCTGGGGAGAGCCTGCCTTTACTTAGTTTAATAATGATCATAAGTTACATATCACAAATAATTTAAAACATATCATGAATGACTTCCATTGCAGTTGCAAATGTGGTGAGTTGAAAACTTGAAATATCATCAGTTAAAATTAGCATTCAAGACAAAACTAAAATCTGTTGCATCAGGCACATGAGGTCAAGAGTATAGAATGATAGGTCTACTGCTGTCGTTACCTAACAATCAGAGAGGAAATTTCTGGAAGTTCGACTGGTAGAAGATGGGCATCTGAAGTTAATGAAGATAACACAGATGCTTAGGAATCAGACAATAAATGTAATAACATATTTTTACATAAAAATGGTGTAGCCATATGTGTAAAACTGTGCATACCTAAAGATGGTGGCTTTGATGAGAAGTGAATCGAGCCCAATGTTGTTGAGTTAGAAAAGGATAACAGTGCAGTACGGCCTTCAGGGTCCCAATTTGCTCCCTGAGATGAAAGCAAAAAAAATTATAGGACATCATGATTCCAAAAATTAGTCATAACAAATTAACATGTTCCATTCAATACCCTGGTTCAAGGGGCCAATGCACATATTAATATATTATAAGTGAATCGGATATGATATACTTGGAAAGATCAAATGAATAAACTTTTTGTAATATTTATAATTCACAAAGTAAACTAATCAAAACACCATCAAGGATTAAACAAACAACTAGTATGGTTGGCAAACAAAAGTACAGCCACCTATTATCTATCTATTCTGAAAAAACAAATACAATTGTCAGCTGTTGGAATGGAAATAAATTAACAAGAATTTAACAAGAAAATACTGCAAGGTAGTCACAAATAAAAAATACCTCAGTTTAGAAGCTTAATGCTCATATCTTTAAAATGTATATTGCTTAATATCACTGGTTAGATGAGGTAATATTCTGTTTCAATCTTCAGAATCATGCTAAACATACTAGCTTTCAAGATAGAAACAATAATACCTCAGGAATAAAGCTACCTACATTAAGCATCCATTTCCAGTGGATTCCACATCATTACTTCTGATGTTTCAAACACTCAAACAGGACCCAATAACCCATGACATGCAAGTAGTTGGCCACTCATTTCAGGACTATGAAAAAATTGTGTGAATTAATTTTACATCACGACATGATAAACAAGGTTGAATATTAAACACTACTTATTTATGAATGAAAATATTGCTTACAGAGACATATCCATTAGATGAAGACCATGGTTCTGATGTCCACGTATTTGTTTCCCATAAGTGAAAAGTTCCATCACTAATTAAAAAAAGTAAATTATATAAATCTTTAAAAAGTATAATTTAGAGGTAATGGAAATAACTGAAAAAACGAAGTTCATACAATTTAGAGGTTAAAAGGTAATCTCCACTAGGTGACCACCGTACTAATGATATACTACTTAATCCACGCCGTATAGGTGTTCCTAATCCTGATGCAAAAGAAAACAAACAGATATTAGTATGCAGGTTCAGTGCAATGTGGAAATAGATATCTGCATCTAGACAGGATGTATATACCTTGAGAAACATCCCAGATTGTGAATGATGGGCTATTACAAGATGCTGATGCCAAGTATGTGGAGATGTGTCAAGGAAAATTGTCAGAGCCACTGATAAAATTTCTGCTAGAAAGGCACATAGTAAATGTTCATATGAAGTGAAGACATAGTTGGTTTAGTTTGCATTTTGATATTTTTTATTTTTCAAATAAGCAAGATGGAAACTAATGATACCCTCACTAAGTGCTACACAAATAACTTAAAAAGGATATCTTCCATCAGGCTTCCAACTGAGTGTGCTAACTAGCTCAGCAGAAGAACCATAAAGAATGTCAACAAGTATCCATTGGCCACCAGAACCTCTAGAAAAGGCACCAAAGGGAGAAGAGGTAACACCAGATTTCACAGATGCAACATTGCCAGGGTATGATGCTGACCAGAGACATATCCCTCCTCTGAAAATAAAAAGGTTCAATTCAGTAAGCATATTACACCACCAGGAACTATGACATGACAAGAATGTGGAAGCATATTTAGTAGTGCTTTATGATATGGTGACATTCCAACATACTTGCAGCCAACTGCAATCATCTTCCCGCTATTTGGCCTCCATTCAACAGCTTTAACATCCTTTTGATGGTCACTTGTTAAAATGCACGATTCTTTATTATCTGTTTAGAAGAACAGCCATAATTATTTATTGGCTTCAGCTGAGTTGATAAACATAGTTCAGTTCATTAAATACCGGAATAAATGTTTCCATAGCCCATAGGCATGTGCCTCAAACACGGTAATGCTACATATCTTATTAATACAACATAAGAAGGTTTGCAGATCTCACCTGGCTCCTCAAAGTCATGAACTGTAACTTGGTCCTTCCCAGAGACAAACGCCAAACAATGCCTATGTGGATTCCAGCTTACTTTCTGGGTGTCAAATTCTTCTAGTAGAATTGGCTGGTAAACCAGAAAGGGTGTCATGGGTTTAACTCATTCAGAATGTTCTTTTGCAAGAATATAAGTCTAAAGGTTCAGTTTTGGGAGAACGGAATAATGACAAGAATTGATCGTTTATGCTAGTCTAGAGAAGCAGTATAGCTAAGTCACCAATGCAAAGAATTGAGTCATTGAGATTTGATGAGCTCACTCACATCGCAGGAAGGGAAGATCATTTGTTTGAAGGACTTGACTATGGTCGAAGCTAAACTTGTTTCAGGGACAATCTCAGTGGTCTCAGATTCATCGGAAGCACGAGGCTCTTGGTTGGGTGCAAGTGCATCTGGCTGGAAAGGGATCGGGCTGAAGACCATCCCCTGTAAATTCGAAATTCGTGTCACATACTCACATTTTAGCATTGCGTGTGAATAACGAACTAAAGACCTAAGATTCTAGTCTTGAAAAAAAATGGATGAAATTTGCGAGACAGTGTGAGTTTGGGGAGGGAAGATGGACTGACGAGAACATCTCCATAGGCCTCCTTGGCGCGATCATCCGACAGGGCATCCGCCGCAACTGCAGCGCATAAACTTGGAGAGGCAAAATGAGCAACCAACTACAGCCGAATCAGAGAAAGAAAGGAGGGGGCGGGGCGGATACCGAGGTCTCGGTTGATCTCGCAGATGGTGACGGCTCCGGGCGGAGGAAAGCTCGGCATAGTCGCGCCGCGCGCGGAGACCAGCCCGGGAGCCCTCTTGCTTGCTTAGGGTTTAGGGCCTTGGGGGCTTGGCGTCCCAATCCGGATTGGTGCTACAGCTCTCTCGAGTGAATTAGTAGCAGCCTGAAGGGCGCGCAGCGCGTCCACGAGCGGCTGGGGACCCCTCCCTGTGGCCGGCGTTGAGCTTGACGGCGACGAGAGGGCTAACAGGGAAGCAGACGAGGAGCTGCTACAAATTTGGCAGGTTGCCTTGTGGCTT
>KE372848.1:261896-295170 GCA_000418225.1 Zizania latifolia | reverse complement strand
CGATCGAGCTCGTCCGGCTCATGGTGGACGCCTCCTCCCGCCCCATGCAGCCCCAGACCTCGCACGACATCCTCCCCAGGGTCCTCGCCTTCTACCACCATTGGAGGAAGCTCTACGGTAATCATGCATCTCGTTCTCCAACTAATCTTCCATTCTTCATTATTTTGTATTTTTCTCTGCCTGATTCCCATCTCTAATCGTCTCGCTCTATCGATCAAATTTAGTTATATGCTTGATAGTTGCTGCTTCTTCCGTTTTATATCATAAGTTGTAAACTTATTTAATTTCGATCATTTTCAAAGAAAAATATATTAGCATCAGTAATATTAAATAAATACATAATTAAAATATATTTTATATTAGATTTAATGAAACTAATTTTTCTATAAAATTATTTAAAGTTAGAAAATTTATAAAACGGAGGGAGTAGTTACTAGCTGCTTTCACAATTCAAATTGGTTCTTTGTTTCAAATTCACATGTAAAGATATCAAGAACAAATTAATTTTTGTGCTTGAGCCCCACCTATAATTGTTTATTGCTATAAAAACTGCTATAAACTTGTATAAAAATATTTGAAAATTTTAATAATTGGTTAATAATATTTGATTCAGCTCTGATATATTTTTGGTTCCGTTTGTCTCTGTATATATACATACTTGTGTGTATACATGGTAAGAAAGAGTAGAGTGTGATCACGCGTGAACCCGGAGTAAACAAGGGGACATGCTTCCATGCTTTTGCAAGTGGAAACAAGAATGCAAATGTTAAACTATGGCAGATTGGGTGAGCTGCATTTCATTTCACTTCACCTTGCTGGGCTGTACTAGGTGTACTACTGCCCCTCCCAACTACTCCTTGCTCCCTTTGATCTCAAGCTTTAATAGCAACAAACACACACACTATCTAGTAACAAATATATACTCCATCATCTGCTGCCTCCCAAGTCAGACTTGGTGATGTTGTTATCAGTTGTCACCATGGATGCATGATCCGTCGATCTTTCCAACAGGCTGTCAAATGCAGGTCAATGATCATGTGAGTGATTAAACAAGCGCTTAATTAGCTAGCTCGCATCATATCCCTGCAGATCCATCCGGCAATTCAGATTTCAGAGCTCAGCTCCCACATGGATGCTTGCTTAGTCTTGCTGCTGCATCTGCATTTGAGCAGCAGCATCAGCAGCTAGCATCTCCTGCACATTGCCAGAGCATTTCAGCTCAGGGAATACTTATCTACTTCTGCTTGCTGCTCTGATTAGGGCTTAATTATCTTCTTCTCGCAGCAACCGATGATAATTCCCTCATTTTCAACGGGTTGTGGAGTATAATATGTGTAGCATTAGCTGCCTACAGAGCATGCATCCACGTTTAATCCAAGCGAGGAATCTTATTTGTGATCGATCGGTTAAGAAATGATGAACTTATCCTCTGTCCACATGATCGAAACTGCATATGCATGTATGTACTTTGTGTTTAGCCATGTATATGTTACAGCTCAATCTGATCATGAGCATCATGTTGGTGCTAGCAGCGTCTACTCGGAATCTGTCAAAGTTGATTACATACACATGCACACAATGTTTCTTTCATCTCTCAATCTCCACCGTCCGAATTCCTATCGAATGCACATCCCGTTTTCTCCCCAGCCAGTAAGCTTAGCTTATGTTTGTTTTAGTACAGAATTATAAAAGTATAAATAAATGGTTAGATTATTATACCAATTTATTATAATTTGTAATCTAGATTATAGGAATTTAATGAGCCGGTGGAACCTAGTTTTTTAGCTTATTACTCTAAAAGGAATAAAATACATATTATATAATTTTGTCGAAGTTACTTATTATCACCTCATACTCAAATATTAGTCATCCACTGCACACTTTATTTTAAAGATATTGTGGTCTTTTTATCATCTAAGCATAATAATTCATACTAGTAATAATTTATGTTGACAAACAGTTTATATTTTATTTTTCTATAGATTATTATAAGTCATCTTATTATAATTCCCAAATACTCATTACAATAATTCCAAATTCTTTTTCTCTTTTACAATTGTTCAAAGTAAATTGTCACCTCGTAAATTTTTTATGATTATTTGTTATTCTTATCCAAATATTATTACCTTAGATTATTCTATATATTATTATATCGTCTTCTTAGATTATTCTACGTATTCTCATTATATTGTTTTAGGAGTGAGAAATCATGGGTTTTTTAAAACTAAAATGGTAGTTGAAATTTTGCCTACAGGTCCGATGCATCTGATTTGGTTCGGGCGCACGGCGAGGCTGATCGTCAGTGAGCCGGAACTGATCCGGGAGGTGCTCCTGTCGCGGGCGGAGAACTTCGACCGGTACGAGGCGCACCCGATGATCTGCCAGTTCGAGGGCTACGGCCTCAGCAACATCCACGGCGACAAGTGGGCGCGCCGCCGCAAGGTCCTCATGCCGGCGTTCCACACCGAGAACCTCAAGCTGATCGTGCCGTTCGTCGCCGGGACCGTGCGCCGGATGGCGGACGACCTGGCGGAGCGCGCGCGCGCCGGCGGTGGCGGCGGCGAGGCTGAGGTGGACGTCGCCGTGTGGTTCCAGCGCGTGCCGCAGGAGGCCATCACGTTCGCCACGTTCGGCCGCCGGAACTACGACGACGGCAGCGTCGTGTTCAAGCTCCAGGACGAGCTCGCCGGCTACGCCGCCGAGGCGCACAGCAGGGTCTTCATCCCCGGCTACAGGTTCGTGCCGACATGGAAGAACGTCCGCGTGTGGAAGCTCAACTGGGAGATCAGGAAACACCTCGCCAAGTTCGTCACCGAGCTGCAACGGCAAAGCCATGGCGACGGCGGGGATAGCGTCGAGAAGGATGGTCACACCGATGGCGGCGGCGTCATGAGGGAGTTCATGAGCTTCATGGCGCCGGCCATGTCGGCCAACGAGATCATCGAGGAGAGCAAGAACTTCTTCTTCGCGGGGAGGGAGACGACGGTGAGCCTCCTCACCTGGACGACCGTCGCGCTCGCCATGCACCCGGAGTGGCAGGACCGCGCTCGCCAGGAGGTCGTCGCCGTCTGCGGCCACGACGACGTCCCCACGAAGGACCACCTCCCCAAGCTCAAAACCGTACGTCATGCACGCCGTGATCACCACGTCGCCATCGCATGCATGCAAGAACGAGAGCTGCTTGCAACGACGATCCATGTAACTTTTTTTCGCTGATCGATGCGTGTGTGCGTGCATGCAGCTAGGGATGATCGTGAACGAGACGCTGAGGCTGTACCCGCCGGCGGTGGCAATGATACGGACGACGAAGCGGGAGGTGGAGCTCGGTGGGTGCGTGGTGCCGGCGGGCACGGACATCATGATCCCGATCATGGCCGTGCACCACGACGCGGCGGTGTGGGGCGACGACGCCGCGGAGTTCAACCCCGCGCGGTTCGCCGCCGCCGACGACCGGCGCCGGCACCCGATGGCGTTCATGCCGTTCGGCGGCGGCGCGCGGGTGTGCATCGGGCAGAACATGGCGCTCATGGAGGCCAAGGTCGCGCTCGCCGTCGTGCTCCAGCGGTTCGAGTTCCGGCTGTCGCCGGCGTACGTGCACGCGCCCAGGGTGCTCATGATACTCAACCCGCAGCACGGCGCGCCGGTCATCTTCCGGCCGCTGAGCTCAGCCGCAGCTTAGCCATACAACAAAGGGCACCTCCCCCATGTTAAGCGGATTCAATTAATTCCTTCCTGTAAATTATCATATATACACCCATATATATGTAATGTCAAAAGTCAACTGAAAATATATAGAAGCATACCATACGTAACAAATGTCAACCGATAGCTGTTGATTACTTGTCACACGTCTTCACATATTTCATTTCAATTCTGATCAAAGGATATCTTTGGCATCATATCAGCTGTCATTCATAATTGGAATCAGTCTGTGTGCCTACCAGTTGTTCCAAAAATCACCAAAATTTATTGCAATGGAGTGCATGTTCAATCATCTGCACAATGATATCGACTTCTGACAAAAAGGATAATATTGTCGACAAACTCATTTATGCTGATGGCAGTATACAAATGGAATCTGATGTGGAAACTTGAAACTTGATTTACTAATGTATCTGTGAAAAATGCAACACAATAATGGTAAGAAAGTGTTCTTGTGACCAACACACTTCTTGGCCAAACAATTTCAATGTGATAAGCAACCTCTATACAGGGCATCAGATTACTCAGGCAGACTTCAAAGCAACATGGGGAAGAAAGGGGTCACATTTCTTGACCAGTGAAACTTCAACAGACAGTTTTCTTGAGGGTCTATACTGATGACCGCACAAGCTTCTCGATTTCCTTGATAATTAAATCTCTCTCCTCATCAAGTTGTTCATCTTCACCTATTAAAAGGAACACAACTATTAGTGTCTCTATCGGCATCTCTCAACAAGCTAACACGGTATCTACCCCATTTCTGGCATCAGGCTGGAAGTAGAGAATACAAAAGTACCTTTGCTTGTGGGAAGATTGTGGAGTAGCTTCAACAATTCCCTGTGATTGTCTACCAAAACTTGAATAATATCACGAGGCTTGCTTGGATTGGCAACGAATACCTGCTTCCATGCAGTGAAAATGAAACCCCAAAAACTGATAAAAATTATTTGGCACTAGATAGTTAGCTATAGCTAGCTGAATACAAAGATTGACAGATTAAAGATAAGGCAATACCTTGAAGATGTGGAAGGCACATATCCTGATATTTTTGCTTGTATCCTACAAAAGCTTCACATTAGTTGAGCAGTTGAGCCATTAAGATAGGATGTGCATAGACATGAATGACTGGTTAGCCATGATGCCAAGGAAATCATTAATAACAGGGTGTTGCAGGCATCGTTCAATTGCGCAAAACTTAATAATACTGGAAAACCAACGTGATTGCTTAAAACACTTTATGACTAGTATTGCATCAAGTGATATACCTTTATCAGCTAGACTGCAAACAATGATGCCATGTTATTTAACAACAAACAAAAAGCCATCTATCTCTGGACCTCAGGTCCCATGTGAACCTAACAACAATTACAGGTTTATAATTCTATTATAGGAAATCCTTTGGTAGACAAGCCAGTAAAGAAAGAAGGATTTCCGAGTTCTCATAGTAGCACTATCCGCCATTGTAAAAAAAGAAGAGCACAACAGAAAAATCATAAAGTGTAATAAGTACATTAGTGACTTCTGAAAGTAGTAGAATCAGGAAACTTTTTTTTGGAAGAGGAAATATATAACCACTAATCGAATACCTTCAGCAGGCCAATCATGATATTTAAGTAACTGACTTCCAAAATGTACCGTTTCATTATTTGAACATTTGGGGCCTCCAACAGAAACTCTGAAAGAAACTGAAACAAACCAAAACACTTTAAGGTTTCCTCTTTCAGTGCTCAGCGATAAATTGAATAGAGTAATCCAAATTAATCTAACCTTCACTGATTGTCTTCGTGTAACATAATTAGTTGAAGTTAAAAGTCTTGTATAGAGATCAAAGAACTGCCCCGTAACACACGGTATGGATCAGTATTAAAAGGTATAGCAATATAAAAAAGTGGCACAATTCCAAGAATCGACATATGCAAACAATGGCATCAACAAGACAGAAAAGAGTGGGGACATCGTAAGTACACTCATTTCACAAAATAGATAACACTCCCAGGGTCCCAGCAAACCTGTTCATAATGGGAGCACAGAAACTCCGAAACTGCAGCTTCATGTTTGGTTAGCAAATCCTGCAAACATCTTGTCAAGAGAACACATCAATTTGGAAGAACCAAAAATAAATCCAGAAGATATAGCCTAAAAATACCAATGTAATAAAATCGGGTTTACCTTGAAGGTGTTCAAAGCATCTGAAGCAATATCAAAGTTCGACAATTCAACATACTGGAAGAAGAACTCGAAGCTACTTGACTCCAGTATATATCTGAAAGAGCACTACAAATTCAAATGCATGGAAAATTAATTGATTTCTTACTAACTAAATGGTATTATTAGTATGTGTGCTCATTTTCTTCAGTTAACCATTGATGATATCAGAGCCAAGTAGTTCATCGATACATTTCAGAAGGTAGAACTGAAAGGTGTAAAAGCTACTTCATAGTGTTTGTAAATTAACCATATTAACTAGTAAGAAATCACTCAAGGGGAGGGGAACTAGAACATTTATTTCCCTCAAGTAGCTGACATTATATGCAAATTGCTGAATCAAAAACTGTTTCTGTTTTAATATATAACTACAGAGTTTCTTCAAGGCATATAGCCATATACATAATACATTGGATACCATGTGTTAGTGCAGGCAACAAAAACAAGGCTCCATTAACTCCTAATAATTACTTATGAATATGGAAACTAATTTTATGAAGACTTTGAAGCCTTACTTTGCAAGTGTAGGATATTTTATGCATTCTCGCAGCATGTTCCCACAGTTCAATGCAACTTCCAGATTCTTGTAGCTGATCCAACGGAGTTAATCAGTCAACCAAAAAATATTCAATGGCATATACAATAAACACAAATCATAAACAAGTGCAAGTAAATAACAACATAGTTATAGGTGGGGAGAATAAATTGAAGCGGATGATGGGACCAGAAGGAAAGGGAAGACAGAAAGGAACTGTTTGGGCCTTACCAAACTACAAGGAAATCTAGAAGATCAACATGATTTTCAATATACTGCACACAGCAATAACCATCATCAACCTTCTGCCTCAACAAAATGCTCCAGCAGTGGGCAAGATCCTTTCTACCCTGCAATGTAGAACTAATAGGTCCAGTGAGCTTGACAAAAAGGGACATCAAATTCAATTGATGATACTGTACCTCCCAACCCAAGGAAGGCATATTCTGAACAAAGAGTGAAAGGACACCCTCCTTGCAAATTTCAAGGGCTATTTGTAAAACCTGCTCCTGATTTGGTTCAACTTCCCCATCACCAGAAAGTGTCTGTCTCAAGGTAGATATGTTTTTCTCGACATCTTCGAGAGCCTGATTAGAAAACGTACACTATGTGAGCAACCAGTACTTTTAGCATGGTGTTGTGTGAGTAAAATAGGAGCAAACAGGGAGAACATAATGATCACAAAACAACTAAAAAGGTAAATCAAAGAAGCAGATAGGGCAATAGGCTGTTGCTTATGAGTAGGCTCCAGATGCAACTGTCGTATGCAGTCTACATGTATAAGAAAAACTGTTAAATTACAGGTAATGACTCTTGAAATTGTGATGCATGGAAATATTAAAAAAGCCCAAAATACCAACTTAATACTTTTCACGAAGAAATAAAACAAGAGTGCATTTTCCCGAGTCATTATCAGTGACTTGAGATAAGCATGTGTCCTAAAACTTCATTAGATCTGATCAAGCAAACTTCTTTCGTACAGTTAGCAGGCAGCACTCTTGTTTCACACTACAAACCAACAGTTAAATGTGATAATTCCTTGTCAAGTACAGCCAAACTCCAGCATAAGTATAGCTCTTCAATTTGAATCACCTCAGCGTCAATGCCTTCGTCACCACCAAATTGGGGAAAACCGAGAGCATTCCATTGGTAAGCACAGGCCATTACCATCCAAATGTCAGTAATTCTGAAGATTTAAACCACAGACTAATCCTATCAATTGTGGCATCGAAGAGCAAGGCAAGCCACCCGCAAGGCCGCAACACCCTGCCGATTACCTTATCTACCAAGTCTGCTACAATGTGGGATGAATTACGACCAAATCAAGCACAAATTTTACCTCCTACGGACTCAAGCACTGACATTTAAGATCCAGAGAGATCATCACTCATCCCAAAACGAATGAGCTACAGCCTACAAGCACAGCAAACTATAACGCGAGCAGTCACCGAGATCCCAGCTTTGCGCCCAACGGGGAAGTGCGGATCAATCGGGGAAGGAATCGCGGGCGGGGATGCAGGAGCAAGACGGAGGAGGGTGCGGAGGCTGGAGGCGAGAAGGGAGCGGGTGAACGGACGGAATCCTACTCCTACCTTAGCGCCGGTCTTGGTGTCGAGGGCGAGGAGGGATTCCTTGATGGAGCGGACAAACTCCTGCGGCGAAGGCCGCGCCCGCGACGCCGCCCGGAAGAAGAAGGCCATGTCGGTCTCGCCGCCGGGGAAGTGAGTCGAGTGGGAGAAATCTGGCCTCTGTTCTCCTCTCTCCGCTCGCCAGTGGTGGACTGGACGAGACGAGTAGACGTCGACGTGAGAACGGCTACAACTGGCCAAACGGCCGGCACAGTTAGCTAGCAGCCTAGCACGGCTAGATTAGTTTAGCGAGCAGTAAAGTGTCGTGTCAGCCCACAGTGTTCAGTCTGATTATTTGTTATTCTCGAGATTTCTACTTTAATTAAGACCATGTACGTCAACGAAAATGAATTCGATAAATCTCTCGTTTTAATCATGTTAAGATGGCTTAGTCAGCCGATAAGCTCATTATACCTACGCTAATCTAGACACTATGTATTTATAGTGTCTATACTATCGAGTTCATATCTGCCATAGCATATAGGTAGCGAATATATTAGATCATAGTTATAAATAAGTTGTATTTGTTTTTTCTCTTTTAAAACAAGTAGTTGTTTGATGGCTAGATGAGTCAAGCTAATTTTGCAGACACGAGGACTGTTACTATGGCCTGGCCTAATGTGCAATATAGGGCCTGTGCTGGCATGGTTCGTTGCTCCATGTTGTGCCTTAGGCCGATGTTACACCTTCATTGGGTGACATAGACATGATTTGGTTAAATGTTCAGTTTAGATATGAGTTTTGGCATAAGTTTGATTTACTAGGCTCACAGTACTAAATGGACTGACATAGCATGACTATGTTATTATATTTTGGATAAATTTTAAAATCTAAAACAAACAAGTAAATTTAATGGTTTGTCATTCTTTATACTATTTGACTGCCAATATTTACAATAAGCACCGTTATGAATATAAATATGAAAATCTCCCTCTAAAATTATTATTTTTAAATAAAAAGAAGCTGAGCTCCTCCTTTTCAGCAAAAAAAATAAGCCCAATGTATCAGGTTAAAATTATAAAAACCAACTAATTTAAACCGGCTAATGTTGAGGATAAGATAATACATCAAAGGCAAAGAAAGATTACCCCATCAAACACTTGAAATGGAAAACATTGGGTGAGGTAGACAAACTTGGCTTTTGAAAACTAGAGGCTACAAAAATAATAATAATAAAAGCTAAACCTCGAAGGTTTAATAATCCCAAATATTTATGGTTGGTCCACTTCGCCTCGATTGGTTCGGTGGTTCTTCGGCGAATTGGACTCTAGCTCTTGGAGCTTCTCTCACTGCACTCCATATATTCTCACATATTTTTTGTACGTTTTCGTTCCGATTTGCTGGTGTTTTCTGGTCGAATAGCTAAGTAGACGTGAGGATGTTTTAGTCCGGTCGTAGAAGACAAGATTGGCCAGGACGGCTTCGAAAATGAACTGGCACTCGATCGAAAGCTACGTCACCACACGAGTGACAACTAGGCTTACTAAAGGCTGCTAAATGCTAATTAAATTATGAGAGAGATAAGATGATAAAACGGTTTACTCCGTATCTTCGTGAGCAAATTGTATTTTGCACGTGTAAAGTCTACATTATTTCACTTTGCACCAGATTTAACCAATACTTTCGCTATACAACAGCATACATGAAAACAAGTCTAGTTTTGCGCTACAATTCACTGTAAAATCATTGAAAAAGTATTTTATAAAATTTAAGTGAAACTCAACAGAATTCTTGTATTTAGATCAGGTTTTATAGAGTTTCGTTCGGATTATACAAATTTTATATAAGTTTGATAGTGTTTGTTTCATCTTGAGACAATTGTATTTACTTCTAGAATCTGAAACTAAAATAAATAGTCTAGATTATACATCTAAATTATGAGAGTCAGTAGCCGTATAATTTAAAAATGAACTAAAATTTAGAAGCAGTAAAATATCATATTCTTTTAATTTTCAATCTAGTTAGCTACTAATAATCTTCCGCTGAAACAAACGTACGTATATGTAAAGTAAAATACTCCATAAATATATTTTTATCTGTGCAAACTGTAATTTACTCTATTCTTTTATTCCAGGTAACATTTATCACACGCCACATTCTCAAATTTGTCCCTCGCGAAAACGAATTATACTGTATCTATTTAATGCCATTCACGTCACTCTCGGAGTCGCACGCTTCCGACGCTGCAACAAAAAACCCCACACGCCGCGCGGCATTGACGCCTCCCTTTCTATTTCTTTTTCTTTTCGTCGCCGGCCGCACACGCTCGCGTGGTACAGTGGCGTTCGCTTTGAATCATTCGATCTCTCTCTCCTCTCCTCTTCCCCATCCGATTTCTCAACTCCATCACGCAACTGGAGGCGGAGACCCCGCCGAACCCTAGCGGCGGTGGTGGTGAGTGGTGGTGGTGGTGGTGATGGGATGCGCGCAGGGGAAGTGCTGCCTGCCGTGGCAGCAGAGGGGACGCGGCGGTGGAAGAGGAGGGGTGGGAGGGGTGGGGGGCCGTGGCGGCGCGACCCTTGGGCGGGCGGCGGTGCCGGGCGCGGGGCTGGTGCTGGAGTACGCCACGCTGACGGTGGCGGGGCTGTACCCGGACTCGCCGGGGAGGGAGTCGCAGGACGCGTACCTGGTGGCGACGCGGTTCGCGGGGGACCCTGACCTGCATCTATTTGCCGTCCTCGATGGGCACGGCGCCTGCGGCGCCGCGTGCGCCGGGTTCGCGCGGGACGCGCTCCCGCGGCTCCTCGCCGAGGACTACGGGCGGCTCGTGGAGGACCCCGCGGCGGCGTTCCGGGAGGCGATGCCCGCGGCGAACGCGGAGATGCACGCGGCGGCAGCGGTGGATGACTCGATGAGCGGGACCACCGCCGTGGCGGCGCTGGTGGCCGGCGGTGCGCTCCATGTGGCCAACGTGGGGGACTCGCGCGCTGTCGCGGGGGTGTGGCGCGATGGACACGTGGTGGCGGAGGAGTTGTCGTGGGACCAGACGCCGTTCCGCGCCGACGAGCGCGCTCGCGTCAAGGCGTGCGGCGCGCGGGTGATGTCGGTCGAGCAGGTGGAGGGCGTGCGCGACCCGGACGCGGAGGTCTGGGTGGCGGACGAGGGGGACCCGCCTCGCGTGTGGGCGCGCGACGGGCTCTACCCTGGCACAGCCTTCACTCGCAGTCTCGGCGACCTCGCTGCTGAGGCTGTTGGTGTCATTGCCGAACCTGAGGTGAAAAGTGTAGAGATCACTCCAGCCCACCTATTCTTCGTCGTTGCGAGCGATGGTGTGTTCGAGTTTCTCTCCAGCCAGGAAGTCGTCGATATGGTGATGTTTTCCCCTCTCTCCGCTCTAATTCGTGCCCATTATATTTTCTGAACCTATCCATTTCTAAGTTTGTATACAGCTACTGCACATAGGATACTAGTGAACTGTCGTGTGGTGAATCAGTTAGTAATTAGCTGGTGCATTTTCTCCATCAACACTGTGAGCCTTGGTGCTAAGCATCATTTTCGGAGTAGACATTAGACTAGATATAATATCTTACTCAACTCTCTCCATGAACTATATCTAGCACACATGCTTAACTGATGAATTATATCTAGCACACATGCTTAACTGTTATGGGTGTAGAAAAAAGTTTTCCTTCTTTCTTTTCTTCTTGCTGTAGAAGTAGCTGCAGTGTGGTTGACATGTCAGCTTTGGCTTATTCGAAACATCTGATAATCCGAGAACTGGCATTTTAGTTAAGCTTCCGAATTGTCAAGTGATCAAAGAATTTTTACAATAGCCCTTGCAATGAGATTTATATGCAGCATGTATGAATTCATAGGTTTCATCCAGTTTGTCATTCTGGTGACATTTAAAGCCAACTAGAGTATGGGCTTGGCATGATCTGTTCAGGGAAGAATGAAATTGCTCCCCTCATAAGCATGATGAGTGAGACGCATTATGTAAGCATTTGCTTCTACAGCAGTACAGCTTAATACTTTTGTTAAGAACAAGTATCAAACAAAGGCAAGGTGCACACTTTAGTGGTAAATGCAGAGAATGCGATCATTCATTCATTCCTATTAGGATTTTGGTGAGCATAGTGTTGCATGCTAGGGTACATAAAATCTGCATGGGTTGTGATGTTTATGTTGGAGTGCAAAATGTTATCAGCATTTTACGGATTACAGTGAAGGTGAGGCTATATGCGGAGTCATCTAGTTGTGTTAGATGCCCATACAATATTACGATTTATAGTAAGATGGAGATCAATGATTAACTACCAAGTAACAATTACCTACTAGTCACACTTGGGGGCATAATAGGTCAATTTTGACATCAGGAAATAAATACTAATGATCCTGGATAATATTTTTATATTTTTTGCTCCATTTGTTGTTGCATAAATGCATGCTAAAAAGAAATTACCAGCCTTTTCCTTTTTTTTCAAAAAGTTGGAACTGCAGGAAGGTGTAATGATTATGAAATGGTTTGGATGTTGAGGTTGATTGATGTTGCCATTATGAAAGCTATCACTCTGAATAAAGTTATGCGTAAGTGAAAGTACTTTTATTGATTAGTAGAAAAATAGTGGACTAGCTAGAATTTGAGCAGTAATGGCAAATTGACTCATCAGAAATCTGACCGGAAATGAGGGGCATGATAGTAAGCGACTATAAGAACATCATAAATCAGGCTGGGTTAATCAGGAGTTATTATAACACTTTCCAAAAGTATTGCTGATAAAAAAAGGTACACCGACTGCCTTATTGTTCTCAAAACTGAATAGTCACTTCAGAATTGACTTCTGATTGCTAGATCATGTGCCCATATGATATCAAATGTATTTTGATTAGGCCTTATCATGGAATGAAGTTCATAATGGGATGGTCCCCTCATAAACCTCTTTTCCTTCCCACCACTTTCCATAGCTGAATGTAGTACAACTACATATGTAACGAAGCCAGGCTGGTTACAGCCATTTTGCTTTCCATGGTTATTTCATTCACATTGTTTTTTCCTTGCGCTTGGTGCATATCTACATAAGGTACATGAACGCATTAAGAGAAGGCTGGAATGGATACCATGTTCGCTCTTAGGGCCTTGAAATTACAATGCCAATCAGGAAAAGGACAAAGGTATATGCAGTTGACCATGGCGGATCCGGATTATAATGGAGAAGATTAGCTAGTTTGATTGTATGTTAGATGTTGACCTTTTTGTAACTATTACAGTAATGTGATATGAACTGTCGTTTTTATGCCTTGTAGCCACTAACGTGCAATTTTCAGTAACAATTCCATGTTGAACTAACTGTATGTGCTTTTGATTACAGGGTTGTGCCTTTGTTATTCATTCTGTGACCCTGTGTCCATGCCACTAATTCTGAATATCCTTTTCTGATTCCCCACAGGTGGCCATGTATGAAGATCCTCGGGAAGCCTGCTCAGCAATTGCTACAGAGTCGTACAAACTATGGCTGGAGCATGAAAACAGGACGGATGACATTACAATAATCATTGTGCACATCCGGGATTCCGAAAATGTTGGTTCATAATATTCAAATTTCTTTAGGCGTAAAACCACAATTTTTTTTGCCTTGCAAAAATTTATTGTTCTCTCCTAAATTTACTCAGCCAGGCCCTGCAGGAAGCCACAAAATGAACTGCAGCGGCTCAGGAGAGCCAGTAACTCTGCACAAACTGCAGTCAGAGCTACCAGTATTTGTACCGTCCAAATCGAGCCATCTGAACAGAGATGCTGCTACTGAACTGCCATCTTCCTCCTCTGGCTCTCCAACGGAAGAAATCCTCTCCTGCGTTGGTCCTTCTCCAACACACCCTTTATTTGGGGATGGGAAATCATCGGAAACTTCCAAGCTGATACAAAGTGAGAAAGCTGTATCAGAGCCAGTGGAAGCATGGCATCAAAGGGAAGGTGGCGGTGTCAAGCTGGATGGTTCAATGCAGCGCAGCGTCCCCAAAGTCTCTTGCTAAAGTTGATGAGGTAATCCAGAGCCCATCTTCTCATTGATGTGGAGTAAATGCAAACAAACTCTCATCAGCTCATCTGTTCCACTGCAGTGCTTAAGTTTAAATGACACAACAAAGCAGGATCATGCCACATCACTGCCCTCTCCATATCTCTATTTTTAGAGATTTTTGATCCAAAATATCTTTCCAACAACTTTCCCATATATTTTCTAATTTTTTGAGATTCCTAAAGCCTCTATATTTTTCTATTTCTAGGAAGTGATTCTCGTTCTCTGTGTTCTTTCTGTTATAAGAGAGATAAAAGAAAAGGAGAGACTCATATAAGAGAGAGAAAAGATACGATAAATAAAAGAAAGAGAGAGAGAAAATATACGATAAGTAGTATCTATCTGGCAGTGATATAAAGAATAAAATATAAAAAATATAGTATTGCGAGACTAAAGAGTAAAATATAGGAAATATAGTATTGCGAGACTAAGGAGATTTATCTTTCGAAGATGTTTTAAGATCTTCGTTCTGACCTATCTACATTTTTGTCGAATTTTCAGAGCAATTCGTACACAAGGGCTAACGCCTTCTCCAGGGAGCTGTTTGCTGCATGGATGTGGTGTTGGCTTGCAGCGTCCGTCAAGTCATGCACCGGTGGCACATCCTCGGTGCTCTTGCTCGTGTTTTCATAGAGCTCCTGCTGACTGACGATGCAAAGGTTCTGACCCAAACAGGGTCCTTTAACTAGGGATTGGTTGACTTGAGCTGAGCATGTGGCGACCAAGCGTCTTCGTGTCTGTATTTACTAACAACTTAAAATAAGCCTTAAAAGCTGATGCTTGCCGTAATATGCGTTTTTGTGTCAGTTTATTACTTTGTTTTTCCTTTGAGAAGAAACGACGAATATTTGACGCTTCTTTTAGGGGTGGCCTTTTGAGATGAATATGGAGATAATTGTAGTTAAGGGATGACGCTTGCTGAGAGAAAAGCCTTGCTGCATTCCTAATTCTTATGGAGGTAGGTTTGCAAGCTATACTCTGTCTATCTATATAAATATAAGGCTTTATAGAGATCTTAGGACAGATTAAACAGGAAGGCGAAATACCTTATTGCCCCTAATGAATAGGCAGGGCATTAACCAAACTGGTCCGTGCTACGTAACTCAAAAGAAGCAGATGGGAAGATGGTCAATTTACACTCACATATGGGACTTTATTAAGTTAATATTTAATTACGTGTCAGCTAATATTTAAATTTAAGACCTAACAAACTCTGATACAGCCAATATTTAAATTTAAGACCTAACAAACTCTGATACTATATTAATACCATATTAAGTTGAACGTATCGGCCAGTTTAAAACAAAAACTTCCATTTTGCGTTAGCTCAATACAGCAGAAAGACTTACAATGGTGTGGACAAATAGTTACCTATAAAAAGTATTTGTGGACAGACAGTAAGAGTAGTCGTTAGACCGACCAACGATGCAAGGTGCCAGTGAGCGCCAGGACGATGGATTACTGTTAAAGATATTAATGCTAAACCATGCAAAAAATATCATATGATAGCTGCGGTGTGAACTCCATATCACTGATGAAAAATAATGCCATGACTTACAAGACCTGGCAAAATCGTTTTCTTCACAGGACGATATCTAATGTTACGTCTCACAACAAGAAGGAAGGCGCGTGACTAATTGGCACTTGCAGCCTTCAAAAATCTTAGTACTTCAGAAGTATATGTGGCCTTCACACAAAAAAGCTCAGAAGTATATGGAGAGCGTGTCGTCGATCCTATCTTGCAGCTTGGTGCACTGCTCCAGTAGCCGAGCAAGATTGTCATCCCTCCCAACGGACACCAACTCTTTAATCTCCGGCCTTCTTGGCATGTGCATGTCGCCAACGACACCGTGTACCCCGTTGACCTCACCGTTGGTGCCGGCCGGCGGTTGAGGTTCTTCGCAAACCTGGGTGGGCAGTTGGGGTGGCATGGGTTTTGCTGGTGGCGCGCTGACAGCATCGAGATCGCAACTGATCTCGATGATCTCATCTAGGGAGAGGCCAGTTGACACATGAGGCGCCATGCTGTGATTGTCCAGAATGGGTACCTGATCTGGAGTGTTGCTGTTGGCGTCCAGACCGTGTTGAGTTCTTCCATTTGAATCAGCAGCAGCCACGGACTGATGATAGAGATGCTGACTCAGGACATAAGCTTCTGAGAATTCTCCTGTAGAAAGCTTCGCTAGCCTCCAGTTGAAGATTCGGCAGAAGATAGTCACCCATCTTGGCACAAGGTAGTAGTGTGAGCCATGGAGCTCGAGACCGACACCTTTCTGAACCATAACCTTCACTTCGGTAGCCGCTTGGGTTTCATTTAGCAAACGAGTTGATTGTGTCAGGTATTTTGTCAAGCACTCCTCAAGGAACAACTTCTGGTCTTGGATCTGACTGCCCATAAATGAGCCTTGGTTTAGCCAAGACAAGTCATAGCTGAACTCCGGAAGCTTGCAACTATTTATGGTTGCAAGCAATGGCTGGATTCTCGACGTCAATGACCATCCAACGCTAGGTAGGAACATTTCTGCGAATATCCTCTCACTGCCCGATCTCTCCAGAAAATTAACCTCAGGAGGTGGCCATTGGTTAGAGGTTGTGTATGCTGCTGCCGAAATCTCCTCTGCAAGCTGGTTGAGAGATTTGTTGAATACTGAAATGCAACGCTCAGGACAAACTTCAGGTGGTGCAACACGGCACCTAAGCAACTCAAGTGATGGGTTCAAGTAGGTAAGAAGCAACTCACGGATCTTTACAAGAGTAACATCAGGCTGCAGAGGCAATTTTTTTGTCAGCCACTTCAGGCCCTCACGCAACTTCTCATCATCAAAGAAACCATTGGCATAACCTTCTGCGTTGTCTGCAACTAGAAAAATAACCAAGGATGACACAATCTTTTCTTCGCTCAGACAATCAAGGCCAAGCCTGTCAATAACACTCTGTGACGCATAATCATACCCTTCACTATATGTGTCGCCACTCAAAACCAAAAGAGGAAGATTAGATTTAGCAGGTATTGATGCTAACAGACTGCTCAATCGTGCCTTCTGCATTTCCCATGGAATGGTTTCAGATACCAGGAATATTATACAGTTTGTGCCATTGGCTATGTCGTTACCGATGACTTGCTGGTCACTGGCCCTAGCAACAGATAGACAGCACGTATCTGGATAACTATTCCACTTTGTCCAAATTGATAGGTCTGCTGAAGAAAAAAGCAATCCAGCATCTTCATTTCCAGATCCCATGAGCTTTTTGAGTAACCATTTTGAGGCATAATTGTTGGTCTTGAGTACCATGGCACCAGGTGGGACAAGTACAAGCAACTTCCAGCAGATGCATCTAGCATCAGGGTTTCGTTCATTTAAAATGGGACCAGCCAACTCTGAGACATTTAGCTGTGACAAGGATAGTAGTTGTCTTGAGTGTCTCTCTTTAAATGCACGGCCAATGTCTAGATCATGAACTGCATGCACTGGCACCTTCAATGTAGACAAGTCAAGAAATTGTTGTCATGTCTTCACAATAGAAAAGATCACAGAATAGCATGTCTTCCAGAGGGAAAATGTCACACTATGGAAGGACAATTCGAGATAAAGTGGTAAGCAGTTTCATCAAGTTAATTTTTTCCATCTTATAGAAACTGGGATCCATTAAAATTTGAGACATGCTAAAACCCAAGATTTATGTATACAGAACACATCTAAAGTTAAAAGGTAATGAAATAAATATAGCAATTCTAAGGTAGACTCACCACTGCAGTTTGGTGAACAGGTGGGCCAAGTGATAGAGAACTCAATGCTTCAATAGCAAGAGCATTCTTTTGTTCTCTGAGAAATCTCTTGTCCACAGCACGCTGCCTCCATTTCCTAGAAAAAAGTAAAACATGATAGGGATCAGTGGTTGGTTGCAGCCAGTGGAGAGTTAATGATTCAAATATCAATAGATCAAGGACCGACCTCAAGATTATCTTCAACCTTTCATTGGAAATTTTTTTCTTAGGGGACACAACAACTGGTAACACCTCATCTGTTGTCATGTTACCTATATTGTGATCACCATATTCCTCGTGATCAGAATCCAACAAATGTGAACCAGCAAGTGACCCAAGTTGTACTAAATTGACTTCATGGTCTGATGGACTTTCCTCATCAATATCTGTGTCGATGCCAGAACCATCTGGCCTGAACTCATTTTCCTCTCCATGCATATTGGAGTAATCTAAGGATACACTATCTGAAAGGGGATGTGAAAAAATGGTCTCCTCCATGCCTGAACTCATTTTATCTCGTGTCCACGTTGCATCTGTTTGCCCTAGAGGGAACCCTACATGACCACCATCTTGATCTTCAGGTATAAAATCATCAGCTACCTTTGTGTTGCTTTCTGCTTTTGGTGAAGCTACTCTTTGTTCATCTATCCATCCTGTGCGCGAGAATATTCCTTGCTTGATAGTACGTGGAGAAGCAGTACTAAAAAGTACTGGGAGACTCTCTTTTTTGCCAGTAGTTGGGGAAATAGGACTTGAATATGGCAAACTGAATTGTTTGTTGCCAGCTTTTGGGGAAAATGGACCAGAATAGGGGGAGGTAGTCTGTCTCCCAGAAGTGGGAGAAACAGGCCCAGAAAACGACAGACCAAATTCTCTTTTGGCATTAACAGGAACCACAGGACCAGGCTGTGGTCGAACCTGCTCTTGTTTCCTAGATGGAAAAGCAAACCGACCAGAATATGGTGCAACAGTCTCTTTTCGGCTAGTAGGAGCACAAGCTGGACCAGAAGAAACGTCATTGATGATTCTCTGTGATTTCTTCAAGTGCACAAGCTGAGAACAGCCAGATGGGAAATCAATCTCACTATTAAGAAAATACCCTTCTTTCACTAAGTACAGTTCTTCATACTGCCTCAATCCAAAACCATGGTATTCTAAAAGACTTTCAATGTCCTCGTCCTGAAAAAAATCTAAAAGGATAAGCATTTTCTCATATTTAAATTAGTTATTACGATACGAGTAAGAGAGCAGTTACCTCCATGGCAAGCCACTCAACAGCTTGTGAAATAGGGATGCCTTGGTTATTCTGAAGACCACTATGCAAGGAGGCCAGTGCTTGTCTTCTTAGCTGGGTAGAGAAAAAAATGTTAAGCTTTCAAAAGTGGGGACTGCAGACTGAATAACAAATAGGCTACTGCATTAAAACTAGAAGTCCATAAAGTTGCGAGTAGTAAAAGACAATATTACAATACAATAATCACACGCCCAGAACCACAAAATATATCTAACAATAGACACTCAGTAAGTCAAGAGTATAGGAACAGAAGCAGTTTTCTGAAACAGGTATACCCATGAATATGGTTCCTAATGGGACCAAATGCGGCTACTACTGTATCCAGTATCAATCATTAGTAACCAGCCATAACATAAAAAGGATACTTCAACTAATGCGTACATCCTAAACCTAGAGAAGAGTGGCAAGGGAGCCAGTCACAACCAGTTTACAAAATAATGGCACCACGCCACAATTAAATGAAATAACTCTATGCTAACAAGCAACTTTTGCCCCTCGTGAATAACTAAAATAAGGTTCTAATAACTGCAATAAAAATAGAACATGGAAAGTAATCAAAAGTATAAGAGTTTTGATTGTTATTATTACAACGGCTACTTCATTACACTCTTTCCCATGCAATGATAACTATCAGATGTATGGCCATCTTTGGAGCAATGATTTTCACGAGAAAGATGCCAAAAGGGCCTGCCTTCACAGACAACATTCTACCTTTGCAAAGTGCGCGTGCATCAAACAAGTTTGCAAGTAAGTTGCTTTCCTTGCAAGACGAAAGAAGGCAATAAAGTTCCCCATTCTGCATGCTCTGAATTGCATAGGGGAAATTGTGTTAAATAACAAACTGATGAACCTGATAACTGCAAACAAAAGTAGATGGTATGATTACCTTGCAACTTCCCTTGCAAATAAGATGTCTGTACTGCCTCTGATTTCACGGGACATCTTAGCAAGGTCCAGAGATAACTCAGCAGGTTCGACCTAATTCAGATGTATGTAGTATGTACAAGTCAGAAAAATATCAGAATTCAAAAAACAACTAGAGCCACTCAGTTTACCTCACCTTGTAACCAGGATGCTTGTCTAACTTGAGCAGTGCATAATAACCACGAAACTCCTGTTCTGTTGGGAACAGTACACCCTTTTTCCTGTGGTCATCATACATTTGAAATAGCTCAACTGATGTTTTATTCATCTGCTCGATGTTAAGGTGAGCATCAAAACCCTCTGAAAATCCTTCTCCCTTGTTGTACTCACATAACTCGTGCATTGCTATAATGTGGAGCCTTATCTGGTCAGAAAAGAAAAGATGGTTTGAAGATGAAAATTTCTACGAAATAAATGTCTCAAAATAAATAAACATGTATTGACACCAAGAAATAAATGTAATTACCATCTGCTCCAGCATAGAAATAGCATCCCGATTGAAGAAATGTTGCATTCTAAGATCCATTCTTATTGCTCGCATCCGGTCCCATAAGAAGTTGTACAAACCCAAGAAGCTGTCATCATATGTGTGATCCAGCAAACTAAGAAGATAACCCATCGTCTTCTGCAGAACTGGCAGAGGCCTTATCAAGTCAGCATCTCTCTCAGCGGTCCTAGTATACTGTATCAATCAGATGAAAACTTCCATCATGCTTCCTGTGATAGGTGATCACAGATAATTTCAGATAATTTTTTCCATACTGCTAGGAGAAAAGGATAACATGGCATGCCTTTTTAACAGCAAGAAGCTCAGTAGTTTGGTTTCTGTCTCCATCTAATCTCTCATACCTATCAAGATCTCCTTTTCTTTCACGTTCCGCCCTTTCCGGTTCTAAGAAAAAAGCAATGCGTACACATTTGTTAGTCACTGTTTTAAGAAAAATATTGAACAGGCTATGAGAATAGCCAAAATAATAACAATCTAGAGCAGGAAACACCTGGGCACATATCAGGACAAAGCCCAACAATTGCGGCTAACCCTGAGGAATCCGCATCAGCCAAAGATCTTTCATCGACATCATCATTTGATTCGGTTGGAACTTTTCCTGGTTTGTGCTTGTCTGCAGACCCCTTGTGTGCTTTTGCAAAATCATGAATATTTTCTACCGGCCTGCTTAATTCAACGCTGAAACGAGCCAAACGCTTGGCTTTTGCTTGCTTTTCTCTGCGGGAAATATCACACGAGTTGATACCAACGGGCAACATATTTGATCAAAATATTGTTCCAAGGTGGGAAAGCGACGAGTTATATGCTGAATCACAAGTACCTCTCAGTTTCTGTTGAAGGGGTAATGTTATCGTCATCAGTATCGTCCAACAGAGGCATCCCAATTCTTTTGCTAGCACCATCAATGGGCTTTGGTGGAGAAACATCGGGTGTGTTATGTTCATTAGAATAGGTGTCAATCTGATATGGTGGTGAACGTGCATCACCAATACGAGATTGCATTTGATTTCCAAACTTGGGAACGGATGCACTAGCCCTGTAAAAATATCAACAAATACAACTATTAAATGACAAGTGTAAAAATTTCACAATCCCCAATAATGGATTAGCAGGACACTATTATTCCAAGGAACAATTATGATAGATGTGAATTATGCTTTTCCTAATTAAATCCATTTTCACCCTCACTGTTGTTACCACTTATCTGAATCAACATATAATAACCAAAACTGACATAAACAAAACAAACTCATAGAAAAAGTATTTACTTTTGGATAGCAGCATGTGAGCGTAGACTCTGGGTTGCATTGTTGCTACGCGAACCTGCAGGTGATGGTATAGTATTGCCTCTAATATCTGAAGATGGTGATTTGATCGTGCTTGTGAATTCTGATGAAGGTGATTTCATTCGTTTGGAAGTTTCAACAATTCCATCATCAAACAAAGGATCCATATAGTCTATCAGTCTGTAATGGAAACAAGAAAAAAAATCCATGTTAGCTGCACCATAGAACAGTAACAAAACTGAGTGAAACTTGAATGTCAGCCGTCAGGTTTTAGACCGCTAAAATGTACTTAGCCACTTTAGCACCTCAGAAAACCATTAGACAAAGATTAAAATAGTACTGTAACAGATAAGATCATAAGATTAGCAAAACAAGTACACAATAATATCATATTTACAGATTTCCTAAAGATTTTAAGTCATTCTAACAATTGAAGGGAAAAGGGGACTAGCATCAAGGCTAATTCTTACTGGAAACTTGGGTACTAGCATCAAGGCCAATTCTTACTGGAAACTTGGGTTAAGTGGTTGTGCATTTAGAAGATTAAATAAACCACAAGTTTTCTGAATATTCTTTTAGCAAAAATAAAGTTTACAGGGAAAATAAATTTATATTCCTGCAGCACGAGCAAAGTTTACGAAGAAAACAAATTTATATTCCTTCAAGAAGAGTAAATTTTATCCCTAAAAAATTTATGTTGTGCACCAAATATCCCTAAAAAATTGCAACACCATATAGAGAAATGAACATCTGAGATACCTTCTGGCATTTGCACCAGCATCATGATGAGTTTCAGCACCATCAACATCCTGATGGGACGAAGTAGGTGATCTAGACCTTTTCGAAATATTATGATCCAAAGATCGACTTGGAAATGGAGCAGGGAATCTAAAAGAATGAAGAAGAAAACACATTACAACAGCAGATGCACACACGTGCATCCACACACAGAGAAAGAGAGGGCGAGCAATGAATTTACACAGACAGATAAGAAATGCCATTTCAACAGCAACTTTACCTTTTTTATTCAATGAATATTAAATTACATCATCAAATATGGTTTGATCATCCATAGAGAAACCATCACAGCAAGAAAAAGGGAGGCAAAGAAGTAACATATTTTGCAGAAAGTATCAACAGAAATAATTCTCCCTTTTGGATGTAGTGATGTACTGACCCAACATTGTCTGATTGTCCCATGTGATATCTACCAGCATCTATGTAGTAGAAACTAAATAGAACTCATAAGACAAACAATGAAACAATCTACAACCTAAGGATACAACTGAATTACATCTTCCCCTCGACTCGAAATAGAAGTGATACTATTATATTGAAGAATGAAGATTATACTGGATGAGTATGAAAGATGCCACAATAAAAATGTAGAATCAAAAACACAGAAATCAGATCAAGTTCTAGCAAAGCACCTTTGGGGTTGCATATGTTCGCTCATCTCTTGTTGGGCTATAATTGATCGTGCTGAATTATCATAGTGACTCGCATCACCAAGCACTGCTGGAGATGGACCAACTCCCAAAGCAGGACGCAGCCTACCACTTCCAAGAACTAAAGGGTTTCTGTTTAAAACAGGAGAGGAACCTGCTCGTGCATCATGGAAAGGAAACTGATTCTGGTTCCCGAACATTTGAGGTGTCACATTTGGTCTGAAAAATCACAGTATGACCATAAACAATACCGTAGTAAAATACTGTGTGTACTAGATATGTAATTAGTTCTACACAATCTTTTGATATAGTCTGTGCTACAACAACAGCAGAGATTAAAAAGGAATATAGAACATAATATTGAGAAAATTGTTTCAAAGAACTCACCTGTACACATGGTCAAGAGGATCAGGAGCCTTCACAGGGTGATCATTGTGAAAGCCTGATGGTGGTCTAAACTTGCTGGTAATATTTGAAGGGGGTGATCGTGCATTTTTCCCAAACTCTGAAGGGTGTGTCCTTATTTTCTCTGAAGGTGCACTTCCGTTTTCAAACAATGGGTCCGCATAGTTTACCAACCTATCAGTGGAAAAAACATTAGGTTTTGAAGTGGTGGCCAGCACCCACAGTCACACAGCTATAGTAGCAAACTCCAGGAAGATCTCGAGTGAACTTATGCATATCAAAGAGATTTTCCCATATCTATAGCATGCCAAACAAGGCAGGGCTAACATCAAGACTACACGATGTTGCTACTCCACAAATAGAGATTATGGTACATGCAGTTTATGTTTAAGAATTAGCAGCAAATGAAATATGACCACAGCATTGTAGTGATGACTGAGTGCTAAACAGCAAGACTGGAATTGTCTGCTTCCTTGCACACACTTTCAGAAGAGATTCACATGCACTGACTATAGACAGATTGTATTATGCCATATTCTACTTGAGCTAAAGCAATTTAACAACAATTCCAAACTGGCAGGTGTAGCATAAAAAACAAAGCACAACAAATAAGCTCAAAATGAGAAATATGTTTCCAAATGTTCCAGTTATATGACACCCTTATGTGCTAATTGCTAGGTACTTATACAATGGATATGAACGCATACAAAACACCAGAACAAACCTGATCACATTTATAAACAAAGTATCTTGAAAAGAGGCACATCAAAAGGCAGTTTTACCTTCTTTGTCCCATACCATTATCATAGTCTGCAGGAGAATCAGAATGCTGATTTAATAGAGGAGATGGGGACCTGCTCCTTGAGGAGATAATGGGACGCACAGGGCTGTGTACTGATGATGCAGCTGGCCTGCAAAGAATGCAAGTATCAAAAAAGACCAGCGACAATGTAACATGGCTATGACAAGTATAACTACATCCAGATGGGATGGCCTTAACCGATTGGCCATAAAAGCTAGATTGCATCGTAGCAATGAGTCACCTTCTTCTCACCCATGCTGTATTCACCTGAACGGCTGAACATGCAACTATATTTGTACGCTGCTCTATTTCAAGACACTTGCTATGCAAGCACCAGTGTGCATAAGGCTTGCAAATTAGCTAGAATGTTGATGTGCACGAATCACCACATATGCAAAACTAGTGTGGATGGAGTTGTGCTAATTATGCCTAGTAGCACGCTCCAGCTACCTAGAGTTACTTCGATGCTACAACTATATAGACTAATCGCTAGTCAAACAGGTCGATACCAAAAGTCACAGACAACAATCAAAGCAAAAAAAATCACTTAACAAAGCACAGAACCTCACCTTGGCTGCGGCTGGAGATGCCGAGCGACGTCGCGTGCAGTGGCGGCGGACTTGCCTGGATCGATGGCAGGACGAGAACTAGGGAAGCGCACCGAATTCGCGGCGTCGGGAGCAAGGGCCGGGCGTGCGGAGGATAAGTGTATGGGAATAGGAGAAGTGGAGGGAGGGCGGGAAGTGGCAGCCCCGGCGGCGATCTGGGGACGAGGGCTCGGGAAGAAAGAGACAGCGGCGACCCCGACAGGGGTGACCGGGCGAGCGGATGGGAAGGGAGAAGGGACGGGTGGGGTGGCGGGAGAGGGGGAGGCGGCGGCGCCAGCGCCAAAGGCGAAGGCGGCGGAGCCCGGGCCCCGGTTGAGGGGGCCGGCTTCGCGGCCGAAACCGGACGCGCTCATGGGCTCTGCCTTGCGGGAGGTCGAAACCCTAGCCGGCGAGCTCGTCGCCGGCGTGTGGAAGCGGCGAGTGTTTTGAACTCGAGCGATCGGAGGGGACGGGAGAGGAGACGAGCCAAGCCGACCAGTTGCAGGCTCGGCGATGGGTTAAGCGCCTGGCCGGGTCAGCCAGTGAGTGCCACTGACCTGTGGGGCCGTAACGTCAGAGAGTAGCTTTATGGAAGAGGGAACAATTAAATCCTAAGGCTAGTTTGGTAGTCCGAAATCTCGACTCATCTTCGTATATGGGTCAGGATCTCGACCTGTTAAACTAGTTCTAAATATGTTGGTGCTATGACTGGATCTGGTGGTAGGGCAGCAGATACGTAGAGAGGACAAAGGAGTTGTCAGAGATGATAAGATAGAGGAGGGGAGGCACCTGCGAGGGAGAAGCTGAGATGGAGGGATGTGGTGGCGAAGGGGAAAAGGCCAAGGAGGAGGAGGGATGTGGTGGCGAAGGGAAAAAGACCAAGGAGGAGGGACATGACGAAGAAAGGAGAGATGTTAGAGAGAAGGGAGGCTCCAAATCTAGCATTGAGGAAGCAGAGGAGGGGAAACGACGGTGAGGATGCTCAGGATTGGAAAGGCGCTAGCGAGGGAAGACAGAGGAAGAAAGACACTGGCGAGGGGAGACAGAGGATGGGAATCAATTGTGGCTAGGTCGATTAGTCCATCTAAATTATTTTGGGAAGCAACTTATCTAGAATCTTAAGAAAATTTTCTTTCAAGATCGATGGTTCTATTATTTTATTCTTTAAACAATCATATCATATCTATCAAAAATTTAGATAGGATCATTCCATCCAACCATCATTTCTCCAACCAAACAAAATATTTCATCGCCATTCTAGCATGGGATGTTTGAGTTTCTACAATAATAAATACATAGTTAAAAGGGCAGAATTCTGGAGGGAGATAAGGCATGATGCTTGCTGCATAGGACGAGATGAACTTGAGTTAAAAAAAAAGAGAGTAACACTGAAGTTATTTTTGCAGACTTTCCCTTCGTGAATATGCAAAAGATTTTGCAGAAAATAACAGGTTAAACTAAATGTAACTAGGAAAAAAAAAACCTCAACATCAACACATCTCAAGAGATGGTGCAGCTTCAAGAAGGATTGTTGTCCATAATATATCGAACTCAGAAAAGATGCCATGTAAAGGTAGTTTCATAAGCTTACTGAAAGAAATGTAGAGTTATTTTCCTTCCAGTAGCATTCAAAGTTGACAATAAGAGGTAAAGAAAACAAGAAAATAATTATTGTTCTTCATGTACAGAGAACAAGAAGGAGGTTGCAACATGTACAGACAACACATGTGCTAACTAGGCAAATTGTCTGAATAAATCACATTCTTCCAAGTAATAATAGTTAAAATTAGAGCCCGTTTGGATTAATTGAACAAAATCAAGCGGCCCGCAGGTTATCGCCGCTGCGGAAGTGGAGGAAGGGGTCGAGGGATTTCACACACGTCCAGGGGAATGGACCTCCGCGCCGACGTTGAGGAGAGCGTAGGCAGCGGCGGCGGCCCGCCGGCCGGCCGGCCGGCCAGCTGCGGGGTTCTCGTCGGAAGCGGGCGAGAGGTGGACGAGTTTGAAGCGGACGACCCGCAGACTGCAGGCAAGTAATTTACGGGCCTGCCACTCTAGTATTCTGGCCCATGAACAACTGGGCCATGGCGAGCCACGCTTAGATGGGCTGGGCCGGCTGTGGATAAAACACCGTTTCTCAAAAGAATACTCTAGTTTATATCATCTTTTTTTAGAAAAACAATATGACTTGTTTGCCACGAAAGACATTTAAAAACTGTGTAGGTATCACTGGCCTACCAAATATTGGCTAATATTGGCATTGTGTAGCTAGGTTTGGACCTACTTAACTTAGCCTACTTAATTTACACTAGTCTTTTAAGTTAAGTAGATTCATAGTTTCGGTTAAATCTATGGGTGAGTAGCTCAATATGACCTACGTGATTGATTCGTGGTGTAGCGGGTCTGATTTATATAAGTGGTATTAGAGCCCAGTTGAAAGCTCATAAAAAATATCTTGGTGGCATTACAAGAGATCAAGTTAGACGAGGTGTACAAGCTTGAATGTGATAGAGGAGATTATTAAGTTTAGTTTCACTTTGAGCGTTGATAATGAGATAATGAGATAGACAACTTAAAAGGGCAATCCTCACATATAAACAAGTTCCTTAAATTAGATAGATCTATGATCTAAGTTAGGGCTCCCGTTATATTTATAGATGAGCAGACCTAATACAACTTAGATAAGCTAACCTACGGTAGAGCGGTCGGGTTTCAGGTTATGAGTCATCTTCATCACTGTCTCTGTAGTATGAGATATGCATGACAGTGGTCACACCAAATCCAAGTCGATAATTGATCAAAGTCAGAAACCAATTCAGCGTCCCAAAGATTGCACACTCCGATGAGGTGACCTCCCGGTGGTTGCGAGTGCGACGGTGGTGGTGGGGCTGGCTGCTCCTCGGTGCGGTGAAGGCCAGGGTGGAGCTATGCGAGAGCACAAGCACTAAAGCAGCATGCAAATAGCTTTTAGGTGTTTGTTCACTTCTCTGAACTTTTTATCTCTGAAGGCGTCGCAGCTCACATGAATGTCTCGTCTAATTTGTTAGGATTCGTGTGGTTGATATGTAGATTTTTTTATAAAAAAAAATTGTTGTGTGTTGTGAGTTTTAAAAAAGTTTTTATAAGTCGTAAGCTATGAAAAAACTATTTGAGTAATTATAAATCTACGGTAGAATCGATTCTTTAAATCTTAATAACAAAAAGAGGGATTACACATCTCAACTAACAGTGAATATAATAAGCCTGTATAGAGTGGTGAATGGATCATATAACGTAAGCCGTGAAGCCGTAGAATCTAAGAATCTAAGAATGTACAACTTTCATTTTGTATCAACAAAAAGTTGAAGTAGTTGAAAAATCTAATTTTATTTGATACTTATTTAATTCAATTTCAGTTTTATAACTGAAAAGAAAAATCTGAACCAAACCCACCTTTATCCTATGGCCTGTCTCCTTCCTCTTGTCCATGCATGCATCATGTTCTCCATGACGATCTTGAGACCGACTGACCAAGCTCCTTTCACTTTACTCTTTTCCAAGCCCATGGCTTTCATCACAAGTTCAGAACACGTTCAGTGGAGAGAAAACAACTCTCACCTTCTGAACTGCCTTCGAGAGTTGTTATTTTTCAATCCATTGATTACCATTGCTCAGCTCATAAAACCAACCTGATGATACATTTATATATGATTATAAGGAATCTACTCTGAAAGACTGAAAGCTGAAAGGGTTTGAGTCCCCTATGATTGCTACCGATGAACTTTGATTCTTACTTTGTGGTTGTGTCTGAAAAGGGGGGCAAATATATCTGAGAAGTTACAGTGGGTTTTCTAGGACTTAAAGGTCTTTCTAAATAGTTTTGGTTTATTTATAAGTATGTTTAAATTTAACAGTAGATGATGTCTAACAAAGTTCTCGACGTACTATTCTAAACTATTTCTAAAATCTAATCTTATTGTTTATGTAGTATGGTGTAAATAATGTATTACCACTTGACTTGTTTTATTTGGTATTTAATTGATAATAGTATTATTTAGGATAACTTTTTGACGTTTGATTAAATGGAGATCCAAATAAAGTAGAAACTTCAAAACAGAAGCTGAGAGTACCTAACACGAGTTTATGTCTTATTTAGATAATAAATTTTACCTTTTAAACAGCTTATAACTTTTTAATTTTAAAATTATAAACTAGCTAGAAGAGGTCAGAAGTAGTTCAGAAAACAACGTGACAACGAGTTTGCAATTAGGCAAACTAACCCTGATGCCCCTGGAAAGCAAAAGCATGAACCAAAAATGAGCTGAACTAATGAGGATTCCGTAGTACACTGTGCAGTGTGCAGCATTAAGTCCATTACACCCACCAGTCATTCAAAGTTTCAGACAAGAAACACGGGAAGCTTTTTCCATTGCATCCAACAGAAATTGAGGTAGGTGTGGTCGGTTCATATTGATAAGAGAGTACTACTAGAAAGTAAAGCCAGCATTAGCTCAGTAAAAATGAACATTGATTATATTTTAGGTGTAATCATCGTTAAGAAATTTACATGTATCTCTTTTATCGATCGGTTGTTATCTCTGTATCACTTATTTTTTATATAATTTTATCGTTTTTAAATTCTACTGTCACTAATCAAAATAAAACAACAGTATAAATCATGTGAACCCTTAAATAAAAGAATATAAATGGTTGAGGTTTATTATACTTCACTAGTAAAGACAAGTACCTGAACTGTCAAAACGACATAGCAATAGAAGATCTTGCTTTTTTCATAAATATGCTTTGTATCTGTTCGTGCTGTTTTCAAGATATATATTTTGGCATCGGCAAATATTTGTTGAATCATGAACGAGTCAAATATATATGGTGCATATATGCAGTGCATGAATTGATTTTACAAGCAAATAAAGGGTCTTGCACTATTCAAATGCAGAGAATCACAATCAAAAAAGAGCAACGGGCATGATAAATGCAGAAATGCCATCTATCTGTTTTTGAACAATATACATGGATGTGTAGAGCTAGCGAAAAAATAGAGGTGATACATAAGTTAAATTTTGTGAATTCATTTATACGCTAGAAGGAGTATATGTTAATCTTAGAAAATGCATATATATTCAATAGAAAATACTAAATACTAATTTATTAATTTTACTCGGATGCCGAGACATCCTGAGACAACTCATTAGATTCAGTTACACAGGGTCACTTAGCAAGTCGCACGTAAAATCCTAGTCGTTTTACTGTATCCAATCTTGTTGACGTCCAATCATTTTCCCCTGTCACGATCCCGGAGACTGACACCCATCAAATCACGAAACCACGATCAGCATCAGCGATCAGCGATGCTAGTAGCTAATTATATCCCGCTGAAAATGCACAGCGACGATTGATGAATCATGCAGAAACCTGCACATCCTCCGTCGTCAACGTCAGGTCCCAACGGCTGAATTCTGAAACGAAAGGTTCGTTCGCTCTAGCACAAAGTCCAGCGATGAACAATGCGTAGTAGTGTGAGGCTGTGAGCTGGATGCATCTCGGTGACCTGGTCTGAATAAGGTTTCTGATGGACAGAAAAGGGCAGGCACTCACCAACTCGCCATGATCCTGACGTAAACTGAAGCTCTGAAAGCAGAGAAGAAGCAACAAGACAAGTAGACAACGCATGGACTGGACTGGGAGTAGTTTGAGCAGCCAGCCAGTTGCCTCTCTATCTTGCCTCAGACTCTGTAGGCTCTTAAGTTAAGTCGAGCAGTGTAGGTGCTTTTTTCCGGATAGGATTTGATTTGCTCTAGTTTTATTATATATGTTGAGTTGTTCGAGTCGTATAAAGTGCTCAATATATTTGACACTTAATTTCCTCATCATTGTGATCAAGACCGTAAGAGTATAGTATATCGTGGCTACAAGATACTCTTGGATATCGGTCTCACCCTGTTTAGAGTTAATGGCTCTGCTTGCTTACTTATCAGCATCAACTGTAGTGCCATCATGCTTTCCAGCTTACCATGTCCTGGTTTCTTTGGGTTTTCTTCCGGAATGTGTTTCATGCGGTGTGCTATACTATACAAATGGTGTTTCTACTTTCTATGAAATGGACTATGTTGTATGTTCTAGGACATTCCACTGCAAGATATCCAGAATTATATTTAGTGCAGCTATATTGTTTTATGCAACTGATTAGGTTTAATAAAGTTTATATTATCTAAATAAAAATTCCACTGCAATATCTGTTTTTTCGTCAAAGTGTTTCAAGCACTGTTTGAAACAGGGGAATTAAACCATTATGAAATCCTCGCATTTTAAAGGGGCCTTGGTGGTGTGAGGAGAAAATTTTCATACTTTTCACATGCTACACATAATATATGTTTTTCTCTTTTCAAATGTACATCTTTTTACAGCAATGCTCATTTTTTTCACCTAGTAAGTATGTCCCAATATAAGAATTCCTCCTAGACACCTTATGACTGGTTTATATCTACTTAAAAAGTCATAAACTATCTGCAAGTTAAAACTTATACTCCTTATAAGCCATAAACTCATATTGAATCCTATTAATAAAAAAACTTCTATTTTAAGACTTTCAAGCTTATTTGATCTCCATCTCACCTAATATAAAAAATGCCTCAAATAATGGTATTATCAATTAAATACCAAACAAAACAAGTATAAAATCAATACAATATTTTCATCATATTGTACATATAATAAATTTAGATTTTATAAATCGTTTAAAATAGGGCAGTGACTTTCTAATAGCTTTTTTGACAACAACTTATTTGGCATGTTATGCTTAAGCTAACTTAAATAAGCTAAAAAATGGCTGCCGACTTGCTGTGAGCTGCTCCAAATGGGTCCTTTGTAAAATCTGTATTAGAAGTTGTTTGAAACACGAAAATTTTATAAGAATTGAATCAATTCCTCAAAAATCATTTAAAATTACTTTGTTTTAAATGAACCAAAAATCCAGTTGGATGGAGATGGACATTGGACAGGACAAGATACTGTTTAGTAGAGGTCGATATCCTTAGGTACAGGTAGCGACAATGCTGCAGGAACCAACAAATCTCACCTATGAGGATGCAGACATACGTAGGGTATTACATCCGATTCATTTTATAAGTTGTTGTAGTTTTTTAAAAAAAAAATTCTAAATATAAGTTATTTTATAATTTATATGTATTTTTTATCTTTTCATATATGTTTTGCTGAATATTTTTAATTCTTCTCACAAATAAAAAAACTTGCTTCTTCTAAAGCAAGATATATAAGTTTCAACGAATTTATTTGAGTTATTTATTAATTTTTGTGCAGTAAGTCCATATAGATTAGCTAGAACATTGTACACGTGGTTTATAAGTGGTTTATAGCTTAGAGATAACAAAAGATATTTATAGGACTATAGACTGTCCACAAGAGAATAAAAATAAAAAATATAGTTGTACAATGCTAGTTTCTAACTTAAGATTAAATTTGATATTTTATAATACAACAAATCTGGATAAACTATTTAAATTCATTGTCTTATAAAATATCAAATTTAATTATAAGCTATAATACTACGGTGGAGTAATACATGATAAGTCTAGGCACATGCGGATTTTTTAAATTCTGATGGGACGAGCAGAAACCGCTTAATTTACTATTGTATAGTAGCTCTTTTCATCCCTATAACTCCAAGATGTGACCGTATCCCTATGAACTGGTTTGTCTTGTCAAATACATCATGGTTGTTATAAAAGAAATCAGAGCCATTAGTAACTACTGAATGTGCGTACACGCATACGAACACAAAAAATACAATTTTTCCGTGTAACTAACCGCGAGACAGCGAGTTATCCAAGGCCGAAGCAAAGCGGAGCAGAGCAGGTCAGACGCGCGCCGTCGCCGCCCCGTGTCACGACGCGTGCGGGTGTGGACTGTGGACGGGGCGGTGTATTATTACACTATTACGCTAACCCCCTCGCCGCGGAGCGCGCGCGCACGCAACGCAGAGCGACGCGCGGCGAGACGAAGGGGGGCGGCGCGCTTCTGGCGCCGTGCGTGGAATGCTTGCGGCCGCCGCGCTGATCAGGCACATGCTGCGACGCGTCCTAGCCGGGTTCCGTGCGCTGCACCCGCGCCCGCGCCGGCGCCGCAACGGCGGCGGCGGTGGCGGTGGCCAGGTGGC
>KE372848.1:249883-261596 GCA_000418225.1 Zizania latifolia | reverse complement strand
CGAGCAAGGCGCGCGTGTCCATCAACCTCCAGGACAACGAGATCTCCCGGGAGAGGAGCAAGCTGGGCATGGCGAGGAGCAGCAGCACTAACAAGAAGGCGGCGGCGGCGCAACAGCTGCAGCAGCAGCAGAACGGCGGGGAAGGGCGGCGGCGGAGCGTGGAGGAGGTGCTGCGGGAGGTTGGCGCCGACATCATCGGGCTGCAGAACGTGCGGGCCGAGGAGGAGCGCGGGATGCGGCCGCTGTCGAACCTCGCCGAGGGGCTCGGCATGCGCTACGTCTTCGCCGAGAGCTGGGCGCCGGAGTACGGCAACGCCATCCTCTCCCGCTGGCCCATCAAGCGATTCAAGGTGCAGCGTATCGCCGACCAATCCGACTTCCGGTCAGCCACCCCTCCCTCTCGCCGTAATTTCTTGCAAACTGCCTTTTCAACTAAATTTGAACTCTTTTAATAAAAATTACAACCTTTTTCAGTTCTAATTGCACCTAGTAAAATTCCCACGAACTTCTTCCCGTGTTTCAAAACTGAGCCCTCGACAATTATCATCAGCTTTGTTCTTTATCCAGCCACTGGATTCATCGATTCTGGACTGGATTTTTATGAACGACACACATAGTACTAGACCACTAGCTAGCACTTCTTCCACTCCACAAAACTTTATTTTTACATAAACTTCATAAATCAAAGGTGAGAAAAAAATCAAAATCTTGCTTATTGACAAGAAAAGATTCTTCTCTATTAACAAGAAAATATTCTTCCTTATTAAGGAGAAAGTACTCGTTTGATAATAGAATATAGAATATAGAAACGAATATAACAATTTATAGTTTGAAATTTATCTTGAATATAACACCGAATAAAAATAACTTTTACATTCAAAACATTATAATTCACTCAACCATTTCTGACCACTCACCTGCACAGAGGACAAGCATGTCCACAGTCTGAATCTGAACATCTGAATGTTCGATCAGTCATCTATCTCTCCCTTTGTAAACACTGTAAAACACTGACACCAGAGTACACTGTACGCCACCACTTCGGCAGTTCGGCCCTTTGCCCGACCATGGCTCGTGCCATGTCACATGCCAGCTGCGCGCACAGACACACATCTGAGTTCTGACACGACGGGCCCGGCCGCAAGTGGCTCGCTCCGGCACGTCGGCCGTCGGCGCTGCCGCCACGGCCACGCACGAGCACAGAATGACAGAGAAGTGGCGGCAGAAGCTTCAGCTCTCCTCCTCCCATGTCGCCGCCGATCGATCCGGGCCAGATGCGGCCAACGCGCCATCATGCCGCCTTGTCTCGGCCTCCGCTCCGCCCCCCACACGCGGCTGTCGCGGTCGCCGCCAATTATTGTGGGCCGTACGCGCGCTTGCCGTTGGTTTTTGTCCGGCGCGGAGAAACCCGACGAGCATGGCGACGGCGACGGTGACGGTGACGACGAGGACGCAGGTGGTGGGTCGGTTCAGGGACAGTCGCCGTCGTCCAGCTCTACCTGGCAATTAGTCAATTACGTATGAATTTTTAGGGAAAAAAAGGAAAAAGTTTAGCCAAGTCTTCACTGCTTTGTTACAAATCGGTAGATTAATGCCCGTTTGAAACAATTATTTAAGGGTTCAAATCAATAAATTTTAAGATTAAAATGATGAATGGTCTTCATGTTTGTAAATGATTTTAATATATATATATATAAGTATTAAATTTTGCACTGTTTAGGTGTTAAAAACCTTACAAGAATTAAGTTATAAACCAAGTCTGAAACTAACGGTGCTAAGCAAGCAAACTAGCTCAGGATTAGAAATGTTTACAAGCAACATGCTTACAGTGTAAGGATGTTTAGGCAGTGATAATACTTGCTTAATTAATTAGAATGAGGATTAGGTGAGCTGCTTCTTTGGCTTGAACCAGGAGGATCGAGCAGATCAAACACCTGAATAAATCCAGAGCCAAATGAACAGAGCCCCCAACTGCATCTCTGTCTGCTCTGCATGCTTTGGATGCTTTGCTGATCCAGGTGTTGATTACAAATTGGTTACGCATGACGCATTGGTTAGGTTTAGGCGAAAGGATTGGCATTCCCATCTACTGGAGTACAAGGTTAGGTGAGCTTAATTACTAGATAATAACTAGATGCAGCTGAATGGCAGGGGAGAGGTTGAGACAGAATGGTATGTAGGACTCCATGTTAAATATATATATATACATATATAATCAACAATTTTAGCACATATTTTCGCTTTACACCGGTGTGTATTGGAATACGTTCCACTTTGTACCATGATACATCACCAAACTTACATAAATTTCATAATTTTTGTATAATCTGAATAAGGTTGTGTTTGATTCAGTTTTTCCAGCCAGCTTCTTAGTTGGAAAGTTGAACCAAACAAGTTCGATGGCAAATCAGCTTCTCTAAAAACTGTAAATTTTTTATATATAAACTAAATAAGCTGTGAAAGTTGCTCATACCCCAACTTTTATAGTTTCTCAATCCAATTTTACAAAAAATACCCACCATACCATTAAAAGTTTAAAAAGTTACTCTCACCCTAACTTTCACAGCTTCTCAGCTTTTTACAGCTTACAGCTCACAACAACTTTTTCACAGCTCACAGCTCATAGTAACTTTTTTAGAATCTACAGCTCAACCAAACACAATCTAAAGCTCTATCAAACATGATCTGAATTCGAGAAGACTCAAAAGTTTCACTCAGATTTTATACAATATTTTTTCAACATGTTTAGAGGGAAATGTGGTGTAAAGCGAAACTTATTTTGATACATTCTGTTGTGAAGTAAAAGTATGTATTATCAAACACGATCTGAATTCAAGAAGTCTCTATATTTATCATATATGTATCCTAACGCTGAAAGAGTGACAGATGTGGTTAATGAAAAGGAAACTAATGGTTGCCATCTTGCGAGAAAAATATATGAAATCCGTGTGTCTCCGAGCTGTCGCCGTCGGGAAGGGCAGTATAAGGTAGCTAGGGGCGTCTTCCTGGGCAAGTCGACTTGCTGGGGCCTGGGGCAAATGGCTTGATAGATAGCAACATCTGGCCACGCAGCGGCGCCATGAGGCAGGAGAAGTAATTGCATATCTACGACTGGCTCCTCGTGATAAATGGTGTAGCCCATCCAGGACCGGGCCCGATATTTAGGGCGAAACTAAAAATATGATCTATTAAAACAAACCGAAATACGATAGTTGTTTGTTATTAGTACTGAACTGAAGGAAGGAGTGACAAAAAATTTATATAATCTGTAGATTTTAGGACCAGAGTGACTGCCCAGCTAAGGGGGCTAGTCCCCATAGGGCCAGCACTGAGCCCATCGTATTGCAACGTTACTGCTGAGAAAAAACCAACAAAGAAGGGGGGGGGAAGATTTTGGTGGTGGTTCTTATAGGATCATCTCATCATGTATCTAAGTTTTTCACCAAGAAACTAGCATTGAAGTAACAAATTATAAATCTTTCCGATTATACTAGAGATTTGATAATTTATCAATACTAAGAAATATATTTAATCTTTTGATGTACTGATCATATATTATTAACTTAGATGATCTTGTATGTCAATCATTATTATAGAATAATAATATAATAAAAAGCTCTCATCTTAAGAGCGGCAGTCCCTCTACGAAATTATTGTTGAGCAAAAACGCAACCAATGCAGGAACGTGCTGAGGGCCACGATTGAGGTGCCGGGAGCAGGCGAGGTCAACTTCCACTGCACACATCTGGACCACCTCGACGAGAGCTGGAGGATGAAGCAGATGGACGCGATACTGCGGTGGTCCAGCGACGGCCCTCACATCCTCGCCGGAGGCCTCAACGCCCTCGACGGCACCGACTACTCCGCCGACCGATGGGCCGACATCGTCAAGGTAGTAGCAGTAGAAAGGGTTCAAGGCATACTTGTAGTTACAATGTTATGAGTAGTTTGACTTTTAAAAAAACAATTTCGATTAATTTTATAAAAAATATACTAACAATTACAGTATCAAATTGACTTTATTAAATCAACCATTAAATATATTTTAATAGTGCAATTATTTGATACTATAAATAATAATATATTATTATTTAAATTTGTTCAAAGTTAAAGAAGCTTGAACGTAGGTAGTATTGTTTTGTCTTTCAAACTATAAATCAAATTATGCAAATTGAGGTATTGTGCAAAATTTTGCTGATTTGCAGTATTATGAAGAGATCGGCAAGCCGACACCTAAGGTAGAGGTGATGAAGTACCTGAAGGGGAAGCAGTATGTTGATGCCAAAGATTTTGCAGGAGAGTGTGAGGCTGTAGTGGTTGTTGCTAAAGGGCAAGGTGAGGGGTCACATTTTAGTCTTCCTTTAAGACATCTTATTAGCAACTTCGGTTTAAAGTAGAAGTAAATTATGTGTCAAAGTAAAAGATTATAGCCAGCTTAAATAATAATCATAATCATCTATATAACTAATAATTATAATCGGTCATCTTCCTACTTATCCAATAATCAGATATAATTCTGATTATTTTAAGATGTCCCAAAGAAAACTAAGATTGTTCACATACCACTTGGGCAAGTAGTGCTTCCATTTTAGTTATTCTGCTTTTTATTGAACTTATGATGGATTGCAGCTCTTCATTTTTAGATAGTTTTATCTAAAAATGATGAGCTGCAGTGCAGGTGTCATAGTTCACAGCTAGTTTAGCTACCTTCTGAAGAAGAACTTTTAGCTCAGTTACTCACTTTTGATGTTTAGTGTTTACTGAAAATCTGGACTTTTGATGAAATTCAGATGTGCAAGGGACATGCAAATATGGCACAAGGGTGGATTACATAATGGCTTCACCAAACTCTCCCTACAAGTTTGTACCAGGATCTTACACGGTCATCTCCTCAAAAGGAACATCTGATCACCACATCGTCAAGGTTGATGTAACAATACCAGACATGAAAGGAACTGACGAGGAAGGCGGCAATCAGAGACAGAGAGTAGTCAAGATGAACAAGAAGGGTTCAAGAAAGGGATTGTGGCCAGCTAAATGACATCCTGTGTGAGTTCTTTCCTATTCTTTTTTTCTCCTCACTTTCTTTGTTGCTGGTAAAGGTCGTGTGGGTTGCTTATAGTTGTGTATACAGCTAGTAGTTGAAGTGAGATTGAAGAATGCGATGTAGGACCAACAAGTGAAGCAATGTATTTTGGCAGGGCTTCCCTTACGTCTGTTTTACTTTCAGAATGTATTTGGATGGAATGTCAATCTTGTCCAGGACACTGAAATTTGAACCCTATACTCAGTATCATGCAGAAACTTATACTCAGTATTAGAACTGTCAGAAGAAAAAAGAAACTTTAGATGGCATCTTGGCACCTAAGAACGAAATCATCATGCAGAAAGAGAAAATGTAGAGCACAATTTGCCTCAGCATCAGAGAATTTTACTAGCAATGGTTTTGTGACTCACTTTTGTGCTAGTAGGAAACATGTATTGTTTCTATTGTAATGAGTGGTGGAGGCTTTGGTTGTTTAGCAAATTAGTCGAATTGCCTGTTAAGATTAGAGTGGTTGATCTCATCTATCGCTCCTGGAAGTTTCCCCCTCCTTAATGGACATGTATTTTGCTAATGCCTCTTGGTGTATGCAAAGCACTCATTCAATGTGTGTGTATATCTTTACATCAATCAATAAAGGAGAGAGATCATTGCCTAAACTCTGTATCTTTATCATTTAGGGCTTATTTGAGCGAGATTTAAATTCTAAAAAATAATCGGTGAGTATCTAACTAATAAAAATTTAGAGAAACTAATATTTTTCAACTTCTAGATTCTACAGCTATCGAGTTTTATAATCTATAACCAAAATCTGAACCGTTTAAGAAGACTTTACCGTTTAAGAAAACTTCAGATTTTAAAAATAGCTATGGCTACCACTCGAAACTCCCTAAACAGGAACAGGCCCATAATACATAGCAGAGCTCCTGCTTTCCTTCAGGAAAGGAGAGACTTCCAAAAAATATATTGGTTTCACACTATCTGGCCACAGACGCACAGCCAACTCAATTGTTCCATTGCTAACTCAAATTTCTGAAGAGAAACTGGACGAATAGTAGCAGGCAAGCAAACTAGTCCAGATATATTTGTCTGACGGTGACAAGTACTGGATATGGTGCACTACCAGCAGATGATGGATACATGTTATACCAAACAGTGCTATAAAACAGGTCCAAAATACATATGTAGATATCCCAACCACCATTAAATATCCAATGGTTGATCACGAACATGCATGCCCAGGCCGGTGGCCCTTGCATTCGAAGGATGCAGACCACCTATATGCTATGCAGATGAGACGGTGCTGGCACATTAGATGCAAACATAGGCCGGCCCCAGATGTGGACATAATTTCAACCAGTTTGCTGGGACTCTAACTCTCTATAATTTCAACCAATGCATAGTTTAACACTAAAGAAAAACAAGGTACACGTACCATAATAACATTTTGCTGGCTCATGCGACCATGCATCATGTAACATAAATGGTACAATACTGAACTTTGTTTCTACTTAAAAAGTTTTCATTAGTCCATCAAAACTCAACAGCTTTTTGAGTGCATCAAATAAACATCCACATGAAGGTTTAAATAAATCAGGGAAGCTGCATTTCTTATACAGAGATGAGCTCCATCAGTTTTGCATTATTTATGTGAAAGTGATCAGGAAACTAGTGCAGGAGCAATGTTGCCGGTGTCCTAAGCAGAAGCTGCCAGTAGCTCCCTTTCAGCTCGCTCACGAATTCTCCTTTCCAGCTCTGGCCTGAAGTGCCGGATAAGTCCCTGCACAGGCCATGCCGCAGCATCCCCCAGGGCACATATGGTATGCCCTTCAATTTGCTTTGTGACCTCCTGAAGCATATCGATCTCCTCTAGCTTTGCATTACCTACCTTGAGCCTCTCCATGATCATCCACAGCCACCCTGTGCCCTCCCGGCAAGGCGTGCACTGCCCACAACTCTCATGCTTGTAGAAGTATGATAACCTAGCAATTGCATCAACAACATCTGTGGACTTGTCCATCACAATAACAGCTGCAGTACCCAATCCAGACGTAACAGCCTTCAGTGCATCGTAGTCCATCAACACATCATCACATATATTCTTTGGTAGCAAGGGAACAGACGAACCACCAGGAATAACTGCAAGCAGGTTGTCCCATCCTCCTCTCACACCTCCACAGTGCCTCTCAATCAATTCCTTCAGAGGTATGCTCATTTCCTCCTCCACAGTGCAAGGTTTGTTCACATGTCCTGAGATACAGAAGAGTTTAGTTCCTGAGTTGTTCTTGCGTCCAAAGCTTGCAAACCATTCTGGACCACGCCTAAGAATTGTTGGCGACACAGCCACAGTTTCAACATTTGTGACAGTTGTGGGGCAGCCATACAGCCCAGCATTGGCAGGGAAAGGCGGCTTCAACCTTGGTTTACCTTGCTTGCCTTCAAGGCTCTCCAGTAGGGCGGTCTCTTCACCACAAATGTAGGCACCAGCCCCAAAATGTATATGCACATCGAAATCATAACCAGATCCACAAGCATTCTTACCAAGAAGGCCTGATGCGTATGCTTCCTCCCGAGCTTTCAAAAGGTTGAGACGCTCATTCACATATTCACCTCTAATGTAGATGTAAGCAGCTGATGCCCTCATTCCAACTCCAGCAATCAAACAACCTTCCAGAAGCTTGTGAGGGTCATGACGCATAATTTCTCTGTCTTTGCATGTTCCTGGCTCACTCTCATCAGCATTAACAACAAGATAAGAAGGGCGTCCATCAGATACCTTGGGCATGAAGGACCATTTAAGACCAGAAGGGAAACCTGCACCTCCACGCCCTCGGAGTCCTGATTTCTTCATTTCATTCACTATCCAGTCTGCCCCTTTAAGAACCAAATCCTTGGTTCTATACCAGTCACCCCTCTTCATTGCGCCTTTTAGGAAAGGGTCATGCAGGCCATAGAGGTTGGTAAAAATGCGGTCCTCATCTTTGAGACCACCAAAGTGAGTCTTCTCTGGAGGTGGAGGTGGTGGTGGAGGCTGTGGTGTGCTCGATGTTGTTGCAGCCTGGGTGCTGAATGATCTGCCTGCACGATAAAGGCTGGCACCTGCAAGAGAACGAGTAGGTTGTGCTCTTGATAGAGAATGGAGGTACTCGAGTGCAACCTGATAAGAAAAAAACCACAGAATATACCAATGAGTTAGCATAAATGCAGAATATACCAATGAGTTAGCATAAATGGAGCCATAGCCCATAAGATGTTATTACCTGAAGAAAGGCTCACTAATTAATTTAATGCAATAGTTGCCAAAGGCAAAAGACTGAAGTAATCTTCATTTGAAACTGGACTAATGATCCTAATGTTGAATGAAACAAAATATAAGAAATGCCATGAAATTAAGAAGAAATACAGGATTCTGATGCCCTTGCCTCAACTAATGAACTAGCATAGATTAATCAGAACATGGTTAAAATAGGAGACATGGACAGGATTTCTACTTTTGACTCCAACTTGCCATAGCAGGCAAGTTAACAAATGAATTAGGCACATATTTACACATTTAGAAGATAAATAAATACATCAAATTCACAGGTATCAGCTTATAAATGAAACGGTAGTATTAGAAGCCTAGCAGGTGACTGCAGTGCTGGAGCATTAATTCAGTAATATCTAAATAAAAACATAAAGGATACAAGCCCAGTCAGTATCAAGTTGGCCTTTTAGATAATCTTATCACAGAATATCTGTCCTGAATCCTGATAGAAGACTGCGTTGAATATCTGCTATACAATTTTCCTAATTGTAGTGGTGGTTTTTATGTGCAAAAAATGCTAAGTGGGCTTATTAGGGGCATACAGATATCACTTTCATGTGGAGTACCATGGCTTATATCGTCATTAAAGTTTTAAGGCACGAAATGCCAATATCAAACACATTCCTACAACGTGTTGTAAGTTCATAAATACAGAACCAAGATAGTGGAGTTCTGCTCAGGGCAACACTACTATAGTTGAAAGAGTGAAGCTTGCTTTAAATTTCAAGCAAGCAAAGGAGTGTAGCTACATGTTTTCATCAGCAATCTTGAACACAGAGAGGTAGCAATACTGCAATAGCACGGTCAGTGTCAGTTCACAGGTAAACTTTCGAATGGTCTATCCAAGCAATTTACAACACGCACCAGCTGCCCACGACCTACTGAGAAACTGAGACATGAGCCTAAGCAAGATGTCAGAAACACTTAAACGCATGAAATTCCAATACAACTGATACGGGAGTTTGTGGATACGGATCATTGAGCCCTTCCTGACTGAACATCGCCATTCCATGCTCTCCTCGGTCGGTCCCTTCCCCTTGTCCCCCAACCTATCCTCGATTCCCGGAAGAGATTCGTCGCCGAGCGCACCAACACACAGCGACTGGAACCCTCCTCCGCTCTCCCACGCCTCGAACCCAACACTCACCCCTCTCACCAGCGACCCAACAGCGCCACCGAGCCCGACTACCCCCTCCGCCGGAGGGAATCCAAACGAGGGAGACGAGTAGATAGGGAAGAGTGGGAGCGGGATTCGGACCTTGCGATCGGCGGGGATCTCGGCCGATCTGAGTAGCGCCCGCCGCAGCGCCATCTCCGCCTCCGCCTGCTTCTCCGGCGCTCCTGGCCTGGTCGGGTTGGGGAGATCGGAGAGGCGACGAGATGGGTGTGGTGCGGGGAAGAGAGAAGAGAGAGGGGGAGACGGCTTGCGTGGGTGAGCTCCGGGCCACGAGGAGATGCAGCGAGCGTGAGGAGACCACGCGGACGCGCGAGGTATTGGGCCTCTCCGCCTTGTTGGGCCGAAAGTATGTTAGTTAATCTAGATACGTTGTATTTTAATGTTTTCATTATTACGGAGTCAGCTAGCGATTTTTTAAAAAATAATATTTTTTATTTAAAATTATAATCCTTGTGAGTGAACTTTTAAAAAAACTAAAAAACTATAACCCTATCGTCTGTTTGGTTTGACAATAGAGGTCATATCATCATTTCGGTAGGACCCTATCGTCAAACCACCTGTTGGTATGGGTCAGAATTGTTGATATGGACCAGAATTTGACCATAGGTTCATATCAACTTTGACAATAGCAGTCTCTCCCGTTATATTGTCAAACCAATGATAGAGACACGTGATATCCTATAATATCCTACTGAAAGATTGGTAATAGAGCAGTGAAGAGATTTTTTTTCAGACTAAAGTCAGCTATCACATTATGGCCTTATCTTCAAAACAACACTCGTCTAGTTTTGTATCTTTTTTAAAATATCACCTAAAATTGTAATTTCGAATAAATAGTACATTGTTTTTTCAAAAAAACTCATCGACTAGCATCCGACTGTCATTAGTTATTGTTGGACGAGGGTAAGATATGTGACTATACAGGACTCTAAATCGTAGGGCAGTCGAATTATACCAAGTATTCGTAGTATAACGTGCTTCGATTTGCTACATGTTTGCATCTTAGATTGAGTTATCCATTTAAACAAAGTATCAACTAAGTTTATTTGGTGTTTTATTTTTTTATCACTATTGATGCTTATTGAATCTCATTTCAGAGTTCGATACATGTCCTAGAATTTTTCGTTCGGGACGGCCCTATTTGCTGTTACCTGTAGTGTGACACTGTGACTCATGCGCGGTAGCCGTATTATTAGTTGGGCCGGAACGGTACTGTAGCGGGCGTGCGGCCTATCGTCATTGGGCCTAAACGGGAGGGGCTGCGTCGAAGCGCGTCCTCTCCAACGACGTCGACGGCTATGTCCGTCGTTTCCACGCGCGCACGGCGGCCGCGGCGGCTTTTGACAGCTGGTTCCACCCTCGGCGTTGGATCGAGCAAGCTCCGGCTGGTCGGCCGCAAGCGCCACGGCGTCCACCGGCAAGCTCATCGATCGGGATAAACAACCTACCGGCCAGAGCTCCGCGGCCACCGCGCGAGCGCGTGCTCGGGCTCGCCGGCGAGGATCTCGTTACAAATAATAGTTCTTGGTGACATTGTACATACCTTTCAATAAAGTTTTCACTGAACATTTTTCACTGATGTAATCTGAGCATTGAATTATTGCAATGGAATCCTAAGTTAAAAGTTTCCTAGTTTATCATCTAATTAATTTCCACATACATACAAAGACGGATCCTCTATATACTTTGTGCAGTCATGGTCAGGAACAATGGAGACTTCTTAGTTGACCTGGATATATTTATCTGTTTTTATATTGATGATAACAATCAAATCTATTTAGTAATCGAAAATCTAAATATCAAGTTTACTGAGACTTCAGTGATCTGAAATTCTGAACCTATCCTTCACAGATGCAACTATTGCAACTTAACGGACCCCAGATTCATGTACAGTCATATATGCAAGTCATAAAATGCATAAGATAGTAAATAAAATCAACGAGATCAAGCTAGCTCTTGGCTTTATTAGGATATTTGGTGACATACAGGCAGATCAGCAAATGAGCACGAAAGTGTCAGACAGCACAGATATGTACACGTGCACACGGAAAACACGAGCATTACACAACAAATACATGGAAAAAAAGAGCGCCATATACGTACGTACGCATGCATGCAAATCGAGCTCCCAACTGATGCAACCCTACTGCGACGCCAGCGAGGACGTGGCAGGCTTCGCCGGCGG
>KE372848.1:233341-249873 GCA_000418225.1 Zizania latifolia | reverse complement strand
TAAGAAGGGCGTCCATCAGATACCTTGGGCATGAAGGACCATTTAAGACCAGAAGGGAAACCTGCACCTCCACGCCCTCGGAGTCCTGATTTCTTGACTTCATTCACTATCCAGTCTGATCCTTTAAGCACCAAATCCTTGGTTCTATACCAGTCACCCCTTTTCATTGCACCTTTCAGGAAAGGGTCATTCAGGCCATAGAGATTGGTAAAAATGCGGTCCTCATCTTTGAGGCCACCAAAGTGAGTTTTCTCTGGAGGTGGAGGCTGTGGTGTGCTTGATGTAGTAGCAGCCTGGGTGCTGAATGATCTGCCTGCAGGATAAAGGCCAGCACCTGTGAGAGAATGAGTAGTCTGTGCTCTTGATAAAGATTGGAGGTACTCAAGTGCAGCCTGAAGAAAAAAAAAAGAAACATATACCAATGAGTTAGCAACTTAGCATAAATGGCTCCATGATATGTTATTACCCAAAAATGATGCCCACTAATTAATTTAGTGCAATACTTGTCAAAAGCACAAGGCTGAAGTAACCTTCGTTTGAAAGCTGACTAGTGATCCTAATGTTGAAAGAAACAAAATTAAGAACTACCATGAAATCAAGAAGTGACCAGAAATACAGAATTCTGATGCCCTTGCCTTCAGTTTCAACTAGTGAACTAGCAATAGAGTAATCGGATTATCGGAATGTGATTAAAATACGACACATGGACAAGGATTTCTACTTTCAACTCCAACTTGCCGTAGCACGCAAATCAACAAATGAAATGGGCACAAATTTGCACATTTATAAATACATCAAATTCACAGGTATCAGGTTCTAAATGAAAAGGTGCATTAGAAGCCTTGCAGGTGCATGCAATGCTGGAGCACTAATTCAGAAATATCTAAATAACAACAGAAAAGATCCAATGCTCAGTCAGTAGCAAGTTGGCATTTTAGATGATCTTATTGCAGCATATATGTCCTGATAAAAGACGGCTTTGAATATCTACTAATCTGCTATACAATTTCAATATCTGCTATAAAAATTTCCTAGTTGTAATAGTTGTTTTTATGTGCGAAAAAGGCTGAGTGAACTTATTGGGGGCATAGTAGATATCAAATTCAGGTGGAGTACCATGTCTTATGTTCTCAATTGGACCTAACATCTTAAGCAACGAGACGAAATTACCAATATCAAACACATCATATCCATAGAAAATGTAGCATATTCATAAATACAGAACCACAATGGAATTCTGCTCAGGGTAACACTACTAAAGTCGAAAGAGTAAATATCGTTTTACATTTCAAATTTTCAATCAAGCAAAGGAGAGCAGCTACATGTTTTCATCAGCAATGTTGAATACAAAAAGGTAGCAATACTGCAATAGCATGATCAGTTTCAGCTCACTGTTACACTTCCGAATGGTCTATCCAAGCAATTTACCACATGCACCAAACTGTCCACGTCCTACCGAGAAACTATATCCTAAAAAAACCGAAACTGTCCACTTAACAGCATGAAATTCTTATGAATGATTTTATGAATAAGGGGCATGGAGCCCTTCCTAACTAGCCATCGCCACTCCATGCTCTACTCAGAATCTCCTCCTTGTCCCCTCGACCTATTCTCAATTGCCGGAAGAGAATAGTCGCCATGCGCACCGCCACAGCTCAAACCCACCACTCACTCCTAACACCAACAAGCACCGAGCCCAACTCCCCTACGCCGGATTTCGCGTCCTCGCATCCGGGGGGTCCAAACGAGAGAGACGGGTGGATCGAGAGAGTGGGAGAGCGATTCCGACCTTGCGATCGGGGGAGATCTCGGCCGATCTGAGTAGCGCCCGCCGCAGCGCCATCTCCGCCTCCGCCTGCTTCTCCGGCACTCCTGGCCTCTGGTCGGATCGTGGAGGGTTGGAGGCGACGAGACGGGTGTGGTGGGTGGGGAAGAGACGAGATAGAGGAGACGGCGGCGGCCTGCGTGGGCGAGCTCCGGGCCAGGAGGAGAAGCAGCAAGCCGTGAGGCGACCACGCGGACGGCGGACGCGCGGCTTCTGGAACGGCCAGCTGTTGGGCCGGTTCGACTTGTTGGGCCAGGGGAGACCACTCTGATGGGCTACAGCTTACGTGCGGCCCACGTGACTGGTTGGGCCGAAACGATACGGTGGCTCACGTGCGGCCCACGTATGGATACATATTTTATTTTTGAAATTTTATTATACTACGGCGCTAAAGTTGATTGCTGAGCGGTCGTGTTTGGAAGCGCTCACCATACTATGTGATAGAGTCAGGTCCTAAATGTTTAGAGTTTGGTTTTGCTCTGAATTTTGTAGCGTTTGTCTTTTCTTCCTAGGATAATTAGTATCCGTATGTTTTAGATTATTAGTCCGGAGTTCGCCACCAATATTATAGTCAACCCTACTTTATCATGTCAATCCTACAAGCCTTTTAACCATTCTTGTTCAATTATAACGAGGAGTAAGTCAAAATAGAAAAAACTTAATAAGATAATCAAATCAGCCGGATCTAGCTAGGCTTGGCCTTATTAGGATCTTTTATTCGGTGACATACAAACAGATCAGGAAATGTGAAAAAGAGTGGCACCACATATACAGACATGCACGTAGAAAACACAAAAGCACACAACTACGCACGTGGCAAAAGAGCGCCATGTACGTACGCGCGCATGCAGATCGAGCTCCCAGCTGAGACGCGCGCCTACTGCGACGCCAGCGAGGCGAGGGCAGGCTTCGCCGGCGGGTAGCCGATCCCGTGGCGCGTGGACGGGAACACGACGAAGACGACGCTGACAAGCGCGCCGACGACGACGGGCAGCGCCATGACCAACTGCTTCTGCTGGCTCTTGAGCGACGGGTAGAAGCAGGACACCGTGTTGGCGTCGGCCAGCAGCGCCACCGCGGCGAACACCGTCACCGAGAAGAAGGCGTGCACGAAGTCGGCGAACCGCAGCCTGTACCTAGAGAAGTCCCTGCCGGCCTCGTCGCCGCTGAACGGCGCGAGCCCCCTCGGCGTCACGAGGCCGTACTTCACCTTGCCGTCGGCGCCGATGTAGCTGTCCGTGAACTGCGAGAACGCGCAGAAGAAGGAGCAGAGCACGAGGAGCACTGGCGTGACCACCTTGTTCGCCAGGTGGCAGTCGCCGGTGTTGGTCACGATCGGCGTGAGCACCTCGTACAGGATCACCGTCGCCGTCGGCAGCAGCTTCAGCACGTCGCCGATGCTCCCGAACGTCGCGTCCGCCATGTCGCCCACGGTACCGGTGCTGCTCTTCGCCGCCGCCGTCTGGCTTGTGCTCGCTGCTGCTGTCTTCTGCTCCTGCTTGATGCCTTCTTCCATTTGTAATCTCCTCCTCTCGATGCTTCTTATATAGTGTTGAGCTGATTGCATTATTTGTCTTAATTTTATAGGTCACTTGGGTCTTTGGGAGTAAAGAAATCATAAGACATTTAGAAGTTAATTGCTTGGGAGAATGATAGCTTGTTTGGATTGAAATGTGACAATTGATTAAGAGATTGACATACGTACCTGCCTTGCTAGTTAACAGGCTATAAGGTACATAAAAAATATTTTGTCCCTATGATAAGCATGCAATTTATTAGGATTTTGATAGTGATGCATGCATTGGTAGAGTTTCCTGGGAGTTATTGGTGTGTCGCGTTTGGGTTGCTTGTTCGTGACTCGAAGATTAGACTTTATTTGTATATGTTTTTGTATGTTGTTTAGTTCTCAGGTTATTCTAAAAATATAAGTTACTCTAAAAACTCTATACATTTTTTCTTCTTTTTTCTGTATTTACCCTTATCAAATAAATGCTAAACGCTTACAGACAAACGACTTACCTCTAAGTTATTAATAGCTTATACTTAAAGTATAAGAACATATTTGTTTCAGTTCAAGATTCTTAGTAGTTAGCTAGTCCGAGCAGTTGACTGGTCTGAATATTTAGCTGATGAGAAAATAGAGAAGCTAATGTTTCTCAGTTTTTTGGTTCTAGTTCATTTACAAGTTATGTAGCTAATAATTTTTATAATCTTTGAGCTTCAAATTCTAAAATTAGTTGTAACTGTCAAAGCTAAAGCAAACATGCCTTAGGTGGATTATATGTCGAATAAAAAAGGTACAATTCAAATGATAACCATGATCAACAACAAAACTGATAATCAGAATACATCTCTATACTTATCCACCAGTCAGGATTCTCAAAGAAATACTTAATTCAAAACGGCTTAAAGTAATTTAGCAACCAACTTAACAGCTCACGGAATCCAGATCGGTTCGAGAGTTTCTTGCGAGGATGAGATTATCGTCTTAATTACTTTATCATCCTACGCATGTCAGCGTGTCACCATGATGCTGATCCTTGCAGCCGCCTCGTGCTACCCGGGCTGACCAGGCTGCATGCATGCTGAAAATACTGAATTCATCTGGAAAATCCATGTATCCTATGTTATTGTTGGTGCAAACCGATTGGCTTCTGCATGCCAATAGTTAGAGACCTAACAGAGCAGAGGCGTGACGCTGCTGGTTGATCCCGGAATAAACATGTCCAGCTCTGAGAGTTGCATTTCTGTTAGATATGCCGCAGTTTTGTTAGATAATCTGAAGTTGCGACACTGTAATTTTGTTTAAGATTTCGATGACATGGGCAACAGCCAAGTGTGAAGATGATAAAAAAGATATCTTACGATCAACGTCCAGTAACTTGTTTGGAAAAAGTTTCTGGTAAACACAACTATTTTTAGAATATAAGAGTTCAGAATTTATGACTTACTGAACAATTTAGATTTTCTCTATGAACTATAAAACTTTATAAACATAAAAATATAAAAATAAACTAATGGTTTATTTTGTGCTTCTAGCCGTTACAACTACTTTTAAATTGATGTTGCTCCAAACGATCGAGATTCTAGTTTCATATTATAAAAAATAATAATTATAAAAATCTAAAAATGAACTGAAATTTAGAACTTATAAAATACATTTTCTTCTAAATTCTTACTGTCGACGGGTGGTTGAGCAGCCCTGAGGTGTCCGTGAAGGTGATTTGTATTGTAGGGAAGCGCTGCACTCAAGACTTCAATGGTTGCCAAGTCCGTGAGAATAGGACTGGCTGGAAGACACAGAGATTTAGAGTGGTTCGGCCCCCCAATTAGGTAATAAGCCTACGTCCACTGTGAGCTTGGTGGGGTGTTTCACTAGTCAGGAAGAGAGTTACAATGAGTGGATTATAAGAGCTAGGGCTCCCAAATGTCTGTGTGTTGCCTTGTGGGCGTTTGAACGTGGAAGAAGAAGTAGCAGTCGTAAGTGTAAGACGCGAAGTCAAGTGGAGGTCCCGTGCTCGAGACCCCTGGCTATTTATACCTCCGTTGGGTCTAACCTATCGTACAGCACGCTCCGACGGGACGTAGCACGGCTTGATCGGACGCAGCACGCCCTGATGGGACGCGGCGTGCTGCCTACTCCCCAACTGCTCCCCGTTCTGACGTCGCCCGGCAGCCCTATACATCTGTCACGCCTGAGTCTCCGACCGTTTTGCATCGTGTCGCATTTAATGCGCCACGCTGCTTTTGGCTGGCTCAGGCGGGATTGGTACGACGGGCCTGATGGACACTCTGTCTAGCCCAATAGCTAGAAATGGGGTCTGTGGGCTATCGGGGGTATATCCCCCACACTTACTAACTAAATACTCACCTGCTATTTCTCATAATCCAAACTCCCAAATAGACCTAGTATTCAGAAGTAAGAAAACACTAGATTATTTAGATTCTTACCGGCTTATTATCATAATCTTAAGATTTCTAAACATCTTTTGGATAACCAAACGCTAATTACTGTATCTCTAGTGACCAGGTTTTTTTTAAAACAACCGCTTGCAGATTTGGACAGACGTCAGTTTATAAACCGCTTGCCGGTTTTGTAAAAACCACACCGATAACTACCGAACGGGCCAGGACCGCGGGCGTCCTCACGCAGTCGCGTCTAATCCAAGCAAAGATATTTCGGCCCAGAACTTGAGGCCTACGTAACCGGGGTCAAAAACACGCCCAGTCCAATCTACAGTAGGAGACTCCAACATGGGCCGCATGGAGGAAGCTGAGCCTCATTCGCTTGCCTCTCCTCTTCCTCCTCCCGAGCATCCAAACCGACCTCCCCCGGTCGCCCACTCGCCCTCACCCCCCGCTTCTTCTCCGTCTTCGTCTCCAAACCCTCGGCTCGCTCGCGAGCGCGAGAGCCCACTCGTCGTCGCCGCGCGATTCGCCTCGCCTCGCGCCGGAGGGATCGACCCGCGCGGCGCGTCTACCACCTCGCTCGTCCGCAAAAGCTCGTGGTCGTCGCGGCGGCCGCCCGATCTCCCAAAACCCTAAGCCCTGGCGCGGTAGGGTTTGGTCCGACCGAGCCGAGCCGAGGGCGGCGGTGGGCTCGTCGTCCGCCATGGCGCCCATCAACAGCTCCAACATGGAGCAGCACTCGCAGCGGCTCCTCGAGCCGGACCTCCGTATGGCCGCCGCCATTTCCCCCCTCCCGTCGCGTTTGTTTGGTTCACTGCCTCGTGGTTTTTTTTGGGGGGGTCGAGTTTGTGATACTGGCTTGCGATTTTACTGGGAATTTCTATTTTTCCTGATGAAATTCTGGATTTGTTTTCACACTTCAGGTCTTCAGCTGTCTGCAACGAGTGTTTCTCCCTCACACTCGCTCTGTCTCTGTAATCTAATTTGTGTTTGATTTTTGTACGAATTTCGGAGTGTAATCTTACACAATTACGTAGGCAGTCTTCCAGCATCTTACTCCACGGCTGATCTTATGTTTTTGAGTGTTTGCTGCGATTTCCATCTTCACTATTTTATCTGCGCATCTCCTTTCCACATCCGTTTTCATGCTTTCGTCCAACTCATCCAACTTTATGATTTGTTCTCGTTTCTGACTTTCTATTTATTTGTTGATTTTTCGAAAATATGCCTGTGCTGGAGCAGCGTTTTTTTGTTCAATACTCTGATCATTTGCTCCACTACTCTGCAGCCGTGCAAGTTCGACTGCAGCTTGCCATGGAAGTTCGGGACAGCCTGGAGATGACGCACACTCCAGACTACCTCAACTTCCTTCGGTGTTACTTCAGAGCTTTCTCAGCCATCCTCAGCAGCTACAGCACGCCACAGGGCACTGAGAATGCTGAGCACAAGCTGCGGAATGTTGTTATTGAAATCCTTAACCGGCTTCCCCATAGTGAGGTGCTCCGACCCTTTGTGCAAGACCTGCTCAAGCTCTCTCTTCGTGTCTTGACACACGACAATGAGGATAATGCACTTCTTGCCATCAGGATTGTATTTGACCTCCTCCGCAACTTCCGCCCTACTGTTGAGGCAGAGGTGCAGCCATTCCTTGATTTTGTTGTTGCCATATACCGCAACTTCCCCAATACTGTTGCCCACTTCTTTGATAATCCCAATGCCAGTGCCATTATCTCTGCTGCTGTGCCCAACCAGCATTTGGACCCAACTGCTGATGCCCCAGGCACGGTGGCTGTGCTAGGCGGTGGACAACTCAACCCAAGCGCACGGTCATTCAAGATAGTCACAGAGAGCCCTCTCGTGGTGATGTTCTTATTCCAGCTGTATGCCAAGCTTGTGCAGACAAATATCCCATTCTTGTTACCACTCATGGTGTCTGCCATCTCTATCAAGGGGCCAGATAAGGTGCCACAGCACCTTAAGACGCCTTTTGTTGAATTGAAGGGTGCACAAGTCAAGGTATTGCAAGTTCAATTGGAATTTTGTTGCCTTGTCTGTGGAGATTCTAGTTGATTAACTGTTTGTGTTGCAGACATTGTCATTCCTGACTTACCTGCTGAAGAGCAATGCAGATCACATAAAGTCATATGAGGAAAGCATATGCAAGAGCATTGCGAACTTGCTTGTTACATGCCCACCAGACTCTGTTTCCATAAGAAAGGCAAGTTATTATCTATAGCTTTCTCAAGCTTTTGGTATGACCATATTAGGTACTGAATTATACATTGTTCTGAATTGCATATTTTTTATATTTTATTTATGGAATTTACAGGAGCTGCTAGTTGGCCTGAAGCAAGTTCTCAACACTGAGTACAGGCGTGGTTTGTTTCCCTTGATTGACACACTTCTTGATGAAAGGTGCAATTGTCATTTAAATGATTGCCTCCAGCTATACATGTTTGATTTCAAATTTTGGCTTCCTGGGATCTGATGCAAAGATGTTTTTTTACTACTACCATGTTGAATTCTTGCTGGCGTGTTCGTGTTCCATATTCTGTAGACAATGATGCAACATAGTTTAGTCTGCAGAGGCCAGAGAGTGTTGCTACTTGCTAGGCTTGATATTGGAACTCATTACTATGGTATTACACTATTACTTTCTGTAGATTGAATGTTTCTAAAACAAAATGTGTCGAACGGTCTAACCCATAGTGACATGGGCTATTTCTTGCTGAGAGACAAGGGTAACGCAAAACAGTTGATTCTCACTCGGAATCAGCAAGAAACAAAGGAAAAACAGAACTTATCTGTTTGAAATTGAACAATTGTATTCCTTAAAAGATTACTGTAAAGCCATAACTAGTGATAATATAACCATTGATAAGGCACTGACTGTTATTGCGCTAGAAAGTAGTCAAGCAAATAAAAGTGTATCTCAAGCTGCTCCTTTTCTTGTTTTCTTATAATAGTTGTGTACTGTACTCAAGCAACTAGTACATAATATTTTTGCCCCTTTATAGGTATCGAGTACATTTGACATGCTCAGATGCTCATACTCCTAGTTCCAGGCCATCTTTAACATTTGCTTGTTTATCAGGGTTTTGATCGGCACAGGTCGAGTTTGCATCGAGACATTAAGACCTCTTGCTTATACGCTTCTTGCAGAGTTGGTGCATTATGTCCGAGGAGACCTTTCTCTTCCACAGGTTGATCTTGATTCTTGTAGAGTTCCTTGGTATGCGTATCTTGTTAACATATATATATGTATATTCTTTTTATAGCTGCGAACTTTGTGTTAAGTCTGGTGTTGCTATGTTAGAATGTTTACACTTTCACTGTTGAAGTTCAGGAACATAATTTATTATCTTTTTTCCACTTTAAACAGCCAAACACTATCAATATAGTCAAACTATGACCTAAACAAGTAATTCGTTTGTTTGACTAGGTGTGAGATCTCTCTTTTGCTAATTCAAAATTTCGGATGCAGATATGTGTTTTTCTTGATTCAGCAAGATTATGAAAACAGTTAGGCACTTCAAATAGGCTAAAACTAGAACTCTATCTTTGAAGGTTGATCTGCTCTCTTCAGATGTTCATACTAAAGCGGTGACTTCATTTTTGTGCAGTTGTCACGGATCATCTATTTATTCTCTCGGAATATGCATGATTCCTCGTTAACCCTTATTATCCATACGACATCTGCTCGTTTGATGCTAAATCTGGTATGCTTACTATTCTTTCTTTAGTAGTAAAACAGGTTTACTTGTTGTGTTTTGTTGTCCAGTTTTTACTTCTTAAATTCTGTTTGTATGGGTACAAATGACTTCATACATAACAATACTATTAAACAGTGCTTAATATTTTTTAGCTTAATCAGTATTTAAACTAAAGTACTAAACTGCTACTTCCCTGGTGATGCCTCAGGTTGAGCCCATATATGAAAAAGGTGTTGATCAGCAAAGTATGGATGAAGCACGAGTTTTGTTGGTAAAATATCTGTTTGCTTGTACAGTTACATTGGTTAATTTTTTTATTATCGATACTGATTTCCGTAAAAATGATCAGGGGCGTATACTGGATGCATTCGTTGGGAAATTCAGGACATTGAAGCGCACAATTCCTCAGGTATATGGCATGCTTTTAGGCTTTGTTTGGGAGCCCAGAATCCTGGCCCATTCCACATGGATGGGCCAGGATTCTAGGCTCCCAAACAAAGCCTTAGTGTACTTTTATAGTGTAGGGTATAGCAGAAGGTAACCTTTGTGCTCAGTTCACTGTCACGTGTTGTACACATGTGAAGACAGATGCATTGGGTATTGCTGTACTGCAAACTCCAAAACTACAGGATAGAGATATGTAACTAATATGGTGGAAGGGAAAAAATCAGGGAATACGTGCTGGGCAAATAACCAGTGCCCTCAGGTCGAACAGGCTTGTACTGCTTGACTAGAGGCTCTGTTGGCTAGGGTTTAGGTTTTATTATTTGATTGCTTGATTTGCTGGTACAAAACTGGCCCCTTTAATCCTTTATATAACAGGGCTGACTCACAACTTACGAAAGAGCTAACTAACCAATAAACTTGACTTGAACCCAAACTAAAGCTAAACTAGGAAAGTACTGCTACATTTGAATATTTGATAGATAAAGACCAGGAAACATATTCTCCAATCTGATTCAGATTTTAGCTGCCCTCTAATTTCCATTTTTGCACTTTTGATAAACCCTTCCATACTTTCTGTCCATAATTGACATAAGAAACAAAACAGAGACTGTTATTCTATTCTATGGTATGGTACTATTTCTAGAACAATGGGACACCTCTGCTCAATTGATACCAGTAAAAGCTGGTTACCATGCCTTTTTTCTGCCAAACTGTGGTGGGTTCAATTTCTTTAATGGTAGAACCCGGATCCTCTGCATTAAGACTTGTTGACGCAGAGGTGGCATTAGCTCACATCTTGTCCATCCATCTAAATCCAATGTCTATGAATAAACCACTTTGGTCCACCATCCCCACCATCCCCTTCTCTTAGTTCTGCTATGGCTGATGCATTTCTTTATCCCTGGCAAGCCGGCGACTTCGACCATGGCAACACCTCCTGGAAGAGTCACGTTGACAGCTAAAGCTCATGGCTACAACAAGGCCTTCTTGTGGCTGCCTGCCATCAGTGCAAAATTCTGATGCTCGACTGTGGCGAGGGTGAACTCCAGAGATGAAGAAGCATCCTCAAGGACATGGCCAGCTGTGAGATGAAGCCACAACAGAGGAAAAAACATGCAGAAGAGAGTTCTGGATGAAGATGGGGCCACCGAAGGAGTGGCCACGGTTGTCACTGCAAGTTTGTGTTGCTAGCAAAACCTGGACATTTGGTGGAAGAAATTGAAGTTTGGTGGCATAAATGGAAGTGGGGCGGAAGTGGGAGGACTTAGATGAGCTTGCAGAAGAGGGATAGCACAAGTCGCTTGGCAACCGTGAAGCGCTGTAGGCCCGTAGCAGCGCTGCTGCAAGCAACAACACGAGAAGAGCAAGGCTGAAGAGGGAGGGACTTCATGGGAAGGAGAAAGGAAATGGTGGTGGGCACTGTGCTGATTTTTCAATTGAAAAGATGCCAAACAATTAAAGCTGTTTGTTTCTAGTCCATTGGCCCAGATTTTAGTTAATGCACAAAGGTTCATATCTGCAGTAGCTGGTACTAATGCAGAGAATCCTGATCCCTAATGGAAATGTAATGCCAGATTCAATTAATTTGTGCTCAAGAATATATGTGCCTGATGATTGACTTGAAACATATAAATAAATTAATAAATATTCCACAGAACTCTGAATTAGTGTGCCACGGAGCTCTGAATTAGTGTGCATTTTAAATACATAACATATTTTTCAAGAAAAAGATCGGTGCTATCTCCTTTTTGGTTTGTTGTTCTGTATGGTCAACTTACTCTCTCTTTCTCTAGTTGCTTGAAGAAGGCGAGGGTGGTAAGGAGCACCAAAATTTGAGAATGAAGCTTGAAGTCCCATTACAGGTATGCCATAGAGCTTTGGCTCATGTGTACTGTTCTGTCATCAACATAACTGACAAAAATAACTTTATGCCCTCTTTCTGGAGGCCATACACAGATACTTTGCACTGATAGAATTGAGTTTATTTAACACATTGAGTTGTTTATACCAATTTCTCAAAACAAAATACTGCAGTGCAGGGTATGTGCTAAGTCATTTTTTGTGTGGATGTCACTCCACACATTATGAGCTACTTACTATTAGTAAGAGAATACCTTGGTTTTTCGCACAAGGGTTTTATGGCAAAGCTGAGTATTCAGGATTTTTGCCCCTGTCTACACTGCAGAAAACCATAAATTTATCAATTTTCACATATGATGGTAATTGTATTATTGTAGGCTTCAATTTGTTGGTAAAATATGTCAGGATGCTATATTGCATCCGACCTATAAAATACGATATGGTAATGAACCAAAATTAGAGACCTCCGGTGAAATCTGATATATGCTACTGTGTATTTGTACTGATGTATTATTTAACCTTTCCAACAATTTTTTTACAGGCTGTGCTGAATTTGCAACCGCCCTTGGAGTACACAAAGGAGATCAATGATTACAAAAGTCTGATACGGACGCTCGTACTGGGTATGATTTAGTTGTGATAAAGAGTCTCATCATTCTGAAGTGTTTAAGCATTTTCGATTTTACATACATTTAATTTCCGGACATCTGAATTATGTTTTCATGTTAAACACATACCAGGAATGAAGACAATAATCTGGAGCATAACCCATGCTAATTGGCCACGCCCACAGGTACTACTGACACCCCAAGTTTGCGGATATTATTTCTTTTTCTGTTTGTTATTATCCATGAGCTCTTACGATCCGATCATATATTCTGCAGCAACAAAGTCAACAGGCATCTAATTTATCAGTTCAACCGTTCAGGGGACTGCGGGAGGATGAGGTTCATCAAACGAGCATCATGCGCCTTTATTCTCTTGGTTTATCTGAATTGTTGGTAATCAAAATTTATAATGTATTCTAGGTGCGGAAAACTTCGGGTGTTCTAAAATCAGGGGTTCACTGTCTGGCTCTTTTTAAGGAAAAGGATGAAGAGAGGGACATTTTGCAATGTTTTTCGCAAATGCTAGCTATAATGGAAGCTCGAGATATAATGGATATGTTTTCATTTTGCATGCCAGACCTCTTTGAATGCATGATAACTAACAACCAGCTATTACACATATTTTCCACCCTTTTGCAAGCTCCGAAGGTTCTTCGGCCCTTCACAGATGTATTGATTAATTTCCTTGTTAGCTCAAAGCTTGATGCCCTGAAGCAGCCAGATTCACCTGCAGCAAAGCTTGTCTTGCAACTCTTTCGCTTCTTGTTTGTCGCTGCAGCAAAGGCCCCAGAAAGCTGTGAACGCACTCTTCAGCCACATGTCCCAGTAATAATGGAAGTTTGCATGAAGAGTGCAACTGAAATTGAGAAGCCTCTTGGTTACATGCACCTTCTCCGTAGCATGTTCCGTGCATTGAACATTGCTAAGTTTGATTCGTTGATGCGTGATCTTATACCATCTTTACAGCCCTGCCTCAATATGTTGCTCTCCATGCTTGATGGACCGACTAGTGAAGATATGAGGGACTTGATTTTGGAGCTTTGTCTGATATTACCTGCCCGTTTGAGTTCTCTGCTGCCTCACATTCCTCGTTTGATGAAGCCTCTTGTTCTTGCTCTCAAAGGGAGTGATGACCTTGTGAGCTTAGCTCTTCGTACACTAGAATTTTGGATTGATAGTCTCAACCCTGACTTTTTGGAACCTAGCATGGCCAATTTAATGTCTGAGGTCATTCTTGCTTTATGGTCTCACCTGAGGCCTCCTCCCTACACATGGGGTACGAAGTCCTTGGAACTGTTAGGTAAGCTAGGTGGTCGAAACAGGAGATTTCTGAGGGAGCCCCTTGCACTTGAATGCAAGGAAAACCCAGAACATGGACTTCGTTTAGTTCTGACTTTTGAGCCTGCAACACCATTTCTAGTTCCTCTGGACAGATGCATACACTTTGCTGTCAGTGCAGTTATGCAAGGTAGTATTATGGACGCATTCTACAGGAAACAGGCTCTTCAGTTTATCCGAGTGTGCTTGGATTCTTTGTTAAATTTGAGGGAAAATGTACCTGGTGAGGGTATGAGCCCTGTACTTCTTGGGACACTGCTAATAGCTCCATTGGATCCATCAAGGCGTCGTAATGATTCTTCAGATATAAAGGTTGGTTGAAATGTACTCGTTGAACATTAACATTTTAAACAGTACTTGTTATGTCCAATTTGCTGAGGTCGCTTTGTCATCTTATGGCATTTGCCACCATTGATCTTACATTGCCCCCAAAGTTATTAGACATTAGTTGTGACTTGTGACTGAAATCACTAAAATGAGCTTAGGTTTATATTGACTTAACATTCAATTACAGTTACGGGGTTTGTCCAGTAGCTCTCTATACGTTGATATATCTTATCAAAGATGATTTTGAGACTTGTGCCATGTGGCTGTTTCCTTTACTTTTCCAAAAGGACATATATATTTCTACAAAGTAGGGATAGCCTTCTTGTGGTGTTCATTCAATCTCTTGATGTCTGATTGTTGATGTATAAAGGTGGTGAATCAGGTATTACCACAAACAGCAATGCTAAACTCCCACATTATTGCTCCATAAAGAGTGTAGATTGTATCCTCTCTAAAAGCGGTAGATTGCCTTTTTTGGAATATTTTATGTAACTCCATTTAGAAGTTTTTTATTATTTATAACATTTCTCTCTTACCTCTTTTGAATGGGTTCTTATCCCTTCAAATTTTGATTCTTATTCATATCAAAACGATTCATAGATTTGTATATATTGATTTTGGACTTGAGCAGAAATTTTTTCTGGCCTTTGTGCTGAATCTTTTGCCTGGGCTAACAAACGTTTTCCCTTTATTTTTCTACTTGTTCTGTAGGGAGATTTAGGTGTGAAGACAAAGACGCAACTATTGGCAGAGAAATCTGTTTTCAAGGTTCTACTCGTAGCTATCATTGCAGCTAATGCTGACGCCAGTCTTCAAGATGAGAAGGATGACTTTGTTGTTGATTTATGTCGACACTTCGCTATGCTTTTCCATATCGATTCTTCATCCTCCAGTCAGTCTGGATATGTACAGCCTGTTGGTTCGTCCCACCCATCAAGCATCAACATGGGATCTAAACTGAGGAACAACACTTCCTCTAATCTCCGCGAATTGGATCCTTTAATATTTCTCGATTCATTGGTTGAAGTGCTGTCAAGTGAAAACCGTCAACATGCAAAAGCTGCCCTGTCTGCTTTAAATACTTTTGCTGAGATATTGATCTTTCTTGCACGCATGAAGCATACTGGTATGCTAAGGGGAGGTCCTAGTACCCCCATGCTAGTTTCTAGTCCATCCCTGAATCCAGTATATTCTCCCCCGCCAAGTGTGCAGGTTGGTGTATTTGAGGAACTATTGCCACGCCTATTGCATTGTTGTTATGGTAGCACATGGCAAGCTCAGATGGGTGGCGTAATGGGCATTGGGGCGTTGGTTGGTAAAGTGTCTGTGGAGATCCTAAGCATTTTTCAGGTTAAAATTGTACGTGGGCTTATAAATGTACTTAAGAGGCTCCCAGTGCATGCAAACAAAGAGCAGGAGGAGACAAACCATGTCCTAACACAAATTCTACGGGTAGTAAACAATGCAGATGAAGCAAACATTGACAATCGTCGCCAAAGTTTTCAGGGAGTTGTTGAGTTTCTTGCTGTGGAGCTGTTTAACCCAAATGCTTCAATTGTTGTGAGGAAGAATGTGCAGGCATGCTTATCACTGCTTGCTAGTAGAACTGGCAGTGAGGTGTCTGAATTGCTGGAGCCTCTGTATCTACCATTGCTTCAACCTCTGATTTCACGACCTCTGCGTTCCAAGAACATTGAGCAGCAGGTGTGTTGTTTTTTAAGTTTTGGATTTCAAAATTAACGCTTATGATATGAGTGATGTATCATGTTCTTTTTATCACAGGTGGGTACTGTTACAGCGTTGAACTTCTGTCTAGCTCTGAGACCACCTCTTCTGAAGTTGTCTCCTGAGCTTGTCAATTTTTTGCAAGAAGCACTGCAAATTGCTGAGGCTGATGAGACTGTTTGGTTCACAAAGCTGATGAATGCAAAAATAGTTGTGACATGGAACAAATTAAGGACAGCATGCATCGAACTGCTCTGTACTGCAATGGCATGGGGAGATCTGAAAGCCCCAAATCACAGCGACTTGCGAGCAAAGATTATCTCAATGTTCTTCAAGTCTCTGACATGCAGAACGACAGAGATTGTCAATGTTGCCAAGGAGGGGCTTCGTCAGGTGGTGTTTACCTGCAATTACTTTCTTATATTGGCATGCAATTTCGGAGCATATTCGTCTTCTTCCTTTTTTGTCTAGATTCTTTTATTTTGCCTTTTTGGAATTCTAAATTTTATCTCATGGCATCTAGCATGTTCTCACCGATGATTACATTTTATAGGTTGTTCAACAGCAAAGGATGCCAAAGGATCTTCTGCAAAGCAGTTTAAGGCCCATATTAGTTAACTTAGCACATACAAGGACTCTTACCATGCCGTTATTGCAAGGATTGGCTCGTTTGCTTGAATTACTGTCAAACTGGTTTAATGTCACTTTAGGTGCTAAGTTATTGGATCACTTGAAAAAATGGCTGGAGCCAGACAAACTTGCACAGAGTCAAAAATCTTG
>KE372848.1:221235-233331 GCA_000418225.1 Zizania latifolia | reverse complement strand
CGTTTAGTTCTGACTTTTGAGCCTGCAACACCATTTCTAGTTCCTCTGGACAGATGCATACACTTTGCTGTCAGTGCAGTTATGCAAGGTAGTATGGAAGCATTCTACAGGAAACAGGCTCTTCAGTTTATTCGAGTGTGCTTGGATTCTTTATTGAATTTGAGGGAAAATGTACCTGGTGAGGGTGTGAGCCCTGGACTTCTTGGGTCACTGCTAATATCTCCATTGGATCCATCAAGGTGTCGTAACGATACTTCAGATATGAAGGTTGGTTGAAATATATTTGTTGAACATTAACATTTTAAATATTGCTCGCCACATCCAATTTGCTGGGACCGCTTAGTCATCTTATGGCATTTGACATCATCGATCTTACATTGTCCCCAAAGTTATTTGTTGTGAGTTGTGACTGAAATTACTAAAATGAACTTCTTAGGTATATATTGAATTAGCATTCAATTGCAGTTACGGAGTTTGCCTAGTTGCTCTCTATACATTGATATGTCGTACCAAAGATGATTTTAAGACTTAAAATGTGCCATGTGGTTGTCTCCTTTACTGTTCCAAAAGGACCTCTATATTTTTACAAACTAGGGATAGTTTTCTTGTGGTGTTCATTCAATCTCTTGATGTCTGATTGTCGATGCATGAGGGTGGTGAATCAGGTATAAGGTATTATCACAAACAGCAATGCTAGTCCCACATTATTACTCATAAAAAGTGTAGAATTGTAGATTGTATCATCTCTAAAAACTGTAGATTGCCTTTGTTGGAATATTTCATGCATAACTCAATTTAGATGTTTTTTGTTATTTAGAACTTTTCTCTCTTACCTCCTCTCTTGAATGGGTTCTTATCCCTTCAAATTTTGATGTGTAATCATTAATCATATCAAAATGATTCATAGATTTGTGTATATTGATTTTGGACTTGAGCAGAAGTTTTTTCTGGCTTTTGTGCTGAATTTTTTTGCTGGGGCTAACATGTGTTTTTGTTATGTTTTGGTGATTTTGGACCTAGAACTTTGCAGCCAATAGTTGTGGGTAGCTAGGCTTGAGGCTGTTCCCCTCTCGTTGGAAGATTAGATAGATGCGGCAGAGAACTTTCTCTCTTGCTGATAGAAGAGATAGGAGCTGCAGAGAACTTTCTCTCTTGCCGATAGAATAGGTAGACACGGCAGGAGGCTTTGCCCTGGCTGGCTTGAGCAGAAGGTAGAAGAATATACAACTTTATTACTTGCCTTGGCTAAACACCAACCCTATGATATAAATACATCTGCTAAGAGATAGATACCTAATATGTATTCTAAAGACTCCTGATACAATACGCTAAGGACTCTACCTAATCTGTATTCTAAAGACTCCTAATACAATACACTAAGGACTCTTGTTTTAATCAGCTAACAGATAACTTTATTTAACTAACTAACATCGTATCCCTAATAACAACTTTTTAACGTAAGCCCCCTGAACTCCTGGGCCTTCGGCTACTGAATAATGTCCATAACAGTTTTTCCCTTTATTTTTCTACTTGTTTTGTAGGGAGATTTAGGTGTGAAGACAAAGACACAACTATTGGCAGAGAAATATGTTTTCAAGGTTCTACTTGTAGCTACCATTGCAGCTAATGCTGATGCCAGTCTTCAAGATGAGAAGGATGACTTTGTTGTTGATTTATGTCGGCACTTTGCTATGCTTTTCCATATCGATTCTTCATCCTCCAGTCAGTCTGGATATGTACAGCCCATTGGTTCGTCCCACCCATCAAGCATCAAAATGGGATCTAAATTGAGGAACAACACTTCCTCTAATCTCCGCGAGTTGGATCCTTTAATATTTCTGGATTCATTGGTTGAAGTGCTGTCAAGTGAAAACCGTCAACATGCAAAAGCTGCCCTGTCTGCTTTAAATACTTTTGCTGAGATGCTGATCTTTCTTGCACGCATGAAGCATACTGGTATGCTAAAGGGAGGTCCTAGTACTCCCATGTTAGTTTCTAGTCCATCCCTGAATCCAGTATATTCTCCTCCACCAAGTGTGCAGGTTGGCGTCTTTGAGGAACTATTGCCGCGCCTATTGCATTGTTGTTATGGTAGCACATGGCAAGCTCAGATGGGTGGTGTAATGGGCATTGGAGCGTTGGTTGGTAAAGTGTCTGTGGAGATCCTAAGCATTTTTCAGGTTAAAATTGTACGTGGGCTGATAAATGTACTTAAGAGGCTCCCAATGCATGCAAACAAAGAGCAGGAGGAGACAAACCATGTCCTAACACAAATTCTACGGGTAGTAAACAATGCAGATGAAGCAAACAGTGACAATCGTCGCCAAAGTTTCCAGGGAGTTGTTGAGTTTCTTGCTGTGGAGCTGTTTAATCCAAATGCTTCAATTGTTGTGAGGAAGAATGTGCAGGCATGCTTATCACTGCTTGCTAGTAGAACTGGCAGTGAGGTCTCTGAATTGCTGGAGCCTCTGTATCTACCATTGCTCCAGCCTCTGATTTCACGACCTCTGCGTTCCAAGAACATTGAGCAGCAGGTGTGTTGTTTTTTAAGTTCTGGATTTCAAACTTAACGTTTATGATACGAGTGATGTATCATGTTCTTTTCATCACAGGTGGGCACTGTTACAACGTTGAACTTCTGTCTAGCACTGAGACCACCTCTTCTGAAGCTGTCTCCTGAGCTTGTCAATTTTTTGCAAGAAGCACTGCAAATTGCTGAGGCTGATGAGACTGTTTGGGTTACAAAACTGATGAATGCAAAAATAGTTATGACATGGAACAAATTAAGGACAGCATGCATCGAACTGCTCTGTACTGCAATGGCATGGGGAGATCTGAAAGCCCCAAATCACAGCGACTTGCGTGCAAAGATTATCTCAATGTTCTTTAAGTCTCTGACATGCAGGACGACAGAAATTGTCAATGTTGCCAAGGAGGGACTTCGTCAGGTGGTGTTTACCTGCAGTTACTTTCTTATATTGGCATGTAATTTTGGAACATATTTGGTTTCTTCCTTTTTTGGCTAATTTCTTTATTTTTTCCTTTTTGGAATTCTAAATTGTAGCATGTAGCATCTATCATGTTCTCATTGATGATTGTATTTTATAGGTTGTTCAACAGCAAAGGATGCCGAAGGATCTTCTGCAAAGCAGCTTAAGGCCCATATTAGTTAACTTAGCACATACAAGGAGTCTTACCATGCCGTTACTGCAAGGATTGGCTCGCCTCCTTGAATTACTATCAAACTGGTTTAATGTCACTTTAGGTGCTAAGTTATTGGATCACTTGAAAAAATGGCTGGAGCCAGACAAACTTGCACAGAGTCAAAAATCTTGGAAAGTTGGTGATGAACCAAAAATAGCTGCAGGTGTGTCATAATTTTATCGCATTTTCCTGTCTTCCTCCACCATCAATATTTTTTTTCCATATACAGTCTTGAAAGAACTACACATCGCTCGAGATTTAAAGACAGATCTACATTTATTTTCCATATACAGATATACTATTGTGCTAATATGATGCACAAAACTTTAACTGTTTTGCATATGTGCACCAAATGATGCTTGTGCCCTTGATATCTTCCCATCTTCTTGTATAAATGCATCACAAAAGATCCTCCAAAACACGCTCATATGCATGCATGATACCAACTTATATTTATAGGAGCGAGATAATGCGAAAAGGATCAGTCTTGGTTGTTTTAAATCAACTATTTTTGACATGACCAATTCTTTGTCTTGTTTACAGGCTTCCTTTTTTCATCTGTGATTTTGTTTACTTTGGTTGGGAGTTAGGAGTTAATCTAAATTCATGTCTAATTTTGTTTTATTTTGATTGGGCAGCTATGATTGAGCTTTTTCATCTTCTCCCCCCGGCTGCGAGCAAGTTCTTGGATGACCTTGTCACCTTGGTGATTGATTTAGAGAGGGCACTTCCTGAAGAACAATTCTATAGTGAAATCAACAGCCCTTATCGTGCTCCACTAGCAAAATTTTTGAACCGCTATGCTGAGGAGGCTGTAGACTATTTTCTTGCTCGATTAAGTTATCAAAAGTACTTCAGAAGGTAGGCAGTAGGCACTCTACCAAATCAAGTCCTTCTTGATTGTACATGAATATTCCTATTTTCTGCTTAGTTATATTACTGTAAACTCAGTGAATCTTTTGTGCAAGAATTAAAAAGAATCAGCTAGCCTCACATGCTGGTTGTTTACGTAAGTACATTTCTCTTTTTTCTACTAGGTCATTACTGCTATGCTGGTTAATTTTTTAACATGTACTCCCCTCATATCTTTGTCCCACAAAGGCTTAATTTTTAGCAACTCTAAAACATATTAATAGCATGGGAAAATAACTTAGGTGCCCCTCAATCCCTCATTAATCCTATTAGCTCTAATTTCTAGGCACGCTAATTGGGTGGTGTCGCTTGGTTAGCTAGGGCCTATTAATTGCGCATGCATTAACCAAATGAAACAAGATAAAAATCTAAGTCTTTGTGGGACACATTTTGAATGCTAAAAATGAAGTCTCTGTGGGATGGAGGGAGTACCTTATTGCCATTTCTTGGGATTTATCAGACTTGCTCTGGCCTCTGGGCTATACTTACGGTCTGTAAGTATGCTCTTGTCAACTTTGTCTGTGAAGAAACATTTATATGGCTTTTACATACGAGAAAATTGAGCTTAGACATAAGATTTGATTTAGTTGTAATCTATTTTGTAGATTTTAGAGATTATCTTCTTGAGAGTCAAGTCATTAAGCAATGAAGAAATAGTCAAATCTCTCCCCAATGTATATGACAAGATTATTCTTCCTTTTTTGAAATTCCAGGTTCATGTACATAATCTGCTCTGATACTGGGGAATTAAGGGATCAACTTGCGAAGTCACCTCAAAAAATACTTGCTAGTGCCTTTTCACAGTTTTATTCTCAAACTGAAGCATCTGGTAATCAGCTTTCTTCATTGGGATCTGTAAATCAACTATCTTCCTCAGTAAAGGATGAGGGGCTTACTGGTGCCATAACTGAAGGTTTTACTGGCCAATCATCATCAAACATGGTTACTGGTTCTGACAGTTATTTTAATGGATTAGAACTTATCTCAACGCTTGTGAAATTAATGCCCGAATGGCTCTGCAACAACCGAGTTGTCTTTGACACTTTGTTGCTTGCATGGAAATCTCCCTCAAGAATTGATCGCCTGCAAAATGAGCAGGAATTGAGTTTACCCCAGGTAGTCATTGGAGTCCTTACTCTTTTTTATTATCATTTTTCATTCTCTTTGGATGCCTTTATAAATTACCCATTTATATGTGTTGTTGTAGTGTCTTTTATTTGTTTCTGTCCTTCAATTTCTTATGACCTCCATCCTAGTAGCAGTTGATAGTTGCTGATCTGGATAATTTTCTTGATTTATTTATTTCTGTTACCACTCTGTTTATTGACTAACTGTTTGATACTTCAGTTTTTTCCTATCTTTTTCACTGTTTAATTACCATGTTCAATTCATCTCACAATAATCAAATTTGTTGGACGAGTTTCATGGTTTAAAGTTCTTTAAATAAATACTCTAATTTTTTGAAGAGTTATAATTGCTAAATCTCAGCAGCTTTTGTTCACTACATCTGCTACTGTCTGTTATACATTTGTACTATTATCTTTGCCCTTGCTACTTGTTGTATTATCATATAGATTTGCTGATGTTCTGCTCAATGGGCAAATACTGTCTGGCACTGTGGGTGCTTATTTGCTCTTATGCACTTCATTTCTGTGAATTGAAGTTCAATGGTTTAGGCTTTGTTGACCAGACACATTCCTGTTATCTGTCCTAAATTGCTGTTAAGATATTTATTTGCCTTCAGTTCTGAGCATGCTTCTTTTTGTTCCACACTGTAGTAGTCAAGTATGTACATCTTTTGATCTTAACAATCTTTTCCTGAACAGGTGATGGAAAGCAAGCGGCTCATAAAATGCTTCCTAAATTATCTAAGGCAGGATCGTACAGAAGTTGGTGCACTCTTTGATATGCTATCGATATTCTTGTACCGTAGCCGCATAGATTATAGCTTTCTCAAGGAATTTTATGTCATAGAGGTGACACCATTTCTTGTTTCTAATTCATGTCAGTTATTTTTGTGTATTTCTTCAGTGCTTTATGTTTCTTATATTTTTTACATTTTGCAATTTGCATTCAGGTTGCTGAAGGATATGCCCCGAACTTCAAGAAAGTTATTCTTAACCACTTTCTTAACATATTCCAATCAAAGCAATATGGACAAGATCATTTAGTTGTTGCTATGCAGATACTTATTCTTCCAATGCTAGCTCACTCTTTCCAAAATGGACAAAGCTGGGAAGTTGTTGATCCATCTATAATTAAAACTATTGTTGACAGGCTTCTTGATCCTCCAGAAGAGGTAGACTATACCACTCCACCTTAACACCTGTCAACTTTTGTCATTACTTTCCCATGAGAGCAGTGTTTTTTCTCTAGGTCAGTGCTGAATATGATGAACCCTTGAGAATAGAACTCCTCCAGCTCGCTACGCTACTTTTAAAGTATCTACAGAGCGACCTTGTTCACCATAGAAAGGAACTCATAAAGTTCGGCTGGAACCATCTCAAGCGCGAAGATAATTCCAGCAAGCAGTGGGCTTTTGTAAATGTGTGCCATTTCTTGGAGGCCTATCAAGCTCCAGAAAAGATTATTCTACAGGTAGAAATTCTCCCTATAGTAATTGTGCATTTCCATCAGGTTAGTTCACCCAGCTAGCCAACTTGGCGTGTTATTTCCCCCAGGTTTTTATTGCTCTACTACGGACATGCCAACCAGAAAATAAGCTGCTGGTGAAGCAAGCTCTTGACATCCTCATGCCTGCCCTTCCTAGAAGACTCCCTCCGGGGGACAGCCGCATGCCAATATGGATCAGATACACCAAGAAAGTCCTTGTGGAGGAGGGCCATTCAATTCCCAACATGATTCACATATTCCAGCTTATTGTTCGCCATGCAGACGTTTTCTACAGTTGCAGAGCCCATTTTGTTCCCCAGATGGTGAACTCCCTTAGCCGACTTGGATTACCGTACAACACAACTGCAGAAAATAGACGGCTTGCAATTGAACTTGCTGGGCTGGTAGTGGCATGGGAAAGACAGAGACAAAGTGAGATGAAAATTGTGCAGGAAAGTGAGAACCCGAATCAAATTGGTGATATGCTTAGTCCTGTTATTGGTGGTGATCCTAAACGCTCATCAGACGTTCCCACATTTACTGATGATTTGAGTAAGAGGGTGAAAGTTGAACCAGGGTTGCAACCCCTCTGTGTGATGTCACCTGGTGGGGCATCAATACCTAACATTGAGACACCAGGATCTTCTGGACAACCAGACGAGGAGTACAAACCTAATGCTGCAATGGAGGAGATGATCATTACTTTCCTTATAAGGGTGAAAATTCTTTTTTATGTTTACCCCTTAAGCTCTAAATTATACAAGTTGCATCAGTAGATTACATGATAATGTTGTTTCAAAAAATTTAATACTGGACACTCTGATGATTAGATTACATGCTTTTGCTGTTGATGCCTTATGTTCTAATTCATTGTGCTTGCTTTTGAGGAATGTGGCCTGACTCGCCTTCTCTTGAAAGAGAAAAGGCACAATGTAACACTTGATTGCATTAGTGGGTTGATAAGGCATTCATTCTAGTACTTTCATCTTCTCATGTGAACCTTGCTCATATAATGATATGTGGAGCAAGTACTTTGTGCCACCTTACCAGTCTCTTCAGGGGTTACACTTTGTCGTTCTGACTTTTGAGACTTGATACTCATAAATTTTTTATTTGGATAACAGGTCTCACTGGTGATTGAACCTAAGGATAAGGAATCTAGCTCAATGTACAAGCAAGCTCTTGATCTACTGACTCAAGCTTTGGAAGTCTGGCCAAATGCCAATGTTAAATTTAATTATCTTGAGAAATTGCTTGGGAATTTGACACCTTCCCAGTCCAAGGACCCTGCAACAGCACTTGCACAGGGTCTAGATGTTATGAACAAAGTCTTGGAAAAACAACCTCGCCTCTTCATCCGGAATAACATCCACCATATTTCTCAAGTAAGTTACTTGAATTAACTTTGTTATATGGATTAAGTTTTTGTTATATTTGTATTTTGGTGAGATCAACACAGATATTTCTCACGTTTGATATATTCTGGGACCTCTTTTCCTTAGATACTGGAACCTTGCTTCAATAACAAAATGCTTGATGCTGGCAAGTCTCTTTGTTCCTTGCTAAAGATGGTATTCAGTGCATTTCCTCTTGAAGCAGCTACGACACCACAAGATATAAAGTTGTTGTACCAAAGAGTTCAAGATCTCATTCAAAAGCATCTTGCTGCTGTAACAACTCCACAGATATCACTTGAACCTAGCAATGCTAACTCTATCATAAGCTTTGCACTGTTTGTCCTCAACGCACTCGTGGAAGTACAGAAGAATTTTATTGATCTGTTCATAGGTTTGCTTCTTCGAGTGCTGCAACGTCTTGCACGTGACATGGGATCTTCAGTTGGCAGCCATGTCCGACAAGTATGTTGACATAATATTTTTATATTCTTTAATTTATATCGATCCATATAATTGACTAGTTTTCACTGTTCTGATTAGTATTAACATGGTTTTCACTTTTTAAAACTGTTTACTTTTTTAAAGATGAAAACCCACAAATTCAGTGGTACATCAAGGACATTTTGTCTTATAAGTGCTTAACTATTTTATTTGATTATCAAATCCATGGTAAATGTTTTGCCAAGATTCCATGTGCTCCAATGATCTATTACCTTGGCATTGACCTGGCATACTTTCAGGGTCAGAGGCCTGAAATGGATTCATCAGTTAACTCACATCCTACTGTAGACCCTACTGTCATATCTAACATGAAGACTGTCTTAAAACTCATAAGTGAGAGGGTGATGACCTCCTCTGAGTACAGGAGATCTATGGGCCAAATACTTCAAGCACTCCTTTCAGAGAAAGGCACAGATCCCAGTGTTCTTCTATGCATACTGGACATGATAAAAGCTTGGATTGAGAATGACTACAGACTTGCTTCATCTACTGGTTCTGTTAGTTCACTAAATCCAAAGGAGATAATGACTTATCTTCAGAAGTTATCATTAGTTGACAGAAAAAGCTTCCCCCCCTCTGAACAAGATGAATGGGATGCAAAATATTTGCAACTTCTTTACTCACTTTGTGGAGATACAACTAAGTAAGTACATCTATACAGGGAATTCCTATTGGCATCTTGTCATGTTCCTGATGATCTTTGTATGCAGGTATCCATTGGTTTTGAGGCAAGAGTATTTTCATAAGGTTGAGAGGCAATACATGCTTGGACTTAGAGCTAAAGACCCAGAAACGAGGAAGCGGTTCTTCAAGCTTTACCATGACTATGTTGGAAAGACATTATTTGCTAGACTGCAGTTTATTATACAGACTCAAGATTGGGAAACAGTGGGTGATGTTTTCTGGTTGAAGCAAGGGCTGGATCTCATTTTGGCAATATTAGTTGAAAATGAACCAATTACCCTCGCGGCAAATTCTGCTCGAGTGCCCGCGCTTATGACTGCTGGGCCAGTTCCAGATCGCATGATCATGCCACAACAGGTTCCTGATGCTCAGGAAAACATGAATGGCGCGTCTTTGTCATTTGATTCTCTGATGACGAGTCATGCTCAGTTTTTAAATGAAGCATGCAAGCTTGTGGTAAATACCTGCACTTAAAACTACTTTGCTTCCAGTATTTTCTGTATCATACCATATGTTTGTTAACTTTCTGTTTTGCTACTGCATGTGGATAAATTGTTACAGTCTTGTTGATGAGAAATGTAATATCTTGGTTTTATTTTGACAAATCTGTTTGTATGAAATATTTGAACTGAATATAACTCATGTGTATTCTTTGTTACTCAATTATGTAGGTGGCAGACGTCATGGCTCCATTGAGGGAACTTGCGTTTGCTGATCCCAATGTTGCATATCATTTGTGGGTTCTTGTATTCCCAATTGTTTGGGTAACCTTGCACAAAGAGGAGCAAGTTCAACTAGCTAAGCCAATAATTGCACTTCTGTCAAAAGATTATCATAAGAGGCAGCAAGGATGCAGACCTAATGTAGCCCAAGCACTCCTTGAAGGTCTTCACTTGAGCCATCCTCAACCACGCATGCCTAGTGAGCTTATCAAATATATTGGAAAAACCTGCAACGCATGGCATACTTCAATCGCCTTACTTGAGAGCCATATGATGCTTATGAATGAAGCCAAGTGCTCTGAGTCATTGGCTGAATTATACCGGCTTCTCAATGAGGATGACATGAGATGTGGATTATGGAAGAGAAGATTGATCACTGCAGAAACTAGAGCTGGGCTATCACTTGTCCAACATGGTTACTGGCAGCAGGCACAAAATCTCTTCTACCAGGCAATGATCAAAGCAACTCAGGGCACATATAGTAACAACGTCCCTAAGGCTGAAATGTGTCTTTGGGAAGAACAATGGTTGTCTTGTGCCACTCAATTAGGTCAGTGGGATGTATTAGCAGATTTTGGAAAAGGTGTGGAGAATTATGAGATTCTCTTAGACTGCCTTTGGAAGGTGCCTGATTGGACATATATGAAGGATAATGTTATTCCAAAAGCTCAGGTAGAGGAGGCACCAAAGTTACGCCTTATTCAAGCATTTTTCACTCTTCATGAAAAAGGCACTAATGGTGTTGGAGAGGCTGAGAACCTTGTTGGCAAAGGCGTTGAACTTGCACTAGAACAGTGGTGGCAGTTACCTGAAATGTCTGTGCAATCCCGAATGCCTCTGCTGCAGCAGTTTCAGCAGTTAGTTGAAGTTAAAGAATCCTCTAAAGTACTACTTGACATTGCAAATGGGAACAAACCAGCTTCTGGGAACTCTGGTGCCAATTCCAATCACAACAATTCCTTTGCTGACCTCAAGGATATTCTTGAAACGTGGAGACTTCGGACTCCTAATGAATGGGATAATATGACTGTTTGGTATGACCTGCTCCAGTGGAGGAATGAGATGTACAATTCAGTAATAGATGCATTCAAGGATTTTGGCCAAACAAATCCTCAACTTCATCATCTTGGTTACCGAGACAAGGCTTGGAATGTGAACAAGCTTGCTCACATAGCTCGCAAGCAAGGTCTTCCTGATGTTTGTGTCACTATACTCGATAAGATGTATGGCCATGCTACCATGGAAGTTCAGGTGACTGCCTCTATAATGATCAAATTGTATTACTGTATAGTACTATAGTGGCTAGTGCACACTTGATATCGTCTTATTTTACCTTTTTGCATTCATTCTGATTTCAGGAAGCGTTTGTGAAGATATGTGAACAAGCCAAGGCATACTTAGAGATGAAAGGCGAACTAGTCAGTGGTCTTAATTTAATCAATAACACCAATTTGGAATTTTTCCCTGTGAAGAACAAGGCAGAAATATTTCGTCTGAGAGGTGACTTCCTGCAAAAAATGAATGACTGCGAGAATGCAAATGTTGCTTATTCAAATGCGATAACTCTTTTTAAGCATTTGCCAAAAGGATGGATTAGCTGGGGAAATTACTGCGATATGGTATGCATGCAATCCTTTATGCTCTTAATAGTACCCCCTTCACTTTCCAGTTTTATTGATTAAGCATGATACGCCGTGTGTTGGCAGATTTTCAAACAAACAAATGAAGAGCTTTGGCTTGAGTACGCCGTAAGTTGTTTTTTCCAAGGCATCAAATATGGGGTTTCAAACTCAAGGAGCCATCTTGCACGAATTCTCTACCTTCTCAGCTTTGATACACAAAATGAACCTGCTGGAAGGGCTTTGGATAAATATCTTGAGCAGCTGCCCCATTGGGTTTGGCTTTCGTGGATACCTCAGCTATTGTTATCATTACAGAGAAGTGAAGCCCAACACTGCAAATTAGTTTTGCTAAAAATAGCTCAAGTTTATCCACAGGTGAATGCAATGCCATTTTGTCATATTAACTATTAACTTCTTGAACTTGAAAATGCATATTCTTGT
>KE372848.1:172888-221165 GCA_000418225.1 Zizania latifolia | reverse complement strand
AGCGTCGTGATGTTGCTACTAAAACTGAAATGGGAAGACATATGTTAGCTCAGCAGCGTATGCAGCAGGCCATGTTGGCAAACAATGCTGCCAATAACTTATCTGAAGGGAACACAAGGGCATCTAATCATGTGGGTGGTAACTTAATTTCTGACAACCAAGTTCATCAAACAATCCAATCAGGTGGTGCTGCAGGTTCTCATGACGGGGGCAACCTCCAAGGACAAGAGTCAGACAGATCTAATGTTGAGGGTGGTACAAGCACAGGCCATGACCAAGGCCAACCGAGTTCAACAGGTGCAGAGGGTTCACAAATTCCACTAAGGCGCAATAATGGACTTGGCTGGGTGACTTCTGCAGCGAGTGCATTTGATGCTGCAAAGGATATAATGGAAGCTCTGAGGAGCAAGCATACCAATCTAGCAAATGAACTCGAGGTAAGAAGTAACACGGCGGATTATATTCCCATAGGAAATTACAGTAATGGAAATGGCCATTACTTTTTTATTCAATTAGTCTTACTGTACATACAGGCGAAGGTGGATAATAATTGTGTATAATAAGCCATTAATTTTTGCATATTCCTTTTTTCAAAAAATAAATAAATTTAGCACAATTCCAGGAATTTTCTGTAGCAAAGTTGGCATTTATGGGAGTAACCCACTAACCCATGCATATTTACTTGTTCTGCTCTCCATCAGGTCCCTTTTATACGACATTGTTCTGGACACAAAAGGTGAATTAATAATCCATGAAATGACTTGGTGTCCTTCCATCAAGTGCTTCAAAAATGGTGGTTTGTGTAGGTTGTCGAGCATAAATGTTTAGGAGAGGGGTTGAAATAATGTCTTGGGGAAAAACTTGCATTAAACTTAAGTTTTGTGCCTTATTTTCAAACTAGGCAACAAAGCTGATATGTCTTGTACTGGAGGGGCTATTATATACTCTCTCTGATTCCAAATATAAAGTTGTTTAGTTTTAGTTTTTTACTTTTTTTGATAGGTAGACAGCAAGGGAGGCAACTGCGGTTATATGTTGTTTTAGACTTATGCACAATAAGTAAGAAAATAGTTCAAATGATGTGTCCCTTCATTTATACTACATTGGAAAAGATGCTCCATTTATTTGTAGTGGGGGAGCATTTATTTGTCTACTAGGGCAAACAGGGAAGAAAAGTTGAAAAAGTGCATACAAATTCCAAAAATGGCTTACATTTATGAAACTGTGAAAGAGCTGAGATGGCTAAAACGACTTAAATTTGGAATCAGAGGGAGTATGAATTGTTGTGATTACAGAAGCTTGAAGAAATTAACAGAGTATTTTCAAGCTTATCCACTGCTAAAAATCGTAGCTGTGTACATTGCTTTATAATTGATGTTATTTCGTTGCTGGTTCAGGTTTTACTGTCTGAAATTGGATCAAGATTTGTTACTCTTCCAGAGGAAAGACTTCTTGCTGTGGTTAATGCATTGCTTCATCGCTGCTACAAGTATCCAACTGCAACTACAGGCGAGGTTCCACAATCTCTCAAGAAGGAGCTTTCAGGTGTATGCCGAGCTTGCTTTTCTCAAGATGCTGTTAACAAGCATGTTGATTTTGTCAAGGAGTACAAGCAAGATTTTGAACGTGACCTCGACCCAGAAAGTGCTACTACTTTTCCAGCAACACTTGCTGAACTCACTGAGAGATTGAAGCACTGGAAGAATGTTCTTCAGAGTAATGTTGAGGATAGGTTCCCTGCAATTTTAAAACTAGAGGAAGAAAGTAAAATTCTTAGGGATTTTCATGTTGTTGACATAGAACTTCCTGGGCAGTACTTTACAGATCAGGTTGGTCACAACGATCTCTTTTTATCCTCAATGTTGAAGTCAATATATCACTCACCGTAGTGCATTATCATATGGATGGTGTGCCAGAATATTTTGAAAGTATTATGCTGCTGCCCCAGTTCTCGACTGCACTGTTTACTGTGCTAGTTATCCGTTCTATTGTATAAATTTTGCTGTCTTTTGCAGGAGGTTGCACCTGATCATACTGTCAAGTTGGACAGAGTTGGAGCCGACATCCCAATTGTCCGGAGGCATGGTAGTAGCTTCAGACGCCTGACACTTATTGGTTCTGATGGTTCACAGCGCCATTTTATTGTTCAGACATCATTGACTCCAAATGCCCGGAGTGACGAAAGAATGCTTCAGCTATTCCGTGTGCTGAACAAAATGTTTGACAAACACAAGGAGTCTAGACGGCGCCATCTTGCTATTCATACCCCAATAATTATTCCTGTTTGGTCACAGGTGAAGTACCTTTTCCATTCTTCCTTACCTGATAATAATCTGTTATCCTGTTTTGTTTTTCAGTCTCTAAGGTAGTGTCCTGGTCTTAACATTCAATATCTCTTAATCCAGGTTCGGATGGTAGAGGATGATTTGATGTACAGCACTTTTCTTGAAGTGTATGAAATTAACTGTGCTCGACACAATAGAGAAGCTGATTCACCTATTACAATTTTCAAAGAACAGCTAAATCAGGCCATCTCAGGGCAGGTTTCTCCTGAAGCAGTGGTCGAACTACGTTTGCAAGCCTACAATGAGATTACTAAAAATATCGTTAATGATAATATCTTCTCCCAATACATGCACAAGATTCTACCAACTGGCAACCATTTCTGGACTTTCAAAAAACAGTTTGCAACCCAAGTGGCTCTGTCATGTTTCATGTCATACATGTTGCAGATTGGTGGTAGGGCTCCTAATAAAATATTATTTGCTAAAAATACTGGGAAGATCTTCCAAACTGATTTCCATCCAGGTACTCTTCTTGACAATTACCGATAATTGTAAATAAGGCATGTATTATTACTCACATTTGTTTATCTGTAGCTTATGATCCAAATGGAATCATCGAGTTCAATGAGCTAGTTCCATTTAGGCTGACACGCAACATGCAAGCTTTCTTCTCAAATTTTGGTATTGAAGGCCTCATCGTATCTGCCATGTGTTCTGCTGCCCAGTCCGTGGTTTCACCCAAAGTGAGTATCATCCTTGAAAAGTGAATTCTAGTATGATTGCTGAAGATAGTAAGATTTCCTATTTTATCTTGTTACAGCCTCAGTTCTTTTTTGCTGGTTGTTTTAGACAGCGTTACGTTTCTAATTACATGTTAGTTTAAAATTGTTTCCGCATGAAAAAGCAAATTACTTGTGCATATTAGTTATCAAAGTTTTATAAGGTTGGTTCCACGCATTATGAAATGGCATTGAATTGGGTATGTCCGTTTATGACGCATTTAATATATCTATGTTCCTGGCCACCTGCACAGTGTAATTGGAGTGCGTTTTGTGATTTTCAGCAAAGCCAGCATATATGGCATCACTTGGCCATGTTTTTCCGTGATGAGCTGTTATCTTGGTCGTGGAGAAGGCCACTTGGCATTCCTTCTGTCCCAGTTGCTGCTGGAATGATCAATCCATTGGATTTCCAGCAGAAGGTGATAAACAATGTGGAACATGTCATTACTCGTATGAAATCAATATCACCACATTATCTTGCCGATGAGGTATGCTGTTTCTCTGGAATTTTTTTCTGGATTCTGCTTCCTTATTTCCCTTGCCAGCAAAATCCACATCCAGTTCATTTCAAGTCGTATTCACGTCCTTGAGCAATTCTCTTGGTTTTTCAGGAAGAGAACTCGACAGAGCCGCCCCAGTCGGTCCAGAGAGGCGTCACTGATCTCGTGGAAATGGCGTTATCTTCGAGGAACCTGTGCATGATGGATCCGACATGGCACCCGTGGTTCTGACCTCCGAATGCAACCTCGCCTTTTTGTAGCCTGACCGAGATTTGCTCGTAGGTGATGTAAATATAACTTTATTCTGGCTGCACCTCTAAACCTGTCTCGTTCGTGTAGATAAGAAATATGGGCTTTTAGGTTTATAGTCGTATTATTTGCGTGGGTATTTGATGATGCTGATTTGGCTTCTGTGCATGAATGCAAATTTTTACCGTCGAACAAGAGCGGGCTTTTCAAGTGTACTCAAAGGCGAAACTGAAAGAAAATGGGTAACCGGGACAGGATTCGGACAATTTCGGGATAAAATTGGGGGAAAAGAGCCAAAGTGGCATGCGGGCTTAGGCCTACCTGGAGTCTAGCTGATTCAGAATCCTTACAAAAAGGGATTAATTTTAGAATTTAGTAGAATTGATTTTTTTAACAAAAATTGAAAATACTTAAGGGAGTGAATATTTATAAACGATTAAAGTACTGGCACAACATATAATTATCTCTATGGTCTTCTATTCAGGCTGGGTAAGATGCATTGTACTCCCTTTGTCTCAAAAAGATGTGTTTCTATTTTTTTAAAAAAAACTTTAATTTTTTCTTAAAAGTAAAGTATCTAAGGACGATGATTACATAACTGGTCGCTCGCCCCGCAAATCGACTCTACCGATTCACCGTGGACGCCTCGATTCGGAGTTGTCGCTAGTCTGTGTCGTCTTGTCGATGATGTCGCCACCTCTCGTGAAGGAATGTGTGGCCGCCACATCACATCTCTGCATGGCTTGAGCCTCTGTCGTCGCCATAGACACCGATGGGATGTCCGAAGAAGCTATGTCGTGTGTCGCCCGAACCGCCCGCATTGAGGCACAATCGTCGCTGGACCACCGTCGTTAGGGCAGACAAAAAACTCTAGCTCGTTAGCTTCTTAGCTTGACAAGCTCGACTAAGCACGTCTAGTTGTGTTTTAACTCGTTATGAATATAGAAATTTTAAGGTTAGACACTTATATTAAGAAGGTATGAATATAGAAATTTTAAGGTTAGACACTTATATTAAGAAGGTTAGACACGTATATAGATAATAAGAAAATCATACATAAGGTGAATGATTATAAATCCAAAAGTGATTAAATAAAGTATTGTGTAATCAATACTTTAGTAAAAGTTACTCCCTCGTGCTATCCAGATTTATCTTAGATTACAATATTACGGGATTGAAGGAGCACCTATTAAACTTTAAAACTTTATGTTGGAGAGAATAGAAGTATTTACGACGAAAAAACTCAGACTTTTCAACTACAATATCCGCCCCATTGGTTCGTAGGCCATTTCAGAGTGTCATACTATCCACATCACACGAGTAAGGTTCTAGCTAAGGTCCCTCTAAACGCTAGTGCTTAATTTTAAAATTTTACCCCGTTAGCCCAGGAACCATGCGTGTAATGGGATTGTGGATCGTTACCTCAAGCCACGAGGCGCACTCGGGCAACGGAAGTAGAGTCGATGAAGCGCGTCCTCGAGCTGCTCCTCCCGGCTCCGTCCGTTCGTCTGCTGCGAAGTCGACGTAGCCCGATGATCTTCACGGGAGAAGATTAGCACCGATGTAGCAGCGGTGTCTCTACGGTATCTACACGTACGGACATGATCACCTCTTGCCGGTATGCTAGTACCACGCGAAAGATTATGAGAGAAATCGTTACAACCGGTGCAGCTAGGAGAAAGGTGGTGACTAGTTTTAGTTAAACCAACATTAAGCAGTAGCCTTTTCGTGCTCACCCCTTCTCACTTTATATAGTGCCCTGTTATGGGTCTTTAATCTGTATTAAAGCCGAACGGATCTAATCTGTTCACCTGGACCGGAACTTTCGGTTCTAACCGGAACTTCCAAAAATAACCTTTGAATTTATTTTGACCCGGAACTTCCGGTCTAACCAGAACTTCCGGTTCGTCTAGACAGGCCCGGAACTTCCGGTCCAACCGAAACTTCCGGTTCCTCCAGAAACCGAAACTGGAGCTGGCTCAGAACTTCCGGTCTAACCGGAACTTCCGACCTTAAGTCAGAACTTCCGGTTCCCTTGGAATTTTCTTAGATATAATTTCATTAGAAGCAAATCCGTAGAACCCATAACCTGAACCTGTGAAACCCAGGATTTAAAACGAAACCCATATCCAAAGTCGTAGGTACCTAAAACCCTTACCTATCAGATTCAGCACCATAATCTAGCCGATGCGAGCGTGTAGCTGGCCTAGCCCCTGGTGCGGCACGAGTGCGGCATGAGGCTGGCGCAGTGGCGCTGCTGCCTGGCCCCCGACGTGGCGCGGGTGCAGCGTGCGGCTGGCGCCGCTAGCCTGGCCCCTGAGCCCTGGTGTGGCACTGTGGCGTGGGTGCGGCGCCGCTAGATTGGCCCCTGGGAAAGTGGGGAGTCTTGGGCTGCCTAGGCTGCGTAAATAATCGACTAAATCTATGGATCGACTAAATTCGTACATACACGTGGATTTAAATATAAACTGATCTAAAAATAAACAAATATTTGAACCCATAAATTCGTGGACACAAATATAAACCTAAACATATTACCCGTTTCGCGAGCAAAATTACCATCCTGCCTCTGTTTTAGTGTCCTGTACTTCTGTTCTTGGGCGGCTTGCTCCAGCGTGTGCAACTGTGCTTAACTGCTTAACCACCGCCGTCATGTGCCGACTGCCGAGCGAGGGTCGGTTCCAACATCGCAGTCCTGACCAGTGGGCTGTCCCGACGTTCGTTGCGTTGCACGCAGATTTATACCAACCTAACGTCGGTGCAGATCTACACCAACCGATCACCTCGTTTCCTTTAATCTTTCTATTTAATCCATAGTGCCACTCGTTTAGCAGCGGATTCACAGTGAACTCTATACAACAATATATTATCGCTTGTTCTAATTACTGTTTTCTAATTTAGCACTAATAACAATAATCTGCATGCTATCCATTCACTTCAATGTTTCGTCGAAAACCATGATAGTTGTGTTAATAACAATAGTGCCGCACGTTGCACATACATAACCACTACTCCAGTTTATTGCCTATATAAATATAAAAAAGGACCCTGAAGAAAACGTCTATCACACGGATTTTTGTACAGACCGGAAGAAAGAGTAAAGATGAATTCAAGAGAGTAAAGAAAGAAAAAGAAGTTGGTGGTGACAGCAACTCGCCTCCGGACTCCTGACTCCTCTACTTGTTGCCCGGAGGGCGCCAACGCTGTAGGCGAAGAATTGTGCGTCGGCGCCAATGGATTCCAGGTTCTCCCTCCTCTGCTTCCTGCTGCTCGCTTCGTCCTTCCTGCATTGCGCCAGATCTGATGGTAAAGATCGCTTCTTTTGAGTTTTGACTCTCCCTGCTCTTCATGTAGCCTGATTCACGAGAGTCTGTTTGATCTGCTCGATGGTTATAGCAGTCGTAGTTTGTATGATTCTCCATTCTTGTAGTGTAGCCGGATCTGGTTCGAGCAGTGCCTGTGTTCTTGGCTGTTGTAGACTTGTAGTGGTGGTGCAAATGGGCTAGCTGGCCTGCTGCCAATTTAGTTGATTCATGGCGATCTGGGAGCTTGCCTTTTGCAAAACATGCTCCCTGTTGCACTACGTACGAGATAAAGCTCGACTGATTGCACTGTGTTGATTTGTGAGCCAGTTTCGAGGTTGGCTAGGTCCTTTCGTTTGATCTGAGATATTGTCTGGTAAGCTGTTTTAGCACAAAACACAGCTTTCAGTTTGCAAGATCTGATGTTCAGGTCTCGTTACATTAACAATTGTTGTTTTACCCCATGCCAATTGAGCTGATGCACCTGTACCCAGCGCTAGATTGGCAGGGAGAAATGATTCAGCAACTTGAGTCACTGTTGATATGTCTTTGAGTTGGTGTGCTTATGTACTTCACATAGCAAATTTGGTTGCTTTGATCCATGGCTTTGGATCTTTTCAAGTGGCATTCTTTGATGGCATTGTAGTTATTGAGATGCATGTGGTTGGAGACTTGTCATTCACTCATTTGTTAATGATACTTTCATCTTTCACACTGTTTTCTTGACATTGCTTTCCCTTTCCAGGAAGTGATTCACAGCTTCTCAAGGGCATCAACAGCTACAGAGCTTCACTCAAAGTCCCTGCACTATACGAGAACAAGAACGCCGCCTGCTTTGCTGAGCAGCTAGTACAGCAATTCAAGGACCAAGCTTGCACCAACACCACTGGATCCAACACTGTCCCTGGTACTGAGCAGCAGTTCCCCGACTTCCCAAAGTTCCTGGACCATTGCCATCTCAATGCATCAGTGACTGGAGATGGCCAGGTGATGCCGGCCTGCGTGCCCGGCCTTGTGCCTGCTGTGGTTCTGACCAACTACACAAAGTCTCAGTACAACCAGTATCTGAATGACACTAAGTACTCAGGTGTTGGCATTGCCAATGAGGGTGACTGGGTGGTCGTCGTCCTCAGCACGAGCACAGGCTCCGGTGACTACTCTCCTGCTCCCCCAGGCTCGAACTGGGCTTCGTCAGTGCATCCGTTTGGCCAGATGGTTCTTTTGTTGGTAGGATTTGTATGTTTGCTGATGAAGTGAGAAACCGATAGCTTGATCATACTGCTACACCCAGAAAGAAAGTGTACCTTACTTTTTATGTCATCCATTTTTGGATCATCCAGAATTGAATTGAACTTGGTCTCATTAACTACATGTTACTATGTCTGAGGATTTGGATGGTAACATTTTTGTCTGTTCATTCTTTTATTATTACAGTTTACAATGGTTGTTCGCAATATGAATATGTGACCATGCCTCTGTTGAACTATTTATTTGAAGTTATTTGAGTATCTAGGACGAAGCTACATGCACTTGGCTGTCTGTTAGTTCAGCTTTTCACCATTGGAGAGCTGACTTGTAGGCCTTGTAGTTGTTCTTATCAATGATTCAATGTGAATAAGACTGGCGTCTTATTTCGGAAGGTGAGGAAATATTCTCCGTGAGCTGCTCCACTATATTGTCTTGCTCTTCCTTCGACTTTGGAAAGGCATAACCTGTTATGTAAGGAAGAAGTGTGCCTGTTGCCTCACAGTCCTCGCATGGTTTATCTTCTTTCAAAATAAGTGCCTGCCAATGGCCAGCTTGCTCCATGATGGCTTTTATAAAGACCAATTGTTGCTTGAGTGGCCTAAAGCCAGTGAACTGGAGTTATCAATTGCCACTTTCTGGTGCCAGTAAAATTCAGCATCTTCCACTAAGGATGATTTCTTTCTCCACAAATAGCCTTTCTTTTCTCTTCATTCATTTGGCTCACTAGGCATATATGTCCATATGTCTACTATTGGAGGTAGGTCATGGACCCCATAAACTGCCGTCAACACTAGTGAAGGGCAACAACGGTAGAGGAGGCCATCGATGATGATAAGGGTCAATGAAGATAGTAGATGGGACGGCCCTAGTAGGGGCCCATCACTAGATATAGGCCTAGTAAATAACGGTCTAAAGGCCTATATATTGTAGAAGTACTTGTGTACCCATGTAACTTCACCATAATAAGGGTACCATAGTAAAATTCTAGGCTCAAAGCCCTAGGGCTATAAATAGGCCCCAAGGGGCAATGTAATGGGAGAGATTTTCGAGAAAAATAGACATCAGCAATCATACTAGTCATTAGTACTACAAACACTGTTACATAACACAACATCTACATTTAGAAAGAGCACTTGGTTACGTTATCAAATCTCCCTATGTTAATTTATGCATTAAGTGAGAGTCCAACTACAGTTACTGATATGTTATTATTTTGGAGGAAAAGGCGATATGCCCTGCTTTTTATATTGAAAGCAGAATGGGTAGCACTGGGGATACCAGTTTTACAAGCGAACCACAAAAAACGTCTACCCAACGGGGATCAACAACCAACCCCGAAAAGCAGCGATTAGCGCTAAGCCAGAAAAACCTCCAAAAAACATTTTAAAGACCAACCTAATGGTTCAGGCCAAACAAACACCAAAACCCGCTAGGGGGGACATCAGAACTTCTTTACAAGTTAACTGGCACTTTGCATAGGAAGGCACAAGCAGCTACCAGACAGCAAAGACAACGATCTGATTCCGAACATAACCAGAAGAAACCAACACCGAATAGCCTGTTACGCCATATAGAAGATGACAAATCAGTTCAACGGGGGGTCCAGTTCTGGATCCACAGCTGGACAGTGCTTCAGTTTCTTGAGAGCTCCTGCAGCTTGGCACGGAGCAATGCTAATAATCCTTGAGCTCTTTCTCTTGTATGTGAGGGTACCAGCTGAAGCCACTGAGCAAAAAAAGAAACGGATTTGTAAACATGTAAAGCATCAGCATGAATTATATTGCGAAAAATCATCTCATTTCTGGTAAGCCAGATCGCCCAGATACAGGCCACCGTCAACGTCACAACCACTAGATTATTATTTGCCCCCTTAACTGGATTCTTATTCTGAAAATTTTTCCAGGAAAGATCTTCGCTATTCCGAGGCGCATCACCCCAATTTATAACATCTCTGATAATACACCATAGGAGACCGGCCGGGGGACACTCAAAGAAAAGGTGATTGACAAATTCAGTGTTGCCACAAAGGTTGCAAAGAGGACTCCCTTTCCAATTCATTCTTGCAAGTTGCTCCCCTACTTGCACACGCCCCCTAAGCATCAGCCAGAATAAAATCCTTGTTTTGAGAGGAGTGTAACTCTTCCAAACTTCCATACTTTTCATATCCAGCACACCTCTATTAGTTATGAAACGGTACAAGGACCTGGTGGTGAAGTCTTTGTTATCTAATTTCCACACAATTTCATCATCAGCCTCAGCAAGATTATTATGCATTAGCTCTGTACTAAGCTCTTCCCAGGCATCCACTTCTGTACCAAACAGAGATCTTCTAAATTGAGGAACACCTTCATACTTGTCCCAAATATCAGCCACTGTAATGCAAGGGTCACAACAGATCTGGTAGAGGTCACTAAATTTGGTCTTAAGAGGGATCTCATCCGCCCAGACATCATCCCAAAAAGAAATTCTGTCACCTCTACCCAGCTTAAAGCCACACCCTTTTCTCATCCACTCTTTACACTTGTGCAAACCTTTCCAAAAATAGGAGCCACCATAAGCTTCTGTTTGAAAAAACCTCTTGGCAATATTGTACTTCTTGTTCATCAGATCATAACAGAGCCCAGGACTGTTAGATTCAATTTTAAAGATCCATTTACCAATTAAGGCTAGATTCATGACTCTGGAATCAATAAAGCCCATACCCCCAAAGTCTTTTGGAGCACACAAAGCTCTCCAATTCAGCATATGAAACTTCTTTTTATTCCCAAGCCCTTCCCAAAAGAAATTGCCCCTCACACTGTTAATTTTCTTATGAATTTTCTCAGGCAACATATATATCCCCATTGCATACATAGGGACACTGCTTAAGCAGAAATATATTAAGATCATCCTCCCACCATAAGATAAATGACTGCATTTCCATGAAGATAGTCTCTTTTCAATTTTTCCAGTTACTTTCAAAAAGTGTACCTTAGAAGGTTTATTGGCACTGACTGGCAATCCCAAGTAAGAGATGGGAAATTCCCCCATATTACAGTTAAAAATCTCAGCCACTTTCAGGGACTCTTCTTGAGAGATCCCAACCCCCACCACCTCACTTTTCTGGTAGTTTATTTTCATGCCAGACATTGCTTCATAGCAATATAGCAGAAATTTCATCACCAGACAATTTTGATCAGAATATTCCATTAAAAGGATGGTGTCGTCAGCATACTGCAAATGTGTAACTCCCTTAGCAATCAAATGCGGGCAGACACCTGTGAGATGACCCCGCTCTTTAGCTCTTGTTAGCATCTCAGAAAGAGCGTCCCCCACCAAATTGAAGAGAAGGGGAGATAGGGGATCCCCTTGCTTCAGACCTTTAAAGGTATTAAAATATCCCCCAATATTTCCATTCACATTAATAGCAACCTTACCCCCCTCCACCACCTTCTTAATCTAATCAATTCACTTTTTGTCAAAACTTTTTCTTTCGAGCACTTCATACAAGAATCCCCACTGAACTTTGTCATAGGCTTTTTCAAAATCTAGCTTTAAAACCACTCCTTTCTGTTTCTTAATTTTCATCTCATGAAGCAATTCATGCAAGACAACAACCTCCTCCAGGATGTTTCTTCCAAGAATAAAAGCAGCTTGGCAGCTATCAATGACCTTTGATGCAATTTTGGTAAGCCTCTGGGTCAAAATTTTTGTGATGATTTTGAAACAGACATTTAAAAGGCATATAGGTCTATAGTGTTTTATGTTATTTGCATCTTTGATCTTGGGAATTAACACCACCACCCAATAGTTTAACTTGGCTAAGTCAAGGTTTCCCTCATAAAGCATATCCAACATCTCTTTAAACAAGGGTTTAAATTGAGGCCAGAAAGCTCTATAAAAGGGGACAGAAAAACCATCAGGTCCAGGAGCTGAATTGGTTTTCATGCTTCTAAGAGCCAAATCCAATTCCTCACAAGTAAACTTTTGAGTAAGTTCCAAATTATCTTCCTTGGAAACATTTCTCCTAAACCTCCACATGTCATCTCTTAAATGAATTGCAGGGACAAATTCAGGACCAAAGAGGTTCTTATAGTAATCATAAATATGGGCCATCAGATCTTTAGGATTAGTGATCTCAACCCTCTCATTATCCAGAGATAAGATTGTGGCTTTCTTTTTTCTGCCATTAGCCACCCCATGGAAAAAACCAGTGTTAGCATCCCCATTTAGGAGCCAATTTTAGCCACTTCTCCTCTGCCAATAACTAGCCTCATCCTGATAAATCTCTACCAATTCCCCCTCAACTTTATACACCTCTTCCCAATCTTCCAATGAAAGATGGCACAACTCCTCTTTCTGTTCAAAAGCCACAAGTCTCTGAACAAGAGTTTTCTTATGTTTAACCAAGGCACTAATTTTATTTCTCTCCCACCCCCTCATAAACCGCCTCAACAGATTCCCCTGAAATTTCCAATGATCCAGAATGTGAGTCTTGAGTCTTTTGGGCCATTTTGACAACAACCAGGGTTTGAACTCTTCACAATTAAGCCACAAATTCTCAACCCTGAAAATTCTCTGAGTAGAAACATTTTTTCTGTCAATATCCACACACAAAGTGTCAAGGGCCGATCACCCGTGAAGCAACGGAGGTACATGACAATGACTTTGTTGGCTGCTTCGGTCTGACCATCGGATTGAGGATGGAAAGCTGACGTCATGTGAAGCTTGGCCCCTGTGAGCTTCATGAGTTCACGCCAAAACAGCGACGTGAACACCGGATCTCTGTCTGAGACAATGGACTCCGGTACTCCATGGAGGCGAACGACCTTCGCAAAGAAGGCCTGTGCCACTAATTCAGCCGAGTAAGGGTGAGCTAGCGGGATGAAGTGGCAGTATTTACTGAAGCGGTCGACCACTGTTAAGAGCACTGATTTGCCTCCCACTCGGGGAAGAGCTTCGACGAAGTCGATCCCGATGTCGGCCCAAACCGATGTAGGGACTGGCAGGGGCAGGAGCAGTCCGGCTGGGTGGAGGTGCTCGGACTTGTATCGTTGGCATGTGGCGCATACGCGGATGTAGTCTTGAACTACCGCGCGTAAGTTGGGCGAGTGAATGTCTCGGCGCAGTCGGTGCAGAGTGCGCTGAACGCCCTCGTGCCTGTCGTCATGGACGGCGGACAGAACTTCCTGGAGCAGCGGGGAAGCCGGTGGGATGTAGAGCCATCCCTTATAGGCGACTAAGCCGTCGACGACGGACCACGACGCCTGGCGTTGTGAAGCGGTGATGTCGGCGCACAGGGTGACTAGCGCGAGGTCGGTGTTGTTGGCCTGGCAGAGGCGGTCGATGTAGTTGAACCGAGGTCCTGAGATGGCAAGGAGTGGAGCCTCCTCTATGTCACGATGGGAGAGAGCATCGGCCACCGTGTTGGAGCTTCCTGTCTTGTACTCGACGACGAAATCGAAACCGAGGAGCTTGCCCACCCAGTGATGCTGCGGTATGGTGGCCAAGCGTTGATCGAGTAAAAACTTAAGACTGAAGTGGTCGGTCCGTACCAGGAATCGGTGACCCCACATATATGGTCTCCAATGTCGGATGGCGAGGACGAGTCCGATGAGCTCCCTTTCGTAGGCCGCGAGGGATTAGTGTCAAGGGGTGGCCGGTCGACTGAAGAAGGCGATCGGGTGCTGCTCCTGTAGTAGGACTGCCCCGAAGCCATGGGTCGAGGCATCACACTCGACAATGAACTGCTTGGAGAAGTCGGGCATAGCGAGTACTAGGGCAGACGTGATGGCCGCCTTGAGAGCCTGGAACGCGCTGTTCGCCGCCTCACTCCACAGGTACCCGTCCTTCTTTAGTAGTGCCGTGAGGGGTGCCGCAATCGTGCCGTAGTCGTGGGCGAACTTGCGGTAGTAGCCTGCGAGGCTAAGGAAACCACGCACTGCCCGTGCCGACCGTGGTTGGGGCCAGTCCAAGACCGCCCTGACCTTGGCCGGGTCCATGGCCACGCCGTCCGCGGAGATGATGTGGCCGAGGTAGGAGATGGACATGACGCCGAAAGCACACTTGGAGCGCTTGACGAAGAGTTGGTGCTGCTGCAGTGTGGCGAGGACGGTCCGAACGTGGTGAAGGTGTTCCGCCCAAGAGTCGCTGAAGATCAATATGTCGTCGAAGAAGACGAGGACGAAGCGACGAAGAAATGGTCGAAGCACGTCATTCATGAGTGCCTAGAAGGTTGCCGGGGCGCTGCAAAGGCCGAAAGGCATCACCAGGAACTCGTATAGGCCGTCATGAGTTAGGAACGCCGTTTTGTCGATGTCGGCCGGGTTCATGCGGACCTGATGGTATCCGAACCTCAGGTCCAGCTTGGTAAAGAAACGGGCGCCGTGCAACTCATCGAGCAGCTCATCGACCACCGGTATTGGAAAGGCATCTTTGACGGTGATGGCGTTGAGGACGCTATAGTCGATGCAAAACCGCCAGGACCCGTCGGCCTTCTTGACGAGCAGGACGGGGGAGGAGAAGGCCGAGGTGCTCTGACGGATCAGCCCCTGGGATAGCATAGTGTTGCACTGCCGCTTTAGTTCATCTTTGTGTGCGGTGGGGTACCGGTATGGTCGGACAGCCACTGGGGCCGAGCCTGGCAGCAAGGTGATGACGTGATCCCGAGAGTGGGGCGGCGGTATCCCTTGTGGTTCGGTGAAGATGGTAGCGAACTCGTCTAGGACGGTCGTCATGAGTTCCTCACCGGAACAAGCTCGCAGGCCCAGCCCAGAAGAGCTAGCGACGCCCTGCCAACATACGTGGTGATCCCTGCGCTAGAAAGTCATGGGGAGAGCACCAAAATCCCATGTTATCGGTCCCAACGATGCCAACCATGGGGTACTGAGCACCACGTCGTAGCCGGCCAGAGGGAGGGCACAGAAGTCCGCCTTGAAGTCCTCGTGTCCGATCTAGAACAGAGCCGCGCGGTACACGCTCGGGCAGGATAAGCGTTCGCCGTTTGCCACTATGACCAGCATCCCGCCGTGCGGCCGGAGGCGTAGGTTCGTTCAGCCTGCTGCCTCCTCAGATATGAAGTTGTGGGTGGAGCCGGAATTGAGGAGGGCCAGCAAAGAGACGCCCCCTAACTGGAGAGGGACTTGCATCGTCTCGCTTGTTCGGACTCCTACAATGGCATGCAGGGATATCTGCGGGTCATCGGCTTGCTGTTCGGCCGGCTCCGGGATGTCGTCGTCGTCGTCGAATGCGATGTCGAGGAGGAACAGTCATTGGCAGACTCGACCATGCCCTCGGCTGAAGCGTTCATTGCAATTGAAACACAGGCCGAGGCGACGTCGTTCTTCAATCTCCGTCGGGGACAACCGTTTCACCGGTCGGCCCTCTACCGTGGCCGGAGCTGCTGTAGGGGCCAATGGCAGGGGCGTCGGGAGGGCCGTCCTGGCCGGCGGCGTGGGCAGGAGGCCCCAGAGTGGCTGGTGAGGGCCCGCCGAAACCGGGAGCAGCGCGGCAGCGCACTGATCCCTAAGTTCGAACTTACAGGCCAGGCTCATGGCGACGGCGAGGGTCTGTGGATTTTGTATTTCGACGTCGAGGTTGAGTGGAGGCTGCAATCCGGCCGTAAATAGCTAGACACGCTGTTGTTCGGTGAGGACGCCTGCACGTGGCAGGAGTGCCTGGAACCGATCTTGGAATTCCTCCACAGTTCCCGTGCGCTTGCAAGCGGCCAGCTCGCCTAGGGGATTGGAGCGGAGGGGCGGTCCAAAACACAGGTTCAGGAGCTCCGAGAACCGTCGCCATGTCGGAGTGCCCTCATCTGTTTGTATCTGCATGTACCAGAGCTGAGCGGCATCGAGGAGATTATAGGATGCCATCCATACCTTCTCTTCCTCGAGGATACGCTGCTGGAAGAAGAACGATTCACAACGGTTTAGAAACGGAAGAGGGTCTCCCTTGCCGTCATATTTGGGGAAGTCCATTTTCTAGAACCGCGGAGGCCGATCGCTGTGGTGCTCGCCGGTCTACTGAGAGGCCGACGGGAAGGCCCCATGGCGTGGCGGGGGCTGAAGGCGCTGAATCGCCTAAGAATTATCTGCGGTGGTAGTGGATAGGGCACGAACGGCGGCGGTGAGGTCCCTGATCTGGGCCATCATCTTGGCCATGGTAGGCTGAGATTCGTCGGAGCCGGACATGATGACGGCGGCGGTGGTGTGGACAGGCTGATCGGCGGAGGACATGGCGGAGGATCGTCTGGATGCTGATACCAAGTTGTCAAGGGCCTCGGTCTCGAGGACTGGAGGCCCTTGGCTGCGGAGCTCGTAGCCGGCGCGGGGCGGAGCCCCTTGCCGCGCTATCTTGAAGAACGGAGGAAGACTAGATAGAATTGAGGGAGATGGCAGAATTATGCTTCTTATTGCTTGCCTTTGCCTTAAGGGCTTACATCTTTATTTATAGTGCTAAACAGATCTAATCATGAAAATACTAGTCTTATCTAACAGGGAATCCAATCTTTAACTACCAAATATAACCCTTAACTAATATAGAAGCTGATCCATCAGGGGCTGGCTGGCACTGCCGCACCAGGCCGTGCACCCTCCTTGGGCCGGGCCCGACGCTGGTAGTGCCGGCCCCATATGACACAAAGGGGAATGATCTGATCCAAACCTGGGAAGGTTTGAAACTATAGAAAAAGAAAACAATACATCCCAATCAACAGTAGTAAGAATTCTGTCCAAAACCTCTCTAGTTGGGTCCTGATGGTTATTATGTTGTTACATTCTAAAAAGAAAGGAAACTTACATCAATACAAAGGAGTTCAACAAGGAGGTTTGTAGCCCATAACAGATAAGATGTTCCATCAAAGGTGCATCCACATTGTTACATTTTCCCCCTGTTTGCTAACACAATTAGAGAAGGCAATAAACATGGTAAATTTCTATGTTCATTGCAAATAGATAGCAACAGTAACAGGGCAATTATTTTGACAAACACAGATCAGCCGGCTAAACATTGCAACCACTATGGATACGCATGAGATTAAGCAGACAGAAGAGCTTACTTGGCTGTGTTCAGTGTTCAGCTCCATGAATGACCTGACGGGAATTCCGCACCTGCAAAGCGAAGATGAGAGTATCGAAAGTCCGATGCTCGTGTTACTTGTAGAAGCCATCCGGCGCGGAGATGGCTACCAAATCCACACACACACATAGACCCCATCCCCACGGGAATCGTGAGGATCCGAGAATCCCCATCCAGTCAGAGGGTTGAAAATTTAGGCAAAACCATGAGCGTTGACGAATTTTTTTCTTCAGAAAACCACAACTGATGATACACACGCCAACACCTTACGTGAAATCGAGAAAAATGTATCATCCGCAACCACCCCCACCGCTCGTAGCAGCGTAGAATCAGAAGGTCCTCACCTTCGCGAAAGCGTCGGCGTTGGGCGGTGGCTGGCGGAGAGCAGGGACGGGGGAGCGGCGAACGCAGCAGCGGCCACTGGCCTGCACGAAGCGCAACCGCCGCCGCCGCACCGGAACGAGAAGCGCAGCGCGAAGAGGGAAGCGGCGAGGCGAAGGCGAAGGCCACGACGCCGATTCGGAGCAGCGCATCGACTGATGAAAAGCCCAATCCCAATTCGTTTGGGCCGAAAAGGCCCAAGGTGTTTCGCCTAAAATGCCCAAACTGTTTGGGCTGAAAAAGCCCAATTATTTTGGGCCGAAAATATCTGTACTATTTGGGCCGAAAATACCTGTATTATTTGGGCCAAAATCCCTAGTCATACCAGATATAGTAAGGTCTACTGGGTTAGTAATTTCGAGCCGGGCCATATATCGCATGGTTATGTGCGTGCTCTTTTTTCTTTTTTTGTTCTACAGATAATATTTAGTTATGTGCATGCTCTTTTTTCTTTTTTGTTCTTCAGATAAAATTTAGTAATGTGCGTGCTATTTTTTTCTTTTTGTTCTTCAGATAAAATTTTGACCGGAGATTCTGTCAACAAGAACATCTCAGGGATAACAAAACTGTCGGCCGGTTGGTAACGGTAACTGGCACACTTACTGCTAACCTCATAGATAGTTGGCTCGAAAACTGTGATTACTGAGCTGTTAATTGTTGTTTTGTTTAGGCTGCAGCAGACAACTTTTTCTTTTAAAGAAGGTCACATAGGTCCGATTTTTTCTTTTAAAGAAGGTCACACGGGTCCATTTTAATTAAAAATAATGTGATTAGATGCTCAACTTTAAAGTTTTAACGGGATTCGAGTGATAAATCGGGCAGCAGACAGCTTTGGCAGAATGGCAGTAGCAAAAAATTCTAAGCGCTTTCGAGGGAGATGGGGAGGCAGCTTTCGGCTTGGACGCATTCCAGATGCAGCTGGCTGCCGCGGCAGGAAGCCCATCTCCCAACTCCCACGTGTTACCGTGCAGTTACAATTGTTTTCCGAACGGGTTACTGACTGTATGCCTGCATGTGACGTGCAGAGTTATCTGAGCTGTTTTTAAACTAGTTATTGGTGGTGGCCAAGGTAATTAGATTTATTTCTATGGTTACTAGCCCGATTAATATTGTTGTTAGTCTAATTTAGTGGTAATTAGAATACGGACACGTTTGTTTTAGCTGGATATTTTTAACAGCTGTATGATGTGATTAGTTTATTGGTTTAAATATCTAACTGATGAGAATATAGAGAATTTTTTCTTGCCGCCACTTTAACAGGTGCCGCTGTAATGAGAGCGTAAGTTGTATACATGTTTTCTGGTTTTTAGATTTAATTTCATTTTCAGATTCTACGGCTATTTCTCATAGTTTAGATTTAGTTTCATAATCTAAAAATAACTGTAGTTGTTAGAATCTATTTTTTACAAACCGGTGATTAGCAATTGGTCGAAAACCTTGTGTGGTACATTTAGGGTAGGTGTACACTAGCCCCCTCCGTGCGTGGCTGCCTCTGTAGGTGCATGCAATTGACGGAACCAGGGACAGCGCCCATGCATCTTTCGCATTCGCATGAAAATACATATCAGAATTCAGAACACTGTTTGTCCTGGATGCACAAAATATCTTATGGCAGTGAATTTTTGGACCTCCTTCTGTCACCGATTTTCTTAGGTCCCGTTTGGTTACAGAGACTAAACTTTAATCTCTATCACATCAAATGTTTAGATACTATTTTAGAGTATTAAATATGGACTATTTACAAAATCCATTCATAATCAATGGATTATTCGCAAGACGAATCTAATAAACCTAACTACGCCATGATTTGATAATGTGATGCTACAATAAACATTTGCTAATCATGGATTAATTAAGCTTAATAGATTCGTCTCACGAATAATCCTCCGATTCTACAATTATTTTTATAATTAGTTCACGTTTAGTCCTTCAAATTAATGTCTAAATATCCGATGTAACAAACTAAACTTTAGTCCATAAAATCATGGAACCAGACACCCCCTTAGCCGTGACACCAGGGAACCAGCTCTTTCTCCTTCTATGAATCTGTCGTTGTCACTTTAATGGCTAGACATGGCTGGAACCTGGAAGATGATATGAACACGTGAACCACCGTGACAACTGACAACATCATGAGATGTGTACCAGCTGACAAATGCCACCACTCACCAGATTTCTTTTCCATTATCTAAAAAAATCACAATATTTGTTAGCTAAACACAATGTAGAGCAACACACAAATTTCAAGCTTGAAGTTGTTTTTGGAAACTTCACCAGTTTACGGTGGAAGAAACAATATGATCATAGGAAGTATATGGTATAAATTCAGCGCTTTCGCGCATGGTACAAACACATATAGCATCATGATACATTGGACATTACATTCCTCAGGAAGGAGAAAACGCCAACTGGAAAAAAGCTATTAGTTTATGCACATCAGTACGCACCTCCTGGCGATTTAACAGCCCACGAGTGCCTCAAAACGATGATGAAAACTAGGTCTAGAAAAGCTCACTTGGGCTGTTAAAAATCTGGAGGAAAAACCCATCCACGTCCCAACTTCTGCGTGTGGTTGAACGATGGTAAGAAAGCCAACTTGAGACCATAGTGGTACTAAAAAACGGAGACCATATCCTGGTGTTACACCAGTAAAAAAACATATATATTATAAGGGTAAATGCGTCAAGCTTCAATTTGTCAAATTGCCGATTCAGATGCTTCTTTTCATGAGGATGATCTTTGGGTTCGGAAGATGGTGAAGACTATTGCTGTCAATCGATGATTCCATTTCTTTGGACAAAACTGGGTGAGGTTGTACCTGCAAGTTTGAACCCCAAGAAACATTCGAAGTTTAGAACACAAACTTACACATGATAGGGGAGAACTTTGTAACTCGAGAGTGGAATCACTATGTGCTCAGGTACTTATTAAGCTGTTCTAAAGAAACTAAGTTCATAATGAACAGAAATAAAAAGACAGAATTAGTGGGTCGGCATCCTCACAAGGTCACACCAAGATTGAAAAACAAATATTATCATATCTAACCTCATAAATGCGAAGCAGAGAAGCAATCAACATTGCAATCCCAAGAACCGCAAACTTCTGCCCAACACACGCTCGACTCCCAGAGCCAAATGGAAGAAATGATTCAGCTTGATCACATTCATTAGGGAAAAGGTTGATTCCATCTGAACCTTTATGTGCTGCTAATATCTCTGCAGTAAAATAAGAAAACAGATTAAGACAATGCACAAATGGGAAAGCAAAAAATAAAAATGAGGGGAGAAAGAGAGGGACCTTCGAGATTAATTTCCTTTTTGAGGAAATGGTTAGGGTTAAACTGGCAAGCATCATTTCCCCATGTAGAAGCATCCATTTGCACGAGATGCAAAGGAACAACCAATATTGCTCCAGCTGGTATAGTGATGCTGGAATTGAGATTAAAATCTGCACTCAAGGAAATTGGAAGGAGATCAATAATGTACAGCAAATGATAATCCAAAAGATCTGCAGCTCACACATGTTAAAAAATGCATCTTATCTGTCCTACAACTGGGTGCATTAAGGAATCAGAATCAAAGCATAACTTCAATACACCAAGATCAGGATGAAGAAAAGAGATCTCCATTTAAAATCATATGATATAGACGATTTTTCAGGCTGCATAAGCAAGTTCATATATTAATAAACAAGGTCCCGTAATTTAAGAAAACAAGCTACAAACTCGGTGGTGTGGAGTTCCCTGTTAATGTGTACTTTCATGTTTCACTAATCAGTACTTGTTATCCAAAAATATATGCATACCATGTTGCAAAGAACATCTCTGGAGAAGAGGTCCAGCAGGCAAAAGACGAGCAGATTCACATACAGTGGCAAATAAGAATTGCATCCTAAGCACATCATCCAACTTGAGCTCAGATGATTCACTGCAACCTGCAGCTATCTCCGCATGTAGCTGTAGGAAAACAACACATGTAAGTCAGAGGAACAGCATAACTAAGTTAAACCAATAGAAAGAAACAGTTCCCATGTCAATGAAGACCAATGTTGAAGAAGTAGATAATGTGTACCTGGCATTGCAAGTTTGGGTGCAAGGCAAGCCTTGTTAGAATGTTGCCAATCAAGTTGGCACATGTGGAAATTCCATGCAACATTAAACCCATGATGTTACCACATATTTCCTCGTCTGAGCTGAAAGGCCCTTCAGTAGCCCCACGGAGACAACGACCTGATATCATGTCATCAAGCAGAGAAACAACTCTACATGGATCTTTTATCATCCTTTCACTTATCTGACACGAACTCAGATCTATATGGCTAAGCACACCATTTTGGTCTCTCGATTTCGTGATAATGCCTTGTGTTAATATCTTCAGCTGAGCACACAGTGCCCTGTACCTCCTATAACTGGGTTTCCAAAATGGGGGAATTGCATAAGAAGCCCAGAAGCAAGCATCCTTTGCAATCATCATCATCAGCTCCTCATAGGCAGCAGCATCAGACCAATCAAAAAAGGCATCACCAAAAAGAGCTGAGCCAACAATGTTAAATGCCATGTGTTGGGAAAAAGATCTGCAGTCCAGAAAATCCCTGTCCATAATGGAGTCGATTCTATCAAGGACGACTTGAATGATCTTGAAGGAATTCCCACTAGCACAGATGCTAAGTTTTTCATTCAAGAATAGCTTCAGTGATTCCCTCCTACTTTTGACCTGAAAAAGCAGGACGAAAGCATTAAAAGAATAATGGAGAGCAGCAATTAGTACTAGCACAAAAATATGCAAGACAAACAAGAAACAAGAAAAATCAATAAGACTACACATGTTTTTTCTTTTTATCATGTGGAAACACAAACCTTCTGGAATGAGGAAATGAATAGACCAAGTTTTCCGCAAGCCAAACTATATGTCTTCCCAATCAGCGGTAACTTATCTTCAGCCTTTGCCAGCAACTCCTTAACTAGGCTAACATCTTTAACTGAGACAAGCAGTTGAGAAGGTCCTAGCCACAGTCGAACAACTGGGCCATAACTGTCATGTAACTTCGATAGGTAACCTGTAGAAAAATGCAGTTCAAAGGAACATATGGTCAGTGCAAAATGAAGCAGGTCAGCAGAAAATATGATCAGAAATCAAACCATACACAGTTTTAGTGCTTTACTCAACAAATGGAATTCACAGTTACGAATATGCTCAATATCTGCACTAGATATTTGTTTTTAAAATTTTTATACACAACAATGTACAGCAAGCTATTTATATATGCATAGTAGTTGATGAACCATGTCCTAGAGACTTGAATAATCTGGGATCTACAGAGTTGAGCTGGGCCAATCTATGCCCATGATTGCTTATAAGCACAAGAAAATGACATAAACACAGGACAGCATGGTACCAAAAACGTCCATGAAAACAGTTAGTAAACAATTTGCATGATACCTACCTATTTCTATATTTTAGATGCAGAACACCTAATCTTGTGCGTAGTAACTAGTAAATTATGTTAAATGATCATGTCAAAGAAGAATAATTAATAGAAGACAGTTTGTATCAAAGTAGCCCAATCCTCTTCAATAAATAGTTGTATTTATACAAGGGGGACACTTTTCATCCATACAGGTTAAACCATATTGTATTTCAGTAATTTCTGTCCAATATTTTACTAAACCATAGTCTGGCACAAGTCAAGATCAGGACCAATGCGAAAATATATGGAGCGCCCCACCTTCATGTGCAGCCTCTCCAAAATATGGAGTAAATGTCTATGAAAGAAAAAACTGAAAACATTCACACACAATGGATCTACCACACCACAAAGTTTCTAATCTAAATTCGTTCTATGGAAGAGGAACTAGAAAAATAAAAAACCTACTATAATAGGAAACTCGGAAAAAGAGAGGTATTATACATCTATTTACTAAATTTTGTTGTTTTATTCGTTTCATCTTGTGAAGCTGATTTAGAATTGAAATTTGTGGCAGCGTAGATCCAGGTGGTGTCAATGTTGTCAAATTATTTCACTTTTTTCATGACCATTTGCAGTTTCGCACCACGTTTTTTGAGAAGATGCCTGATGCACCAGGAATGTCCTCTAGGACCAATAGCCCAGAGGTATTGAAGAACAGAGAATTAAATCACCACAATTGACGTTTGAGACGAACAAATAGCATAAATTAACATTCTCTCAATTGAAGAAGTAATTGGAAAATAAAACAGCAAGTACAAAAATGAGTAATAAACCCCAGTATATATATATATATAAATAAGATCAACATGGTAATTGTTCAGTACCCTTGATGACTTGACAAAATATCGAAGTCACAGCAAAACAACGTCACCTCAAAAACTAGTATAGACGCTTAAAATTAAGCAACAATTGTGCAGGTCACACCCAGTTACTGGAAAACAGATCTGCGAAGAAACAGTTTATAGCTGAACCACTAGCTTGCATGCCCTGAAGCTGAAGCTACAAATTTGGGCATGAACTTGACATGAACACGATTCAGATCAGTCAAATAGACATTCCAATTGAACTCCACCCAGATCAGCGCCTAACTAAATCAAATCCCACATCAATTAACCAAAACAAGACCAAAAATCCCAAATCACCGTAGTCAAGTTGCTAGCCTGTAACTGAATGTTTCACAACTCAACGACGGTTACTAAATCTCGAATCAAACTGCAGCAATCAATATTGCTCTCAATCGAACAGTACCCATATGGACACCTGAGCATGTAAAAAAGGTCATACCAGTAATTCTAGCCTGTAAAGGCGTCCAACTCGCGCCAAATCCAGTCCCATACCCACCGGAACTACCACCGAACCAACCACTAGTTACATGAACTGGGATAAGGGACGAAGGAAGGAGATCACCTACCGGTGATGTCGCCGCCGCCGCGGCAGACGGCGGCGAGGCCAGGGTCAGATAGGAGGGCGGGTGGGCCGGGCAGGCGGGAGCCGAGGGCCCAGAGGCGGAGCAGCGCGGTGAGGCGGAGGATCAGTAGCCACGTGACGGCGACGAGGGCCACCCACAGCGCCGCGTTGGTGCCCCGCTGAGCGTAATCGCGAAGGAAGGCGCGCCCGACGCCGCCGCCGCACGCGGGGCCGCTGAGAAGCGCGCCCAGGAGCGTGTACGGCACGGCGTCGTCACATGGGGGATCCATGGCGAGGAAGGGAGAGCGGCGCAGAGCGGGTGGTTGCCGGCGGAGGCGGGGAGAGGGGCGGAGCGGCGATGGTCAGAGCGGCGACTGGCGAGAGCTCGAGCTCTAGCTCTCCCTGTCCCTGTAATGAAGAGGAGAGGGGATGGAACGTTCGCCTACGGCTCCCTATAAAAAAGATCTGTACACCACAGGCACAGCACTATTTCTTCTTTAGTGCACGTATTTTCTGAAAATTGCAAATAAGCCCCTCAGTAAGAACAAATGTCCCAAATGACTACACGTCTACTCAATTAATCTATCATTAGATATTATAAATGTTAATATATATTTCTTTAAACTTAATTAAAATTATAATAGATTTACTTAAAAAATCAAATGACTTGTAATATAAGACATATTTTATGGTGCGTTTAATGAAACTAGTTTGATGTTATAGTTGTTTATATATCTTCTTATAAAATTAGTAAAAGTTAACTAAATTTAGCTTATAAAAATGTTAAACATTATAATATATAATGGAGGCAATACAACTCATAAAACAAAATAAATGTAACTATCAGTTAGATATAAGATCTTAAAAAATCACAAATTTCTTCACTCTCTTTGCAGCTGCAGCTTAATTATACACTTAAACCTAAACACATGAAGTCCATGGTATGTGAATGTCAAAAAGGCGACCACTTTCTTTTCAACAAATTGACAGACACGTAATCACAAGATCCACACACACACATTACTACCAGATTACGAAAATCATCAATCAATTTTGGATCATGCACCGGAAGCAAGCATGCCTGCCTGCCTTTAAGCATCCAGTTGCTTCAAAGCAAGCGTATGGAGATCATGCGACTGATCGATCGATCGATCGATCCCATCTTTCTTGCTGAATTTTCAGAGGATTTTCCAGCCGATTATATGGTTTACGATTTTGCTCTGACTTAGCTCGACCCGTGCCACTAATCAGCATCAAATCAATCGATTAATCTGCCAAACACCAAGTCAACGGGCATGAACTTTGGTTCCTAATAATCCAGTATAGTTGCTTAATTAGCTCGACAGTAAAGAAAGCACGGCTCACTTTCGGCGAACGCTACGCTGGTTTAAAAGGGTTTGACTTCTGAAAATCGTTGGACATCGACCTGAATAAGCTGCAATTTGCAGTGTGATATGCCCACTCACGATCTCTCCAGGCATCTAATTAACAATTCCTAATCGCATCCGACCTACTTAGTCCACTAAAACGGTTAGCTTATGCTAGTGGCAGTGGAAGAACAGAAGACAATTAACATTTCAGCCATTATACTGTTCAGATATCTCAATGAGAAACTTGAAACCAACCAAAGTAGAGATTAAGTTCATCATGATATCATAGATAGACGATGGATTGATGGCTAGATCATGCTGTGGGACACATTGGATTCAGTTCAGGATCAGCCATGAAAATGGGCGTGGATAATTCAGATCACAAACCATTGGCTCTCTCGCCACTTGATAAAACAGCGGCTCCAAAACTGCTGCGACGCTTCAGTTCAGGATAAGCTCTGCAGCTTCAGCTCAGACAGAGTTCAGACAGCAATGCAGAAAACTGCCCATGAAAAAGAGAGAGAGAGGTCAGAAACCAAGGGAAATGAGTGCAATGGACACTAATATTTGAGACATGGAAATCAATGAACACAAATAATGCAGAGAAATGCAGAATATGATGCTGCAGCAAGAGGTGTCCTGGTCCATCAGAGTTCAGGAAGCTCAGCTTGCAAAACTGGCAAACCGCTAGCAGCTGTTTTTCTCAGTCAGTCCAAGCATCTGTGCAGGACTGCAAATGGGCAAATAATGCATCTTTTTTCTTTGTAATAATAAATGGAAAAGACAGTACTAACAATCAAGAGGGATAAGGGTTGTTTATTTTAGCTGGAGATTCGTAATAGCTAGTTAGAAAATTTTTTAGAGAAGTTGCTATTTCATAGCTTTTAAATTATAGTTTATTTTTGAAATCTGCAGCTACAAATTTTCATAGAACTAGAATATAAATTATTTATATCAGCTTTGATTCTAAAAATAAATAAATCTGGCTGAAGTTGAAACAAGCGGCCAGATTTAATTTAATTTTTTTCTTGGGGGAATTAGTAAAGACCAGTTCGCCAAAGGTATTGGCGAGTGCACTGTTCACTATTGGTGCGCGGCCTTTGTCTACTCTGGGTGGGGCCCGGGCCTTTTGACGTCGGGCTGGGCCCACTTATCCGCGACATGAAAAGTACGGCGCGGGCCCACGTGGAGCGGATCGACGGGCGGACACGTGTGGCGCGCACGCGAGTGCCGTGAGCTCCAGCTCATCGTCGCCCATGTGCGTGTTCGGCCCTCCCTGATTGGACCGGGACCCATTTTCGTCCTGTCCACATCTTTATTTTATAACGGATTATTCTCCCAAAACAGCGGTAACAGAATTTCGGCAGATTTTTGGTATGGATTTTTAAAAAGAAATATTATTTCATTTGTATAAAAGGAATTTATTTTGTAGCACCTAAATTTTATTTTGTTTCGACCTCCTTATGTTCACAAATTAAGATTTTTTGTTTCTTTCAGTATTTAATACGTATATCTTACTTATTGCTACATCCGTTCTAAAATATAAGACTTTTATGTTTTTAGAAAAAATTAATATTTCTAATTTTTGACTAATAAATTTAGGTGTTGAATCACACGTTATCATGAAGCGATTTACATGCTATGTAGGTTTTTTGTCTTCTTCGTAGTTATATTCCTTCGGTCAATAATCGATGTATTTAGCTGTAACTAAACAAATATAGACTAAACATATTCATTTATGTATTTATGTTTTTAGTTTTATAATGGGCCGAGTGTCAGAGCCAGAGCGAGATGGAGAAGATGGACAGCAGCGTTATCAGGAGGTTCACCGGCGACTATCCCTTGCCGTTGCCGACATCAACGACTTCGAGCAACAGCTCTGAATTCTCTGAATAGTTAAGTGCTCCAGTATTTTCAGATACGAATACATCTTCAGAAAACGATTTCTGATGATCTGATCCAGTGCTTACATTGTTTTACATTCATGCAGCATCAGCTATCTCCTGAACCAACAACTGGACACGGGCCCTTGTAGCAATTATTTCAGATGTGGTTGACATGAAGCCAATGGCACTCTTGGGACAACTTTAAATAATCATGGTTACGACTGATTTTGATTATTAGCTATATTGCTGATGATTAATACTTAAGTTGTTTATAGTTTTTTCCCGTTTAGTTCACAATCCGATTATTTTTTAAGCATATGCCGATTATAAATTGTCTCAAAGGAGACCAATGAGCCGATAAATTAATCGATGCCGAGCAATTGGCTAATGGGAACACATCCAAACGGCCAATCGAGCAAGCGCCGCTTAGAAAAAGATGCGGATCACGTATACTTAATATATGATAAAAGAGCAAACATCACTTAAGAAGAAACTAAGAGCTGAGTCTACTGAGAATCTGAGATGAAAACGGGGGATGAGGAGGAAAAAGAAGCATGGTGACAGGGGAAAAGATAAAATCAGGGTCCCTCTTTTACTTTCAGGGCTTGGTAGTGACATTTCTTGTTTGGTTGTCCGTGAACTGATTATGTCATATCCTTACCTGAAATCATGGCAAGTTGGTTTGGTAATGTGAAATTTAGGCAGATGCCCTGCACAGAAATGAAAGTTTGGTCATGACGGCTGTATTATGAACTTCCCGAGAAGAAGAGCACGTGAAATTCAGTTTTGCTGGATAGCATCAATCAAATACTACCTTCATTCCAAAATATAAGTATATTTGTAAGTTTTAGCTAATAATTAAGCAAAAACATTCATATTTAATGTTATGTATGCAATATAGTTAGATTGATATTTAAAAGTACTTTTATGTGTTTATCTTAATAGTTATTAATGATATATACAGTAAAAAAAGTAAATAATAGTCAATATTATATGCTGAATACCGTGTAAAAACATATATGACTTATGTTTTAAAATGAATATAGCAGTTTGCATATGATCAGTTGAACTATTTGGACTTATGAGATATTTAGGGATCATTTTTCATAGATGAATTGCTTGTGCCATTATAGGTAGTAACCAAACAAATTTCGTAGGTTTCTTATGAGAGAAACAATGGCCAACTTCTAGCAATTAAATCTACTCACAGAATCTCCATTTTTTTAATGAATAGACTAGATTTTACTCTTAGATTATAAAGTTAAGTTGTTAATTGTTACGGAATCTAAAAATAAGCTAATATTTTCAAGCTAAGAAAAGGGCTTCTTACGAAATTTCCTCGAAATTCTTACGAAATTTCTAAACAGGCTTGAAGCAGCTATATCCTATACTACTGGCCCATTCCTCACCTCCATATCCACCAGAAATCTGGCCCAAATATGCACAAATTTGAGCCCAAACTCCCTCAAAACCCAAGTCGGCGCCTGTCTCCGCGTCTGGGCCCACCAAAACACACTCGAGTAGTCGAGTCGATCTCTTCCGGCGCAATCTGCTCCACCGCGGCGGAGGCGTAAACCCTAGCGAGTCGAAGCACCGCGCGCCGGGACGATGACGTCAGCTACGGCAGGTCCGGTGGCCGTGGCCGCGGCCGCCCCGGCGTTGGGGATCTCGCCGGATATGTACCCGACGGAGGACGACCTGCCGTACGAGGAGGAGATCCTGCGGGAGCCGTTCAAGCTCAAGGGGTGGTGGCGCTACCTCGTCGCCCGCGCCGCCGCGCCGTTCTCCAAGCGCGCCATCATCTACGAGCGAGCGCTCAAGGCGCTCCCGGGGAGCTACAAGCTGTGGCACGCCTACCTCCGGGAGCGCCTCGACCACGCCCGCCCGCACCCCATCTCCCACTCGGCCTATGCCTCGCTCAACAACACCTTCGAGCGGGCGCTCGCTACCATGCACAAGATGCCGCGCGTCTGGGTGCTCTACCTCACCTCGCTGCTCGACCAGCGTCTGCTCACGCGCGCGCGCCGCTCCTTTGACCGCGCGCTGCGCGCGATGCCGGTTACGCAACACGACCGCATCTGGCCGCTCTACCTGCGCCTTGCCTCGCTCCCGGCCAGCCCCGTCGAGACCTCTCTCCGCGTCTTCCGCCGCTACCTCCAGTACGACCCCTCCCACGCCGAGGACTTCATCGAGTTCCTCATCTCCGCCAACCGCTGGCAGGAGGCCGCCGACCGCCTCGCTTCCGTGCTCAACGATGACGGCTTCCGCTCAGTCAAGGGTAAGACCAGGCACCAACTCTGGCTTGAGCTCTGTGAAATCCTCACCAAGCACGCTGATGAGGTCGCTGGGCTCAAGGTGGATGCCATACTGCGTGGCGGCATACGCAAGTTCACTGACGAGGTTGGCAAGCTGTGGACTTCCCTTGCTGATTACTATGTCAGAAGAACCTTGTATGAGAAAGCGAGGGATGTCTTCGAGGAGGGGGTTGCTTCAGTGATGACGGTGCAGGAGTTCAGTGTGGTGTTTGAGGCATATACACAATTTGAGCAGAGTATGCTAGCAGCAAAGCTGGAGGCAGCTGAGGAGGAGGGTGCGGGGAGTGAGGGGGAAGAGGAAGTGGGCAGGAAGAATGTGTTGGAGAAGCTATCAAAGAAATTCCTCACTGGGTGCTGGCTTAATGATGAGGATGATACTGATTTGAGGCTGGCAAGGTTCGAGCGTCTGTTGGATCGCCGACCAGAGCTCCTCAGCAGTGTCCTGTTGCGACAGAATCCACATAATGTGGAGGAATGGCACAGGTGAGTCTTGATATGCTCTTTATTTTACTTGTGTTGACTTATTCTTAACTACCTAAACTAACCATTAATTTGCTCTTTATTTTACTTCATATACATGCTGTTTTTTTGGCAGAACATCCTGATACATCTAGACTTGTTTAGCATCTCAATATTCCATGGTGTATCGTAGTAGAGGAATTTTAATCTGGATAATTCATGTTAGAACCAGCTCTAAATGCACTGTCATTGCAAAAATGTTTGGTATCTTATCAAGTTTAGATGATTTAAAAGACTAAATCATACGTTGCTACCAATTAATCGAAGATTCCAGTAGGTCACTATATATGGTTGTAAGTAGCTACAATATACACATTTATCTTGTTGTAATGTGGCTGTTTTCATGGTGCACATTTCTGTCCAGTTACAAGTTTTGGATTCTTTAGTGAAAGCAAGTTGCCATGGGCAAGTTTTTATTCAAAATATGTGGTACGGTGGAATGTGAACTGTGTCTAGATCTTTCCACTTCTCAGCCTAGCAATGTGCATTGCTGTTTCTTTTTGTGGTCTCCAACTTGATTAAACTGGCTAACGAGGATTATGCTTGCAGGAGGGTGAAACTTTTTGAGAAGGATCCTGCAAGGCAAGTAGCGACTTATGTTGAAGCTGTGAAAACTGTGGACCCAATGAAGGCAGCTGGAAAACCACACACTCTATGGGTGGCGTTTGCAAAGATGTATGAGAAACATAATCGTCTAGATAGTGCTGAAGAGATCTTTAAAAGAGCTACACAAGTGAACTTTAAGGCAGTTGACCACTTAGCCAGTATTTGGTGTGAGTGGGCAGAGATGGAGCTGAGACACAACAATTTTGATAAGGCTATTGAGCTGATGAGGCAAGCTACTGCAGAACCCTCTGTTGAGGTTAAGAGGCGAGGTATATATTTTTTGTCATATTTTTTTTCTTGTGGATTATACTATCATCCTTTTCTAACAGTAATCCAATATGTCTTGTGCAGCTGCTGCTGAGGGGGATGAACCTGTCCAATTGAGAGTACATAAATCTTTGAAATTGTGGAGCTTCTATGTGGACCTGGAGGAAAGCCTTGGAACCTTGGAATCAACACGTGCGGTTTATGAGAGAATATTGGATTTACGAATTGCCACTCCGCAAATAATTCTCAATTATGCATATCTTCTTGAGGTAGGATTATTCTCTAGGTCTATATTTTCAAAGTTTCAACTGAAATTTTCGTTGTGCATCTGCTAATTCAATAATCCAATTGCTATTCACTATTTTCCTTTTCAACAGGAAAACAGGTATTTCGAAGATGCATTTAAAGTGTATGAACGGGGTGTAAAAATTTTCAAGTACCCTCATGTTAAGGACATTTGGGTAACCTACCTCACAAAGTTTGTAAGGAGGTATCAGAGAAGCAAGTTAGAACGGGCAAGAGAACTGTTCAATGAAGCTGTCAAACAGGTAAATAAAGTCTCGCATGTTTTATTACATATAGTTGTATGCATGCTTGCTAGCTTGGGCCTATGATTTTTTATATGTGGCATGCATGCTACTCCAGTCACAAAAGAGTGACAGTTTGGACGCCATCTCTGAAATGCAATAAGGTTGTAATATTATGAAAGTAATTCTGTGACTAATATACATATATCATTTTCTATAATGTGTCGAATATAGATATTTGTAAATATATCTACAACTAAATTTGTAAATTTTGAATGCATGTGTCCCTAAATTCCACTCCTTTTCACTGGATAAGTTATGTTCAACTTGAATTTTGTCCAGTCTAGTTGGACTTTGTTTTAATAATTAAATAATAAAAAACCTGTTACTGAAGTACTTTTTTGTCGAATTGGGCCCCTAAGGTATAAACTGGTAATCACAATGTATGTCATTGCTTCATAACAACAGTTCAAGGCAATTCTTGATCGATGAAGTGATTTAGTTTTGTCTCTGCTTGCTGATATCATGTCATGATTTTATGCACTTGCTTTTTGAGACTCTGAACCCTTGGTTGATTCTTACCGGTTTCTTTTCCTGCATGGTGTGTTGTTTCAAAAATATTATTTTTCTACATATTGCTTCAGTGCTTACATTTTGCTTTGTTTGATCAGGCTCCTCCACAGGAAAAGAAGGTTATCTATTTGCAGTATGCTAAACTGGAGGAAGACTATGGCCTTGCAAAACGAGCGATGAATGTATATGATGAAGCTGTAAGGGCTGTTCCTAACAGTGAAAAGATGAGTATGTATGAAATATATATAGCACGGGCTGCTGAGCTATTTGGTGTTCCAAGAACAAGACAGATATATGAGGTAAGTGTATTATCCTTGTCTTCTGCTTTTCTGTTGTTGGTTTATAGTTTCTTCTTGTTGTACTGGTTGTGTTATGTGCTTTTTTGAGTTCGAATTTTATCACATGGGGGCATTTTTAGTCAATTAAACAAAACTAATGTGATGCCTTGCATTTTGTACTAACTGATTGCATGAATTAAAAAGGAATCATTCTTTATATGTTCACTGGAACAACCCATATGGCTATGAAATATTTGAGATGCTGTTTTTATTACACTATATTTTAGATTTATTTGAGTTGCACCTTCAATATGCATGCAACTGCAAATGATTATAACTCTACTCTGTTGTGCTGCAGCAAGCGATTGAATCTGGTCTCCCAGACAAAGATGTTATGACAATGTGCATGAAATTTGCGGAACTTGAAAGAAACCTTGGAGAAATTGATCGAGCACGTGCCATTTATGTGCACGCGTCCAACTATGCTGATCCAAACTCTCACCCTGAATTTTGGAAGAAATGGAACGAGTTTGAGATCCAGCATGGTAATGAAGATACATTCAGGGAGATGCTTCGTATCAAGCGTACCGTGTCCGCTAGCTGCAGTCAGGTATGTTACAAGGATCACCCGTATAGGCAGTCTGATATCTTCAATGATCATCCTTGTATTCGTAAACTAATGTTGTATTTGTTTCATGCGCAGACGCACTTCATACTCCCAGAGTACTTGATGCAGAGGGACCAAAGGCTAAACCTGGATGAGGCAGTTGACACTCTGAAACGAGCAGGCGTTCCTGAGGATGAGATGGCTGCCCTTGAAAGGCAACTAATGCCTGGACCTTCCACGGCTCCGCCAGCAGCTCCAAGCCCTGCTACAGCTCCCGCTAACAGGATGATGAACTTTGTCAGTGCTGGAGTAGAGGCACAGGCTGAGAGCAGCAGGCAACAGCAGGCTGCTGCTGCTGCTGCTAACAACGAGGACATCGAGCTGCCTGATGAGAGCGATGAGGAGGATGACGTCCAGATTGCGGAGAAGAGTGTTCCTGCTGCGGTTTTTGGTGAGCTCGGCAAGAGAGCTGCAGAGAACAGGGAAGAAAATTCGGGCGCCCAAGAGAATGAGCAGCTGGGCGCCCTCGAGAGGATCAAGCGAAGGCGTCAATAGTCTGCCACTGTCAAGATGAGAACCTAAGCTCTCCATTAGCTGGGTGCTCTCGACTATGTTGTAGCTGTTACTTGTTAACATGTTCTGAGTGGCGTTTCTGCTCTTGTACAAGAACTTATGGGAGTGTTGATCCGCGACCATTTTTTTTGTGTGTGCTGACACTCATGTTGAACACTTCCCTCCTTTTTATTCTCTTTGTAGGCTAGAATGTAGTCAAACACTGTTTAAATTCTTTTTGTGAGGGAACCTAAGCCCATTTGCGACATCTTAAAATAATCGAAATTTTGATTATAATTATTACTGTTATAATTTTTTTAGCATATAATTCATTTCTACTTTTAAGCGCAACTGCGTAAGCTGTCATTAAACCCTCCTAAATAGGGCCTAATTCAGATTTCAAGATGAGTACACCGCCATTAGGGTGCTGAAACTTGAAAATGAAGCTAGAAGAGTGTACACTTGTGAAGATGGCATTTTAACCTTTCAGGGTTTAGCATTACTGAATGAAACTACAAAATTCTCTTAACTAGGTTCTCCAAATGAACCAAAACAAAACAGTGCATTCCTTTGGTGTCACATTTGTGTCCGGCTTTTTAAATGAAAGCACTCGAAAAATAAAATCAAAAGAACAAGGCCAAAAACGATAAAAATAACCATCGCAAAAATGTCAGCAGTTTCGAGCAAACATGACAAATTTGAGCTCTGAAGGTAATGAAGAAGAATGCCAGAAACGTGGAAAGCCTGTACAATTTTATCACATGATCTCTCATCTTGATCTATTTATCTTTATCCCCCTTCTTTTACAGACTCATTTGTACAAAAGAATCAATTCTATGGCAACTAAAAATCCCATATGAAAAAGATCATGTTGCTCACATCAGCATAGATCACCTGGCATAATCTACACCATCAAGAAAATGGGCATACTGTGTCCCGTTCAGCTTGTTGCTCACATCTTCCCAGTTCCTGACAAGGTCTGGAAGAGGATTCGTGTGAATTTTCACCTGCCTGCTGAACAACTTTCTCACTGGAACTCTCAGGAATTCTTGTACCTGGGATAATGCCTGCATTCATAGAAATGCTAGTTTAGATAACTGAGAATTCATGTTGATACTCTACTAGATAATTTAAATGTGTTTAATACATTTCTGTTGCCGATAACGTCCTCGTAATAGAGGATCATGTGCCGTGTGGTGTTGAAGTGGTCCAAGCAATCTCTGATGTACTTCTCAGCATTTCTAATGTTTGGAATCAGATTTGACACGTCCAGCTCCGGTTTGAATTTTGCAAGTATCTCAGCCTGCCCAGAAGAAAATGTAAACATTTCATATTTGCTCCTTGCCAGTATCATTGATACTGTCGATGTTTGTTACTGACAATATCTTTTAGATTAAGTCTTAGGTCTTGTTTGACCTGTGAAAGACCTCTTTTGTTGAAATGTTCCCATATCATGTTCATATTATTTTTTATGAAAAGTAGGGCTAGTATAAAACCATTTTTGATGTGAAAATATGGAGTGAAAATAGTAAGGAGAGAACATAGCACAATTGTTGCATGGAAGATACCTCCTCTTTTGAGTGTACATGAGATTTGTGGGTTCCATTCAACTGCTTTGCATCTCTGTCATAGTCATTGGCCAAAACTGAGATAAGCCTGCGCAACGCATTCCTCCTGAAGAGAAATATCACGGAAACACCCTTCTTGTTTAAATAACTAGCTATATCATCACGATGGTCCATAAACCCCTGGAAAATAGTGATGGCAACATTTTAACAACAAATTTTGCTCATGCTTATTGAAATGCGCTGTAATTTTGCTCATGCTTATTGAAATGCCACCATTTGTGGATGAGTAATAGTGCATTCGGGAAAACACAGAATGCACTGTAATTTTGCTCATGCTTATTGAAATGCCAACATCAATAATCATAACTGGCCAGCTTGTGCTGCAGTTATAGTATACAAAGAGTTGAGTATTTAGCGAACATGCTAGAACATAGCATTGGGAATTGCATGCATATTACTCTGTAGTTCTGTTAAAAAATATAGCTATACCCCTGACAAAACTTTTAACAAGCAAAATAGATTGTATGAACATGATTGTCCATATTTTTCATCCACAAGAACCAGACTAGCGAATAGCGTCAGTAACTGGACTATGGTAAGGCTGGGCCTAAGGGTGTGCAGTTTCTGAAATCAGAACTACAAGAAAGATAACCCTCTAATATCCACACAGACCAAGAAAAGGTGAAATATACCTGATTTAGCATCCACTTTAATCCAAATGCAGCCGTGCACTCATTCTTTGCTGCACTGGTGAACCAGTCCAAATTATACAGTTTGTCAAGTGTCTGTAAGATAGATGAGACATTTTCTCTTCTATCCATTCTGTTAAATATTTCACCATTTGAACTGATGTTAGGGTGGCTATTCAGCAAAGTCTCAAACCATCCACTTCCCGATCTTTGCATAGATACAATCACAAAGAATCGAACTGGATTGCAGGAACACTCCCCCCTATGGAAGAAGGTAAATTTGAAGCAGCATGAATCAGAAAACATACAAACATAACAGGGGGAATACCTTCTATTCTAGTGGGAAAATACCTGCCATAACTCCCAGGTTGTGGAAAGTGCACATAGCGCAGCTCCTCTTGTGGAACATAAGGCTTTCTGCAAAGAACTTTTGATTGCACTTCTCCACTATTCTCCTCATCTCTATCCTCTAATGTTATCTGGTTAAAGGAGATACAGCACACATAGAATCCACAAATTGCAATGAGGAAGACAAGAATTGGCCGTGGCGGAGACGATGCTCCCTTGCTTTTAAGTGAATATGGGTGCTGAAAAAGTGAAAAATTATGATCAGAAATTGTTAGCAGCAAATATGGGAGAAAGCAAACTAGAAGTACCATGCAGCACCATTTTCTGCCTGCAATGAGGTGCTACTATATCGGCCAGTTTCTTCTGCTGCTGCTTGTCCACAGCAAAGTAGCACCACCATTTGTGGATGAGTAACCGTGCATTCTGGGAAATCACAGATTCATGAAGTTAGCAACAAATTGCATAACAATTAACAACAACAACAAAGAGCACGTGTGAAATGTGAATGCATGATGTTCCTACTAATGTAGTGCTAACTGCTAACAACAAGAATCTGCTTACATCACTTAATAAAGTGCATCACATAAGAGCATCCAAGAGATGCATAAGATAATCCACTATAGCTATTTTTAGGGATTTGAGGTCTAAAATGTCTCTCCAATAACTCTCCTATCTGATTCTCAAATTTTAGAGATCCTAAAACTCTCTTTTCTTCCATACTTCTAAAGAGTGGCTTTTATTCTGTATCTGCTTAGGCCCCACTCGTCTATAAGAGAGAGAAATGTTAGAGGAGATATAATAGGTAGAGTTCACTTGTCTATTGGAAAAGAAGGAAATTTAGAGGATGGATTTTATCAGAAATGTCCTATATGATGATACTGGGTGTTTTTGGACATCTTTGGAGATATCTAACAGTTGCGTTGGGTGGAAACAAGAACCCTAAACAGAGAGAAAAGAAACCCTCAAATAGGACTTACAGATTGAGCACCAGGATGGGAGAAATCTGCGAAATGCAGAAACAATGGCTCACCAAAACTCGTGGCGCCAAGAATCCCCAGGCAGAGAAGGAACTCCCAGGAGGTGTGGATTCAACTCCAAAATGGCGACCAAAACAAGAACAAGATCCAGACCCAGCTAACCGAAGCTGGCCGAGAAAAAAACGCAGTTTTGATCTAGATTAGCAAGCGCCGGAGATTCGAGTGCGTAGGAGGCTTCGAATGCGAACAGCCATCAAAAAAATGGGAGCAGAATAGCAGATGCAGTGCAGCTTTGAGCCTTTAGCTACAAACTAGAAGAAGTCACAAAAAGAACGCAAAAAATCGAAGAAATGAAACGGCACATCACCTGCTTCGTCAGCGAGAACGCGCTTTGCTCTGTTTTTCGCTCGATTTTTCAAATGGTTTGAAAGATATAGGATGATTACTTCGCCTTCCTACCGTCAAACCTCAACTTTAATTAATTTATATTAACAACTATAATATCAAATTAATTCTATTAAATTTACTATAAAATATTCTAGTAACATGTAAATATATTTTAATTAAGTTTGTTAAAATTAAAAAAATTAACTTTAAAATAAACATACGATTTATAATATGAAAGGGGGGAGTGAGATTTAATTCTTTGAACTGAAAAGTACAATAGCACGAGGTCAGCATGTTCTTGGTGGACCGCAGAAACTTCAGAGTCTGAGAGAGAGAGAGAGAGACTGGTAATTTTCAACTTGGAAATTGGAATTGGTCCTTCTCTGGCTCCGTTTTGCTGGATTTTGTGCAGAGATTGGGACTCGGTTTAAGTGAATTTCACGGGAGGTTCCCAAAATTTACTCGTTCATTCCATCCATGAGTCTTTTGCTGTGCAAACATTACTGGTAAAGCAATGAAAAAAAGAGAACTTGTCAAGCATATGGTAAAAGTAAAAGTTCATCAAGTTCATCTCACATTGCAAAAGGAACAAATGGGTAAGGTCTCATTTGAAATAGAGGATTTATGTAGGAATCGAATCAATTTCTATGAAAATCCTCTAAAATTTATGTGTGCCAAAGAATCTCTTACAACGCAAGAGTTCATACACCCTAAGTGTACAACCGTGAATCCACGGTATAGTAGTGTAACCGCGCAATGAGATCCTCTGACATTGATACCACCGACCACCGTGATGTTAAGACCGATATGTAGACCTAACAGTGCTAGGATCTACATGTCAGTGACGACGTCACGATGCCATTGATATTAGAGGAACTGCTTCCTATGACAGTAGCCCGAACACAATACCTGAATAATAAGGTGGTCTATGAATTTGGCAGTGGAATCCCAAATCTCCAATCACCAATGGATCATCAGCATCTCACCCATCCATTCACGCGCCGGTACAATAGACAAGAAGGTGTGCATGATCAGAAGAAACAACCAGGACAAGTAGGTACAAGGGAGCGCATCAGTTGGAGGGTCAAATCAATAGACCTAATGCCATCCGCAATTTATAACCGGGACCAACATAGATCATCAAGCCACACGAAAATGCAGACAACACAATACGATGAAAGCAGCAGATATATAGTCAGGAACTGACAGACGAAAAAATTCAGCAGCGGATATGATCAGATAGAGGAGGAACCACCGACGGAAAATGAGACAAGAAAAAAAGCTATGAAGCTGCATTCTTGAAGTAGAAAGGCTACTTTAGATGGAATATATGACGAATAATAGAAACGAGTTGTTTGCCTACTATATTTGAGATGATCTATAAAGATTATACATATTCAGATCTGTCTTGAGAGAAATATCATATGTCATGTTTGTATGTTAATATATGTAGTTGGCAAGATGTATATGTCTCGAATAGGCTAGAAGATTAGATTACAAGAGCTTGATAGTTTGATCTAAACTTTTTTAGGTTGTAGTTGATGTTTGATTCGGTGTCTTTGGAGTCTCCCTAATTTCAACTTATATGTGCAAGAATTAGGGTTATCTATGAAATATGAGATAACTTATTTATCATATGAAATTTAATGATATAGAAGATTCTATCTTATCTCTTACCAAATCTACGAATAACTATCTTACGGATATACTATACTACGAGGCAAAATAAGAATGAGACATATACATAAAATATATTATTTGTGTTTACTCAGTTTCTGTTCCTGCGACAGCTACCTTTGCTTTATTCAGATTTCAGACTGAGTATCAAACAAACAGCGGATGGTAAAATCCTTACGGTGCAAGATTTTTCTGTAGATTTTACTTTCTATCAAGGATGTAGATCCCTCCTTTTGTACTAGGGAATGCGATAAACAATAGTATAGTCAACGAAACGGTTGCAGTTTACCGAAGCCACAGTTCACACTGATGATTGGTGAATGATAGTCTATGAAGCACAAGCGAAAAATATCAGAAACAACCCAACAAAACAGTCGGTAGTGGCAATAGACGTCAATATCAAAACTTGTTAGTTTCTTGCACGGCATAAGATGGGCATATGAGCCATGGAATTCTGTCTTCAATCTGGAAACTGTTTTACCAATTGAAGAAATGCCCAGTCTGCTGGCTCAAGCACAAATAAATCCAACAGTAATAAACAATAAAAACGTGAGGGGTAACCTGCCAGAGGGTAAAAACATTCAGGTTCTTCCTTTTGATATATTTCACCATTTGCGTGAAATTTTCTAGACGTAATCAAGCATGCAATATTGCAATCCATTCACCATTAAACCCGATGCCGTTGTCCCGTGAAGCTAAAACTAAACCAAACGCTTCTAAATTATCAAAATTTTAAAACAGAACAAGTGGATCTACTTCAGAAAACACAGTGGCTTCCATAACTCTAATCTAAATCTATTTCAGATTTGGAGCTAACAGAGCTAGTGAGCTAGCCCTTTGAACACACAAAGCCACTGTTAATTTCACCATTCCAGCATTCCAAACAAGATTATGGGTCACAGAAAACACAAAGCCACTGTTAATTTCACCATTCCAGCATTCCAAACAAGATTATGGGTCACAGAAAACACAAACCTATGCGGATTTCACCGTTCCAGCATTCCAAACTAGATTACAGGTGTCAAAAAACTCTGGATTTCACCATTCCAGCATTCCAAACAAGACTATGGATTACATAGCGATGTAATGTACAAGTAAAGGGGCATGCCACCGACGCCTGTTCATGTCAATAATCTGGCAATCCAGTAACAGCAACTCTATAAACATGACATAGTAAAATCAACTCCATTGGAGATCAGTTCTGTTACAGACCACGGTGGAAAACTGTCCTTACAGGTGAGTGCTATGGCTTTTGAAAGGGAGGACGCAAGAGTAAGTAACATACTTTACACTATCTATAAGAACGACGACAAAGATGCGGGACAGAGAATTTGAAGAGATCCTCCCCTCGCCATCCTTGTCATTGGACTCCCTTGGATCGGCCAGGACAGAGACTACCACAGATGAAACCGGCTTACGACCGGCATGGCTCTGGTTCTTGGGGGGTGCTTTAAAGTGGTCGGTGTCGTTGGATGTTGAACCTTGTAAAGGGATGGCTTGAGAGTACAAAATCCTTCTGTTCTTCACCTTCTGAACTTGGCCAGAAGGAGGATTTTCAGTAAAATTCTGTGACGAGTTAGTCATAGACCCAGAGTACACAGGCACAATGCCATTTGCATGAGCTGAGGTCGGCGATAGATCAAACTGGAATACTTCGGTGCACATTCCTGAGCTCAACATGGGACCTGGAAAGAATATATACAAACAGGGGTAAATTCAGCAAATGAAGGACTAAGTCATCAAAATACTGTAACTATATCAATTACCAGTGATATAGACGGTATTTCAGTTAAATCGCATTAAATATGCAGAACTACTGGTGATTCAGAACATTGCCAGTCAACAGAATATATGCATATGCGTGCAGGTAACAGGACTAATGCAAGATACATCTATGCGGCATTGGCAAGTGCTCCAATTGCATAATAGCACAGGTTTGCAACCAAAATACTACAACCAACATAAAAACTTTGAATGGCCTACTGATCCCAGAAGTCTATGATCATCTCCTATGTAACATGGTAGTCATCTACCGGGTGACATACAAACCCACGATAATATTTTATACCATCTACTATTGAGAAAAATGTGTAACATATATGCAAATATCTTCTGCTTCCAGCACTGAATGAGTGGTATATTCAACTATTCAGATCACTAGCTTTAGCAGATACTGATTGTTACATTAAACTATGCATCCCACTAAATGTCATATTATCACACAGAGCATCAACATGGCATATACTACTATATACTATTCATCAAAATTAGATTGAGTATGTGACATTATGCAGCATTCTTACCCGACATTGCTTCACTAAACCACTGTGGCAGCATTCCATCCTCCTCCCTGTATATGCTTCCATCTCCAGGAGCCAAAGCCATCAGTTCATCTCTCACTCCTTTAGCAGAATCCAAGCTTTCTCCAGCTTCTAATGGAGCCACATAGCCAGGGATTGCCAAGCTAGTCTCTTCCTTCCCTTGGTTTCCAGAACTCTTACCACCATAGTTAGACACAAGGGAAGAAACTTTCTCACTTGCAACAATGGACTTAATAACAAGATTTCCATTGATCTTGACATGTTTCCCATTCCTTGGCAAATATAGCAGTGCTGGTAGTGTTTCACTCTCATTTTGTGGTACCTTTGGATCAATACCATTTGGAACACTATTTTGTGGCCCTTCAACAGCCAGAACCCTCGCATGATGCGACGGACGGAATGCAACGCCTTCCCCAGCATCAATTGCACCATACATCCGATTTAGCGCAGGAACCAAACACCCACAGATGATCATTAAGAACATCAATCCAAGGAGGCTAACACCTGCAACCTTCTTGGTCTTCCTGGCCTTCTTGGCTGGTGGCTCTGCCGCCGTGTGCGCAGGCTGCTGGTTCTTCAGGCGGGGTATCGGCACGAGTGGCACTTGCGAGCAACGCATTGCATAGGCTGGTAGGATCCATGGTGGCGGCAAAGGGTAAACTGCAGGGTACATCGGCAGTGGCGGTGGGGCGCCTGCAGCAGCAGCGCCACCCAATTGCTGCTTGAGGGCGGCGTTCTCGGCTGTGACACAGGAGATCCTTGCGGTGAGGTCGGCGATGGTGGCCTGCATCACCTTAACCTTCCCCTCCAGCTCATCTACGTACTGCTTCTTCCTCTGCCGCGAAAGGTGCGCGCTCTCGCGGTTGCGGATCAGCCGCGCGCGCCGCCTCGCATCATTCTCCTTCCCATCCTTCGCGCTTCCGTCACTCCTAGCATTCGCACTCCTCGACGACGACTCCGCGGACTCCTCGTTCTTAGAACTGCCTTCTCCTGCAGAGGATGTCCCCACGTTCGGCGATCCGGCTGACGACGAGGACGTCGCCAGCGGTGGGGGCGGCGCATCCGGCAAGAGGTCGACATCAAAATCGAAGTCTAGGTCTTCGAGATCGAAATCGTCAAAGGCGAAGGTGTCGTCGAAGGGAGCCGTGAAGTCGGGGAGATCTTCGCCGAAGGCGGGCGGGAAGGGGAGGTCGTCGAAGGGGGCGGCGTTGGGCGCGAGGAAGGACGTCTCCGCCATGGGGGTCGCCGATCCGGTCACTGCCCGCGCATACGACGCGGCGGCGGCGGAGGATGTGGATTCAGTTGGGGCTTGGGATCACGGACGCGGTAGCTGTAACGGCCGCGTGCGGGATTTGGTCGGAGTTGTCGCGATTTGGTCGCGGAGACGAAGACGAAGACGAAGACGAACCAGCAGTACGCGTCTCGAACCTTCTATGGGCCTTATTGGGCCGAACTTGTTATTGTTGGGCCTAATTGGGCCGAACTTGTTATTGTTGGGCCTTAAATAGTAATGTTGGTTACTACTAAAGCAGCAGCTTGGAGACGAAGACCCAACGCCGGAGTGACCAGTCATGGCGACAATGGCAGGCCGCCGCCTCCTGCAGCGATGCGCGGCGGGGGCGAGGTGCCGGCTGCTCGGGACGGCGGCGGAGGCTTCTTCTCCGGGAGAGGGGGACACGATCTACGTGAAGAGGCCGGCATCCGCGGCGACGCGTGACGAGACCTCGGTGGAGATGCCGATGTCGTTCATGACGGGGTCGGTGGTTGGGAAGCGGTTCTACCGAGACGCTACCGTGCGCCGCGCAGACGACGGGAACGGGTGGACGGTGATGCTCGACTACCGTACCCTCAAGTCGCCGGCGAAACGGCCGCTCAAGCTGCCATCGCGGACGCTCGCCATGGCCATCGCCGCCGAGTGGGAGTACCAGGTCCTGATCCCATGCCTCCCTACGCTCCCTTTGTTCTTCTGTTTGATTGCCCTCGTCTATGTTACACAACTGTAGTATAAATTAACTCAAATTACCAATTAGTGTGTATATTGGCAGACAATAAAAATTTTCAAATCAAATGGTTCTACGGAAATTGTGTGACTAGCGCATAGGTACTTGATCTTGATCTCACAGGTTTAGTTTATCCCAGAACTGTTGCGAGTTGTTGAAGGAGTTTGTGCAATTCAATGTGTTGAATCTTGCTTATCATAGTTCACTGTTCAGTGGCAATGTGGCATCGAAGGTTTAGATTGCGCAATTTTAGGTGTTTTGACATGCCATTTCTTCTCATTCTCCCCGTGTTTGTGGCTAGAGCAGCTGTAGATTAACTAGAAAGATTGTTCATCTTTCAAGAATAGTAAGGAAGATAACCGGGGCAGCGTTTTAGAGTTGCTTTCTACCGATGCCCCTGGCGTCTTATCCACCACGGGCAGGAAACCGGCTAAGGAGAGGCTGGCTACCTCCCACAGCTACCCATTAAGGTCGCTATCCTAGAGACCTAACAGCTTTCTTGTCTGCTTCTCATCTCTACAATAGCACTACTACAAGATGGACTGTATTCAAATTTATCAGTTTGATTGCAGCAATGAAGTGGAAGAAAACTTTGTCATTAAGGAAACAGCACCCTTGCATTTGCATCACATGACAACCCTTATATTGTGCATCTGTATTTTTCTGTTGCAGTGGCTTAACATAGGTAGTAGTCAGTAGTTCAATATGTAATATATATGAATTAAAGGAGAAGCATCATATGATAAGTAATCAGTTTTGTCTGTACTGTGGTTCTATTGCCATCATTGATTTTGCTTACCATTAATATTGGATTAGTTCCTGCAACTGCAACATATGTGCATGGCTAAATTGCGCCTTCAAATTTTACCATCAATTGTAGATATGGCCAAAGATGTTACAACAAATTTGTTTACTTGATATGCTTCGCATTTGATACTGTCCAGAATTTCTTTACCAAAGTTTCATGTAATTCTTTCTCTGGTTTCTGATGCAACAAATACTGATTACTGATACCAAACTTTCTTGTTATCATAGGAATCAGATGGAATCCGGCCTTTCACAATGCCTCTTATGAAGCTTGCTTGCACTGCACTGGAGCGAGTTCCAGTGACACGAACAAAAGTAATTGATAATTTGATGAAGAAGTTCCATCAAGATTTGGTATTTTGCCATTCACCTAACGATAATGAGCTGACCATAGGAGTTCATCGTAAGTTGTTTTCTCATGATTTTCTCATGACTGCTTGCGATGCATGACGTTTTGAGCATCTGAGTCCATCTAGTTCGGTGATCGATGTCTTCTTTTTGTTTGCTTCATGCAATGTCTTTCTTATGCTTCTTTTCTTTAATGTCTGCAGAAAAACAGAAGGAGAAATTTGACCCTATACTAGACTGGGTAAACACTGAGTTTGGGTTCAAGCCTGTTGTATACACAAGCTTTTTTGGTGGAAAGCAAGATGGGGAATTAACTAAGGCTGTAGAAACTGTTTTGAAGAAAACTACTGACTTTGAGTTGGCATCTATTGATGCTATGGCAGCAGCAGCCCATTCCCTGGTAATCCCTCTTGCAATATTCAGAGGAAAACTGCGAATTGAGAAGGCAATTGAATTAATCAGGCTTGAAGAAGATCACCAGGTTATTCTGAGCCATTATTTATCCTTATATTCTGGATCTTGCTTCTCAGGTCTTACAGTGTTTAATTCCTCCAGGTAGATAGATGGGGCTTGGTTGAAGGAGGCCATGATGTTGATATTGCCGATCTTAAAGTCCAAATGTCCTCAGCTGTTGTGTTTCTTTTACTTTCATGGGGACTGTAAAACCTTTCTATGGTCAATCTACAGACCGGTTGCTTCTTTTTTTGCTGTTCAATTTCGAGCCTGTATCAACTTTTCTAGGAGATTGTAGAATAAGACTTCTCTGCAGATGGCTAACAGGGAAACAAAGTTCTGGTAATACCGGACTGGTATTGAACATGTGTCGAGAGTAGTATGTTCTTGACCGTATAAAAACCCTACTGTGTGGAATTGCACAACATTTTTGTTGAACTACTTTTGCAGCCAGTTGCAATGCTAGCACAACAGCTCAGCTCAGATATTTTTAGCTATCCTGTTCGTCTCTACCAAGATGCATATGAGATATGAGCAAATCGCCGATATATTTTTCTACTCCTGTGTTGTACCAAACAACTGTACTGTATCAAACCAGGATGAGGGGTTTGATTCATGTGGGCTGTAAACTGGATCTGAAGTTGAATTTTTTTCAGAGTTGTGAGGTTTGTTTTGATCAGTAATCTTGATGTTTGATCGTTTCAGAACTGCATAATACTACCTTGCCGGTGGTAAGCAGAAGCGGCGGCGCCCACCGGTGGTCGGCAAGGGGTTCCACCAGATGTACCATGTCCGGCGGCCGCACGGTGTTTCAGAACTGCGTAACACTGTTTGGGAATTGGCAGGTATGCTGGATGAATGGGATAGAATGCTCCTGATGAACATCACAATCCCATGACAGATGCCTCCAGATGTTTAGTAAAGTACGTTTATTTATGCACTGAAATTACTCGATGCAAACAACATTCAGTTTCGGGCATGTTTTATTTAGCTTTTCTAACTAGCTTAGAAAATTGAAACGTGAATAAGTATCAGATAAAATTATCTTTTCTAACTGTGATAACATTTTGTTAGTATAACATGAAAGTTATTTATAACTTCACGGGTTATGTTATTCATTCATTTACCAGTTTTTATGAGCTTATTATGTTAGTAATTAATTAAGGTGTAGAATCATTATTTTCTATTGTAATTACATATTCACAACTACTCTAACCAAACAACTTTATAATTTTTTCATGGCATATTGTAATTTTTTCACATCTCATAGCCCATGACAATTTTTTTAGAATCTACAGTTTAACCAAATACACACTTAATCTATAAGAGCTTATTATATTCGTTGTTAATTGAGATATGTATTCGTTGTTTTATATTGTTAAGTTTTATGAAATCGTTCTACCGCATGTTTACAGCTATTCTAACTAAATAATTTCGTAACTTTTTCTTAACTTACAACAACAGTTTTTTCACTTGGAGCAGTTTTTCTATAATCTAAAGTTCAATTTAACACACCCTAGGAGTTCACTCAAGTTGTACCTGAAATTGCCAAAAGAAAAAAGTGGGACAGATGTGATATTTGGAGACATTGCCTGCGGCCCCAGATGCGTTGTATTACTTGTATCCTCCTCACATGTCAAAACAATCGTACGGGGTGAGCACACGTCTGTATTATCATCAGGATGGATTGTTCTCCAAAAAAATCCTGCGGCCCCAGATGCGTTGTATTACTTGTATCCTTCTCACATGTCAAAACAATCGTACGGGGTGAGCACATGTCTGTATTATCATCAGGATGGATTGTTCTCCAAAAAAATCTTCAGGATGGTCATCTGATATCTCCATGACTCCATGTCATCTTCTGTACAAAATATACCATAAGTAATTAAAACGGGATTGCTTGTCTATCTCGATTGAGATGGAACATAGCTATACATGTTTAGATTCTTACCGGAGAGTAATAATATATGTCATGTATATATGTCATGTTTTTTGTATTAATATTGATGCATGATTTATGTGTCTCGAGCAGCCTACTAAATTAGATTACAATGCTTAGTTGTTAAATTCAATTATTCTTGAGACTTCTTGACTTCGACTCATATATATGAGAGTCATGATTATATCGATTGAGTCGATTGTTATACCACTAAAAAGTATAAGCTTATATCATGATTCGATAATTTGGAAAATTCTATTTCATACTAAATCTTTAAATTATTGTCTTCCATATGTACAGTAAGAGATTATGATACAAATGAATATAAATAAAATATACTAATCGTGCATTAGATTCTGTCGACGGGTGGTCGGACAATCCTCCTCGGGGGTGGTCCGAGGGGGTGATTTGTGATGGCAGGTGTCGACGGGTGGTCGGACAATCCTCCTCGGGGGTGGTCCGAGGGGGTGATTTGTGATGGCAGGGAAGCGCTGCACTCAAGACCCGATGGTTGCACAGCTCGTATGAATAGAACTGGCCGGAGGTGACTCGAGGTTTTAGAGTGGTTCAGCCCCCCTGATAGGGT
>KE372848.1:49348-79103 GCA_000418225.1 Zizania latifolia | reverse complement strand
CTGTATGATCATTCTGTTTTTGACCTGTCTGTGAATGCAATTTATTGCAGTCATCTTTTGCAACAGAAATTTCACATAAAAATTAACATCTATGTATAAGATGTTGCTCTTGCTCTTGCTCTTGTACACGTACAAGTAGCTTGCAGCTCGGTTCGCTTCTATTTTTCTGGTTTGATCGAATCTGCCTCGGACCCTGTTTTGGGAGCTCACCGGTGAGAATAAAAAAAAAATAGGGTTCTCTTCTAAGAGCCTATTTGGTGCAGTTGTAGCTTTGAGATCAATATGAGTTGTATCTAAAATTTATATAGTAAAATAAATATATTTAAACTTTTAATTTTAGTTAAAATAAAAACATATTACTCAATTAAATATATTCAATCCATTTATAGCTCTAGATTTAGAAATTTGTGAAGTTAGGTTTAATCGGCTCCAAAAATTTTATAGATTTAGAAATTTGTAAAATTAGATTTGACTAATTCATTTTTAGATTCATAGATCCAGAAATTTGTAAATTAGATTTAACTGGTTCATTTTTAGATGCTATACCCTTGGCGCAGTGATCAGCCCAAAACTCGGGAGGCGAATATTGGGCTGAATTCGAACCAGTTTGGGCCCGATAATTAACAGCAATCGCCTGCGCCGCGAAATCGTCGGCTCGTCTCGGGTGGACTCGCCGTCGTGTCGTCTACTCGTCGCCAGCGAGTTCGGAGCGGCTCGAATCGGATCGAGACCCACCGAGGCGTCGTAGGCGGCGCGCACTCGTCTCCATCTCCATGGACGAGAAGGAGTTCCGGCGGACGCTCGAGCTGTTCCCCGTCGTCCGATCTCGCGACTACTGTGTAATCCGTCCCCCCTCCCCTTGCAGTAGTCGTACCCTTCTCTCTCCTTTCCAGCACACGTCGCGGGCAAATCGGCGTGTCCGCCGGCGCTCTCGTGGATCTGGCGGGGTTCGGTTTTCTGAGGAGTGGAGAGAGCTCGAGGGGCCGCGATTTAGGGCGCCGGTTGATCTGGCCTCTGGGTGGCTCTTGATTCGTGAGCTTTGCTTGGGTTGATGTGCCTGGAGACTGGAGTACGTATTATGTTGGGATAATCTTACTTTGGTTATGGTGATCCGTCCAATTGCATCACGAACCTGTTTTGTAGTCTCTGCAAGTTCTAGTTGTAGAGGACCGTGGCACATTAGGTCGTAACAATATTTCAGAGATGATAGTGCCCTGGTAGTTACCCAAATGAATAAGGAAAACATTTTTTTTTGACAATTGACAGGATGCTAGAATCAGTGTTCTTTGGGACAGCCGCCTAGACCACCTAGGCTGTGACTAATTGGTAGTTGCTTGCAAAATGCCCCGTTTATGGGGTACTCGCTGCGCTAGGTGGTTTGGCAGCCTACGCGGTCCTGGGCAGGGTAGTTGCCCAGTGGCGGGTCCTAGGTGGTGTGGCTGCCGGCTGCCGACTAGGCGGCAACTTGGCGAAGGTGTGGCTGTGAATTTTTTGATGTGATGGTGCTGCCGTGCTGGAGCGAAATCCAATCGTGTGGGCTCGGCCGCACAGGTCCAGCTGCAGGCTGCAACAATAGAAGGGGATTAAGGATTTTGGGTTACATCTGAGAGGTTTACTTGCCCCACATGCTGCCACCAGCTCTCGTCTCATGCTCAAGGCGATAGCACCACCATGGTGCTGGCTCTCGCAGTGCACCTCCTCCTGCTGCTGCTGAGCTGCTCCCTGGACTGCTCCCTGAAGGCTAGAGTGGAGTAGAACTGTAGAATTTCTTTTGAAGAATGTGAAACTGTTGAATTTTGAATCAGTGTCCTTTAAACATCAGTTTTTTCTCCAACGTGTAAGCATCTCAGTGACACCTTTCTATACTTCAGATGATTCTAAAAGTTCAGGATATGATAAGTTCTCTCCTATCTCAATGTAACTACGGTAATAATACAAGCTTCATTTGGAGAACCATGTGTTTGTGTTTCCCATGTCATTTACGTGATCATGCTAATCTTAGTCACATTAAGCTAATATTAGCCCCTGAAAGGGCTTAGGCTAATATTAGAAATAAATTTAGTAGGCTATTTGCAAGCCTGTTGGTGTTCTTCTATTAAAAAAAGCATGTTTGCCATCAATATTTGTCAGTTTAGTTGGAGGGCTGTGGTTGAGAGAGGATTAGATGGAAGTGCTCAAGTATATAAATAGAAAACTGGGTTGAATGGTAACAATGATTGCTGTAACAATAAGTAAATTGAATTTGAAACAATAACATTTATGGCAATGTTTCAATGCAAAATGTTCTGAAGTAAATATGGTTAGTTCTTGTTTTCCTGTTCAAAACCTTGTAATCGTGAACTGATTCAAATTTTCTTGCCAAATGTAGGCTGAATCAGGATCATCAAGCAAAGGAACAACACAGCAAGCACGGGCTCAGGTGTGTTTTATGTAATTAGCTAGATGCTACTTGATTGTATTTAGTAATTATTTCTAACAAAGCTATTGCTTGCAGGAAGCAAAAGGGGCCAACAAAAAGGAGTCAGCCAGTACTGAAGGTGATTGGCAAACATTTATTCCTCTGCTTTTGATCTTACCAACGTTACAACAGGCAACTCAACCTACAATAGGCATTTATCATTATGTTCTTATGCTGGAACCGCACGTCTGCATCCTCTGCCGCTATCATAATAATAACAAAGTTTGCCCTTCCCGCTTCATCTCTGTTCATGTGAATCACATGTGAACTTGTTCGCGATCCCATATTGATAATTAGCCTTAGGCTCTGCTACAGTGCAGTCAGTGCTACATTGGTTGTTCTCTTGATCATAGTCATCCATGGTCAGACACGACACATGACTTCCATGGGATTTTCTTCCACACTAATGATGAACATAGCATGTCTGCATGTTGATGAACAACTACAGAATTACTCACAGCCTTATATTACTTTCTCTTCCACTTGAGAGCCTGAACTCATTTAGATCACTCTTTTTATGAAATGAAACAAACACTTGCACAAGATTGTTTTTTCTAGCCTTTAAACTCATTCACTAAGGCACATGGTTGTAGAGATTAATGAGATGCTAACAGCACAAGTCCTCTCATGGGAGAAATTTATAGATGCACTTAGCACTGAATTGAGGAGGAAAGGCTGCATTCTGAACAGTGTCTTGCAGATTAAATATTGGAGTTTAGAAGCTAGTCTTCAACACATTTGTGGAGAATTAAAAGATGAAGAATATAACATGGCATTGAAATAATCTTATGGGACAAAATATAAATATCTTCTCTAGGGAAGTGGCTTGGTAATTTCTGAAAGATGACCTGAGGCCACTTACTTCCTGTGGGGCTTGCATGGATGGCATAAGGAGATGGCCACTTTATTGTTGATTAGATGTGTTTCTTATATGCTGCACACTAATAAGGAATATCAGATAACAGACCCAATTATGTGCTATGGTATATGTGCTAACATATACCATAATATATTGATGATTTTTCTTGCATGCTTGACAGATCAATTCATGAGAAAATTGAAGATGGCTGCTGAGAACAAGGTAAACTTTCTTTTTTTCTTTCGTATCAGCAAACTAATAATTCAGTACAAACATGATAATTTGGTTTGGAAACTATTAAAGATTTACATGAATGGAAACAATGTTGTCATTAAAGATTGTTGTTATATGGTTTGGAATTTGGTAAGTACACTTTAAATATTCAAAAAAATGATTGTGAGCTCGGTTAGCATATGTTGTTTGAAAACTGAGTTGCCTTTCTATTAATGTTGGTAATAGTACATTTGTAAGCTGTACCCGTTGTTTTTTAAGGCTGTATGAGGACAAATATTTGGTTTAGAGGATATAAATGGTGGATTTGAGTGCTCTGCTGCATCTGTCTCCAAAAAAATCAGCTTTTCTGATTGTGTACTAACTAATGTTATTGTTTACTGTTTCAGGTTGGAGCAACAAGAGCAGAGTTTTTCTGCAAGGCATTTGAGGAAGCCCATAAAGAACTTGTATTGTCTTAGACTCGCATTGATCACTTCTATAAAAATAACCGTGCAAAACTATCTGGGGATCTGATGGGATTATTCTGTGTACCAGGTCTACAAAGAGCTGAATCTAGATGCCGCGCAAAGATTTCTCAATGCTTATGAGAAATGATCATGAATTGTTGCCATATGTTCAAAGATCTGCAGATGCCAATGGACAGGGTGTTAATTGAGCTTCAGAGTACTGGCGCTGTTGAGAATTCTGATCATTGGTTCATAGATCCTTCTGCAGAATTAATGGCCTCGCTCCTCCTGTGAAGACGATTGACATGGGTTACCTACACTGTTTCTGAACAAATGATAGTTTCAAGCAACTCTTTGTTTTTTTAACCCAATTCATGTCAGCTTCCCCTCGAAAATGATACATGGAAAATGCCTATGGAATAAAAAATATGATACACAAACATATTTTTTTGGCGCATTTGCAATGGCATTCGGTACGCTTGGGGTCAGAAGAGCAATAGCAGCATTAGGCTTCAACCAACCATGTATGATGTATTGATGATATGCAATATATCGCCTTAATAAAACAACACCGAAAAAGATGACATAAGCTCGAGCCACAGTTTCAAACCCAAGGATTCTGCGGGATATTTTTATAGTATTTCGTTTAAATCCTCTAAATTCATCTATTCAGAAGGAGGCCTCAACCATCACAAGTAAATTCATCTATTCAGAAGGAGGCCTCAACCATCACAAGTAAATCCATCTATTCAGAAGGAGGCCTCAACCATCACAAGTAACACAAACAAAACATATTAGACAAGGAGCAGATTAAATAAGTGGGCGGTTCTTCAAATGAGCAAAGTTTACTGAATTTCATCACGACAGAAAGGATCGAACAGTCTTTTGAAGTTCATGATGTTCTTAGGAAAAATTCTATGACATCATCAAGTGAGTTACAACTCGAGGATTTTGTCCCAGGATCAATACTCTAAAACATGTCTTGCATTAGAGCAACTGATTACTGATGTAATTCTTGGCACTCCGAATCAGTCCAGAAGGGTGCCAAGTATGTCATGCTCTCTGAAGAGGAGGTACCTGAAATTCCACATGCAAATGATCAGATAACTGGCTGAAACATAAGTTAGATTATTATATACAATGACCATATCAGAATAACTGTCATGAGAAAAACGAGATCTTAGACGAACAGAAAAAACACAATGAGATCATGTTTCCACTCTAAAGTTGGACCAAATGCTATGATGTAGGTAAGTAGTAACGAAGAGCATGCTAAATGAGAAGCACTTGTGGCTCCTGCTTCTTTCCGGTTCTTTAGCAAAACCAAGTACCAAGTACTCAGTCAGTTCATGCTTGCAAAACTTCACGACCACAACAACTTTTTGTCAATACAAAGTGAAAGTTGCTCATCCCCTAGATACCACAACTTCACGGTTTGCAATGCCTGATAGCAAATTCACATGAGCTTATTATATCCTCTATTAATTGAGATATGAAATCACCGTTTCCCGTTGTTAGGATTCATGGAATCGCTCTACTCCAACCAAACAACTTCATATCTTTTTCAAACACACCCTGATTTTTCCTGTGAGACTATAAACAACGGTGGTCTGTACTATGGAATAGCATTCCGCTGATTAAGGCCATTCACACACATTATTGTACTATGAGAGCATTGTAAGATACATGATGTTATGAAAACAGTACAATAATATTGCCCTAGCAGTATGCAGAAAACTAGCACAACATTCATATTAACAAGTAATGTGATGGAGAAATGATTCACGTACTCTTTGTCAGCAGCAAGCTTGACTTCAAGTCCACCATATTCAGGCAGGAGAACAGTGTCGCCTTCCTTGAGAGCAACAGGGATCAGCTTGCCATCCTTGTCACGTTCGCCAGGGCCAACAGCCACCACTTTAGCAGAGTTCAGCTGGATTCAGAGGAACATTTTCAAATTAAGATTTGATTACACTACTGTCAAAACAACGCGAGGGCGATGTTTCCACTGACGAACACCACCAATCCCATTCAACAGCAGTAAGGTGATACAACCTAGTATAAAGCTATAACTGGCAATCTAGCATGATAATCCAAAAGTGCAAAAAATATAATATTCATGAGAATGATGGCCGTTGGCACAATCAAATTTCAATTGCTAGAATTGCACCGTATAAGCAATTTGCAGCATAGACAAACGCAGTCTGAATCGCCCGACGTAACCACACCTATTTAGAATAATTCACCTGCAGGAAACAACGCGAGAACTGCTTCTAATCATCTGCAACCTACACAATGCAATCGAAATCACACTGCCTAAGCAGAAACACCGCGCCCCAATCGGAGGAAGCTCAACTAGAGCCACAAGATCTAAACACACTTCCCCCCACTGTATCCCCACACTAAGCAGCGGTGCCATCACCAGGAGGGGGATCGGGGCAGAGCTGGGAGAGCCGAGTGCTGCTACCTGCTTGGACGTCTCGGGGAGGAGGATGCCGCCGGCGCTCTTCTTGGGCTGCAGCAGCTTCTCGACCAGCACGCGGTTCAGCGACGGGATCAGACGCTTCGCCATCGCCGCCTTCCTCTCCTCTCCTCTCCTCTTCTTCTTGCGAAGCAAGCAAAAGCTCTCAGCAAAGCGCGCCTGGGGTTTTAGGGTTTAAGACGGCGGCGAGACGGCGGCGAATTGACGGGCTTGCCCCTCTCCGGGACTCTCTAGAACGTTCTTCTACCAATAGGCCCGGCCCACTTACATATCAGGCAAATTAATTATTTGGGCTCGTGTGATGAAACTTGGGCCCAATTTAGGCCCATGTTATGTAAAAGCCCATCGTTTTGGGCTTTGTATAGTGCGACGAGGGAGTTGGCCGCCGCCCGCCGCCATCTCCACCCGTCGTTTTTTTCTTCAGTTACAGTCGCCGGCGGCGAGGAGAAGTGCGGCGATGGCGGACTCCGGCAGCCCGAGCAAGCGGCGGGAGGGAGAGGAGGAAGAGGACGATGTCATCTGTTTGGACCCGTCGTTTTTCGTCGACCGCAGGTGTGCTTCGCTCTCTCTGCTAATTTTTTCGCCGAGAGGCATCGACTTGGGGGTGTGCCGTGTGCTGAAATTTTGTCCGGATTTGCTGCTGGATTCTTCGATCTGGGAAGCTACAAGATGACGACGTTCACCTTCGGGTCGCAGGTGCTCCACCTCCTCTGCCTCCGCGCCGCTTCCAGTTCGTACCTTCTGCTCCTACTCGTTCTTCTTTGCTAAGTGCGGATGGTATCGCATCTGTGATGTGGAAATGGATCCAATAATCTGTTACAATGGTCAATCCGTGATGCAACATATTGTTAATTCATACTTAGCTACGTAGCTTATTCTGGGTGAAATCTAGTCAGGAGCCTCAAGCCTGGAACTACTGTTAATTGTTATGGTTTTCTAATTTAGAGCAAAAAAAGCATGGTTTGCTGAGCATTGTACTGCTCAATGTGGCTGCCATTTAAATCGACCTGGCTGTGCTTGTGTAGTAGCTGCACTGCCCGGTGCTTTGCTTCATTCAGAGTCAATTGTTACAGTATGTATCATGCCCCTTTACCTTGTCTGGGTTAGATGATCATAAGTTTAGGTCAAAGCATCTGTATATAGAAATACCTTATTTCTGGTTGTGCTGTTACATATGATTTCAAACTTGAAGATATGCTAATGATGTATTCTGTTCATTATTTTCTTGTTGCTCAGCCAGTAGCAAAATTGGGTTTTCCTTACACAATCATGTGGTTTGAGGACCACTTTTACCTTATCTCGTTTGAGAATCCTTCCAACTCAGACATTGTCATCCTAGTACACCAGGACAACGAAAGGCCCACATTGCACATGATCATCAACTCTTATGCTCCATTTCATTCCATCCTCCGTGTTTGCTTTTATGACCAGAAGTATATGCAGATATGCGTAACATAGTAGTTCTCGTTTAACTGGAGTTAGTTCTTTCCTTGAAACACAGAAGTTAGATCTGAGCATGTCATACTCAAGTTTCTTTCCATTTGTGCAGTGAACGATATGGATGGTCTTTTAATTTTGCTGTTCCCTTACATGGATCCTACACTTACAAACATTCTAATGTTTTGTACAGCTGATTTTGATCTTACTGGACAATTAGTATGGCCAGGTGCAGTTCTGATGAACACCTACCTGTCTGAACACCCCGAGACTGTGAAGAATCATTCAATAATTGAGTTAGGATCTGGGGTTGGTGAGGAAACTCTCTCTCATGCTCACTTCACTTTGTGATCTCACAAAAATCTGACAATATAGTTTGTGACTTTCTATAGGCATTACTGGCATATTGTGCAGTCGTTTCTGCAAAGAAGTCATCTTGACTGACCACAATGATGAAGTTCTAGAGGCAAGCTTCAAACCCTCACAATATTTTCCACTGGTATCGAATAGTCTGACATAATACAAAAGATAATGAGACTTTAACATGGTGTTCATACATTAACTAATTCTAACAATTTGTATGTGCACATTGTAGCTGCCTTATCTTCAAATGCTAGAATGTGATGTCATACATCATAAAAGATACAAGCACTATTCCACTGCGTCCCTTGCATATCTCTTTAGTCTACATAAGTGTTACATCTATTTACATTGAAGAATTGTTTGACAGATTATAAAGAAAAATATAGAGATGCAGCCATGTTCTGGGAATGCCAACGCAGGTTGCCACTTCTCTTGACTTCTGGTTTATTATGTTTCATCATTACATGAATCACTGAAATATAAATCGTCCAGAAATTAAATAGAACTGATACTTTAATTGCAGCGTTGAAAGCTGAGAAGCTAGAGTGGGGAAATAATGTTCAGCTAGGCAGTATTATTGAGAAACATCCTGCTGGATTTGATGTCATTCTTGGAGCTGATATTTATATCCTTCTAACTTTCTTAGTTTACTGTGATTTAATTTCAATTCCGATCCTTTCTCTTTCAATTCCATGTGTCATATACAGATATACTCATATGTCAGTTGACCATTTTGTGAACCTTGACTCGCAGAAAGCTTTCAGCAATCTAGCATTTCCTGCCTCTTTGATACTGTAGAGAGGCTTCTTCGTATTCAGGCCAGTAAATGTAGATTCATATTGGCCTATGTATCACGAGCTAAAGTGTATGTGTTATCTCCACTCATTATCTTCCTGTCCAAGGCATATTTTAGTAGAGTACTAGAGTTTCTAATACTCTGTGAAAAGCTGCAGCTTTATGCTGTTCATCATGATGTTCCATGTTAGGAAAGCCAACTTAATGCATTTGTCTCAATTGTGATCAAAAGATGGATTACTGTGTTTTTAATTGATTATTATGTAACAACTAGATTTTAATTGGAGTTGTTCTTATTATGTTCATTAAGAACAAGGACAGACTCAGTTCTTGAATTTCTTAGGGAGTTAGGGTACTGATTAAGGTCTGGTTTGCTAAGTACTAGAATGACATGGAGTAATGAATAGTTTAATGTAAAAGGTAGCTGAGTACTGATGGATAAAACTATTCAAAGATTTACATTGTCACTGACATTAGGCGTGCATCAATAGCACCAAATAAGCGGAACACTACATCGAATATCAATTGATCTCATGAATTCAAATATAATGTCTTAAATAAGATGTACGGATGTAGTGTTAATGCATCCATAAGGAGAGGACATTCACAGGAATACCTTATTTCCTAATGACATGTAGATCTACAGAGTTCTGCAGATTTTCATGGCAACAAGGTGTTATGTCACCCATTCTCTTGTCAGCTTGTCCCTTGCTAGAGATACGCTGCACCTGAGTACCTGACAGTTCATTGTCCTTTACAAAAATGATTGTCCAGTACTCCAGTTGCATTCATGAGCAAATAGAATATACAGGTTAGCTTGAAGTAGTTTAGATTATGATTTGCTGGGCTAGAATTTGTAGCAGCATACTGTGAAATTTTACTTGGTATGGTTATAATGTACTGTTTTAAATCATGGAGCATGAAAAAACAGTGGCAAAAGATAGTTTGGACTTATTTAAGATCGTATATTTGGTCTATTTAAGTGTTGTCCCTCGCACTTTGTTGGGATCTTTTTGAGCTTCTCATAGCAAATTCCAGTAAAAATCTGAGAGCAATCCCAGCTCTCAAGTAGCCATCTTGGGTTTGTTTTTTACGCTGTCATGTGCTATAGGCTAGGGCCGCCAGGCCCAGGAGTGAACACTACCACGCGGTACTGTTCACATGAACAGTACCCGCGCGGCAGGCCAGCCCGCCCTCTCGATTAGGGAGATTTGCTATCTTTAATTAGTTACTTACCTTAGCCAATAAGTCAGGATATCTTCAATATCCCTCTTTAGCTATTTCCTTCTACAAGTCAATAGTCTCTATATATTAGCTTTTTGCTACTTTACTCTCCATGTAACCTTCATTGATTTTTGTACTACTTCAAGTATTAACAGATCATATAAAAATAGCTTGGGTATTCTCTTAACCAAGACACTTGTTTTCTTGTTGATTACCAGCATGGACGTTCTAGTGCTCAAGGAAGCTGAAAAACATGGAATGCATGTCAAAGAGGTGGATGGGACAAGAAGAACCATCTCAAATCTTGAAGGGGTCATATATGACATTACTCTCAAATAATGCCGTCGCCGCCGCCGCCGCCGCCACCCCCCTCCCCGCGCGTTTCGTTTGATGAAATGTTAACGTGACCAGTAGAGTCATGAAAAGTACGTGTAACTCCCTCTTAACGACTGCATTCCTTCAGAGGATGAAACCATACCACACTGCCACAGTAACAGCATTATCGATGGAGGGCTTCAATTCATATGCTGATTTGGTGTGGTTTTCAAATGCTTTGACGGTCACCTTTTCACTAATTAAGAAGCAGAGTCATGATCAGTAGTGTTGTCACAGCTCACTCCAAACTACCCTGTCAATGAGATGACCATACGCTGAAAGTTCTTGTGAGGGGAAGTTGCTGAAAGCAGTGGCATCATGCAAGCATGAGGTGGCTGACTGGCTGGTCTGCAAAGTTCCTGAATTACCGTGAGCTCGTGTTTGGTGTAGCGGTGTAGCCTGTAAAACATCAATCCAAGTATCCAACTGAAACTTCATTCACTTATCCTGCAATGCATGCGATATGGATCCAATCCTGCCTTGTTCTTTAGCCTGTTCTTGCTCTCGCCGTCTTTTATGTTTTGTCGCGACAACTTGTCAAGGTCTGCGGCGTCTGCCTGATCCAACTTTGTCACGGAGGCAAAGTCCACACCTTCACCGGCTTTTCTTGGAAGCAGCCCAAATTCGGAGCTCCAGCCAAATGGCATGAACTGTACTTGACCTTGTTGTGTGCGCCTGTTGCAGAACAGTGCATGTTAACACCGATGCATTGCATCTCACTGCTTCAGCTGTAATCTGAACAAGTCTGAACCTATCAAAATGTAGGCAGTATGCTTGTCTGCAGCAACATAAGCAACGCATCTGCACATTGTTTTCGGCGATGTACTCATGTCATGGGCATTAACTGGACGTTGGAGGTTGAAGCTGGGGGCCCTGGTAGCAAATGTTCCAACCCGGTGCTTTGAAGCTGAAGGATCCTCCAGCCATGATGTTGCAACCAACACATTTAAAGACCAATCCTAGAGTTCGTTTTGTTTCATAGGCCCGATTTGTTTTTGCTTAAAATTATATGAAGTTAGAGCCATAAGTTGTTTTAGAAGGCAAGCTTTTTGTCCAAATAAGCCATAAGTCATGTTAGGTCCTATTTTGAGGCTTCTCGAGTTTATTTGGATCCCCACTTCACCTAATATAGAAATATTGTCCTAAATAATGATATTATCAATTAAACACTAAACAAAATAAGTTTAGAAGTAATACAATATTTTTATTGTACTACACAGATAATAATCTTAGATTTTAGAAGCCGTTTAGAATATGACAACGAGCTTCTCAAAGTTTCTCTAGACAATAACTTATTTAAACCGTTAAGTTTAAGTTGACTTATGAATAAATCAAAGCTATTTAGAAGGGGACTATATAAGCTGGCTTATAATAATTTGGTAAAAAAAGCTAATATGATTGATAAACTGGATTATTGGATTCCAAGAATATTGTGTTTTGATAGCTTCAGATGAGAATTGCACACATCTTTGCTTCAGATGAGAAAGGGATTACGATTGATTGGCTTCCTTTTAGCTTTTCTACAGCGCATCCGATGCTGGTTTATGGCAAGGTCAAAGGGAGGCTGCATCCAAGAAAAAGTGTGGCAACCATCCAAAACACCTGAAAGGATGTACAAAAAGAAGAGCAATTTACTGAGTACTGAGGATAAAGTAAAAGTGAAAAGGATGCAACAATGACAACTCTCTTCATCAGGGCTGCAGCCATGCATGGCAAAGTAGGCAAGCCCCCAGAACAGTCAGCAGCTACAGCTATAGCAGCATTAGGGCAGTCTCAATGATAGACAATATGCATTGTTTCTGTATCTTTCGTGTTACTGAGAAAACTAGTCATAGATCTAAATATCTCAATACACATGCTACTAGTTTAATATCATTCCCTCTCATCATGTTTTGTATGTTGTGTATAAACTAGATCTCATACAAGACCTATTTTTTTTATCTTTCCTCATTTAATACATTGACACTTTTTTTTATCTTATATGATATACTATTTAATGTTATAAAAATCAATACTCTCTCTATTCTAAAATATAATGACTTTTATAGTTTAAAATTTATCTCAAATGTAACAACTTAGTACTAGTAAAAAAATCAATTGTACCTCCAAATTAACTATATTACACTTATACTTTTTACTCATTACTTCATCCAACTATTTTTGGGTTCATACTCACTCACCTGAGAAGTGTATTATAGTTTTTTTATATCTCATTAATGCATGTGTCATAGTCTAAAAGTATTTACATTTTAGTTCAGAGGGAGTATCATTGAGAGTGTCCTTGCATCCCATTCCATAGGGTCTCTTTCTTTTTCTTTACTCACTTTGCAGGCACTGACTGTGCTGTTGTTGCAGAGATTCCCAAACACACATAGGCTCATAAAGAGAGAATGGCATTGCTGCCCAATGATTGGGTGTATAATCCACATGAGAGGAGAATTACATCCCATTTACATTGTGCAAGTGCACATGCTTAGCCATCTCCATTGCAACATGTTTGCATAATACTGAACAACTATGCATACACCTGACTGCTCCTGCTGGATCATCTGCATATCATTACCCTGCAAATGTTCAGGCAGAATGTCATCCAGTGGCCACACGGTCTACTGTTGTCTGGAGCACATTCACAGAGAATCCTTTGATGGCAATGCACATCTGCAAATATATATGTGCATGTAGGGAGAGTACCTAACCCAACTCAGATGGCCAACTGATAAATACAAGATTTTTCTGTTTGGTTGTCAATTTGTGAGAAGTATTTATAACAGATGCTGGTGGCAGCATCCCTGCTACTTACTGCCAGCATGGTCCAAAGCAACCAGAATACATACAGTTGTGCAGGTATCAAGAAAAACCCATCTGGCCCAGCTACAATCAGTGCCGGAGCTAGCGAAAAGTAGAGTGATGCATCACATAACCGTTTATGTTCTATGTAGTTCTTTCGGTACTGATTTCTAGATTAACAAGTGCAAAGATTAAGCTTAGAAATACATATATGATCAATATTAAATACTAAACAATAATTCATAGCCACGCCGACTACCACCGCCGGCCGGTGTAGGTCAAAAAAAATTTCAGAAGGTGGTGCTATCTTTTGTTTGCTCATGTTGCCGTATCAATGATCCAAAAGTCAGCGAGATGGACATAAAAATTTGGAGAGTTTGGTGTTGTATGGAGGAATAGGAAAGTTCATATACACTTCATGCATAAGCTGCTGGAGTTGTTGGTGGCACTTCATGACATGGTTGCCTGACAGTGATGATAAAACTGTGACCTCACACTGACAATCTGTGGGGCTCATTGCCAAGCACTAAACTTGAAATTAATATGATTTTGCTTTATTGACATCTTATTGGTTCAGATTGACCTTGTGCTTTGCTTAAGAGTCTGAAGTACCACTAAAGCTGGCCATTCAAGTGACAGAAACTAGACATGCCAGCAGCTTATTACTCACAGTACCATCATACCATTGTTATTGTTCAAGTTTTTCTTTTTTTATGGTTAAGAAATATGTTATTGTTGTGTAACTGATAGACAAAGACTATCACAGTCACTGACAGTGATATTTTTCAAATTCTTAAAAATTATAATGAAATGTAAGGATTTATGGTTCTCGCTGGTTGTGTTCAGTTCAACCAAAGCAGCTTATAAACACTAAGCAGGTCAATGCCAATGAGTTCTAGGTGGCGACTGGTCAGCAGTAGGATCTGATTAGTTGGCTTGGAGAGGAACTGAAAGAACTTCGTGATGTGTCCCCGGTGCAAGTTCATATGAACTGTGTACTGTGTTCTGAAACTTATGTAAGATTATGGTCCTATTTGACATAGCTAGATTTATGATTTTTTGAAGCTAGGTTTGAGGATATTTAGTTGAGCTTGAGCAATTTATTTTTATTTTAAACTAAAAATAAAAATTTAAGTCATTTTATTTATCATACAAACTTCATATCCAACATAAATTTTAGAGCTGAAACTGTATCAAATAGACGCTACATATAGCTCATCTCAGATGCTCAGAAGACAACTAAGAACAAACATGTGCCTCTCTATGATGTGGTATCTCCAGTCTCCACAACCTAGCTGCAATAATTTCTTAGATTAATGTTAACACTATCTTGTTAGGTTTCTACTGGGATTTGTTAACATATGATTGTGCAATGATCAATCTATAATAGTTTGTCAAGACATTGATTAATAGTACACTTGAGGCTGAAGTCTTAGAATTAACAGCTGTTTGCTGAATTTTTTTAATAGAAATGTAACCACACTGATTAAGCCCACATAGCAAACTACTCCAACTTCAATTAGTCAACTAAATATATTGCCACTGGGTTTAGCCGATGAGGTTACGCATAACTGATCGTGCATATCCATTACACGATTTGAAAATGTAGGTTTAAGAAAGTGATCTGTTGAACATCTCATACCTGAATTTTAACTAACTATTACATTTTTTGGGTCAGAAACAGATAAAATTCTGTGGTCTAAAGAAACCAATTTTAGCATGATTTTTTAGTTTGCAGATATTTACCATTTCAGCTTTTTAAGACAGCATTTTCCATCATCTTGTCCTTTTTTTGTTAACCGCATTTTCTATCTTTCGTTTAGCTAGTAAAAACATCTAAATGAAAACGGATGTGTGGTAATTTTTAGAAAGGGAAGCTTTTATTAATCTCAGACGACTACATCAAGATAATAGAACCATTCTGAGATCACTCTCGGCCTCTACATAACTAAGATATACGCAACCCAAAAACATACATACAAAATTATTACAAAAGATAAAACAAGCAAAGCTAGATAGGACTAATCCTCAGTCCAAAAGTGCAGACACGCCACTGCAACCAAATCCTATGAGCTTGGCTTGTGAAGGATAGCTTAGGTACGGAGCCGGTGGATAACTAAGTATATAACCTACAAAGGAGAATAAATCTTTCTTTTGTCAAAAACCATACCATTCCTACAAAGCCATAACGACCAACAGCAACAAGTAGCAGTCGCCCCTAATAGGGATGTGTGGTAATTAATTAAGAAGAACATGAGGATGAGCTGTTGGAACGTGCGAGTAATTCTGTTTCTCGCCATATAAAATGGTTACTGACAAAGATGTGGCTAGTTTTCTATGAAATTATATGCTTTGAGCAAGAACCACTTGCAGCTAGTTTTGCTGGTGCAAGAGTAAGAGACTGAGATAGTGAGGTGTGCAAATGGCATCAAGTTTGCTTCCTGGTTGGGCTTGTCTAACCACCAATTTTCTACTGTCAAAACAAAACAGGAGATAGAGCTTTCCACATAGGTGATGACACATACTGAAGTAGTTGCAATCAAAGTAGGAGCTTATGTAATCCAGAAGGATTGCATGGCTCAACTGCAAAGGGGATTTCTTGCAATGTCATGAAAGTACCCATGGTCCATGTTACCCCATGTTCCTCTGTCTTTAATATATCCTTCCTCAACTACCTTTTGTTATCCCTCCTTCAAGTGCTTGCTTCTCTTACAAGTTCTGGCTTGTTCAAAACGACAACCGGCTTATGGCTTATAAGCAAGTACACTTCCTAAGCTCTTAAACGATGTAGTTTTTTTTAAAATACTATAAGAAAATTGTCAAAAAAATTGTTTTAAAACCATTTATCGACTTTTTAGCATTAAATTCATTCGTTTAAACCTCTTAAATAATTATCATAAACCTCAGCTTCATTTATCTTTCATCTTCGGCCTTAAGTAGAACATATTGTAGTTGCAAGCAATTTGATACAGCAGTTGTGGCAATCTAGGGGATCACAGAGATATGCAAGTAAAACAATACGAAAGCTAAAGAGAAGAAGATCATCATCATCATAAGGCTTCCAAAAGGTCTTCAAGAACAATATATTTCCTAAGTCAGTGGTAGCAACAATCTTAGTTACAAAAGCATTGAAGAATGAGTAGAAATGCTCACCCTTTTGGAGGCTGGATGATTGCTGCATTAGAGTTTACAAGTCATGAGCTCTCTACCTGCATAGAACTTGGAATCAGTGCTCACATCTGGAGAACTCAACAGTGATATGATTTTTTTTGAAGACTGATTATTTTAGTAGGGGGTATCTGGGCAGGCTAAATATTGGACAGTGCCAAACTCACATCTTAGGCTTAGTTGGACCAAGACTCAATGTAGATTACCCTGGTAGAGGCAGAATAATTTTTCATGAATTTGGACATAGCTGCCACACCTGCTATAATTACTCCTGTCATTTTAATACTTTCCTCTCTTTATTCCTCAACTGAATTGTCCCCGTGATCTGGTCTTTCTTTCAATGGGCAATTCCTAAGTGGACCTCAAGAAAGGGCAGGCAAATTGGGTCTCCAATTTGCTCAAGACAGTGGGTGAAGAAAGCAAAGCTATCCCTTGTTCAGCTCTCATTTTTTGTTTGAAGCAAGGAGATGTCACTGTTTGTTTGGTTCATTTGGGATTTGGTGAATGTGAAGGCCACAGTGCCCCATGCAATGAGTGGCAACAAGCACTAGCTTTTCATCTGTTTCAGTTACCCATGAAACCTCTTGGCAGATTAATAAGAATACTCCTACTAGTTGTCAATCAGAAGAATGATTAAGGAAAATGTCAAGTAGCATGTGTGTTTGAATAATCAGGGCTAATGATGCTGGAGGGACCCAGCCTGGAATTAAGCAGGTGACAGCCCTAGTCCCAACATGCATATAATACTGATTCCAACCTTTTTCTTTATGTGAGTGTACAGAAGAGAGGCAACAGAATTAGACAGTAAGTTGCTTGTCTCTTCTTTTTGTTTGGAGGTGAAGCAGCCTCAACCATCCCAATGTGGAGGCACTGCTCCAACCAAGGGGGTGGAAAGAATGCAGCATCAGCACACTGGTAGCAGGGTTTGTATGTGCAAATCTGTACAAACAAAAGGAATTATTCTAGGACATGTGTGGGAAAAATTCTGGTCACTGTATTTTCAGCTCAGCTTATGAATGTAGGCCTCCCTCCCTTTCAGATATAAACAGTTGATTTCATCGGAAAAAATAAAGTACGGGCAGGGTCAGTTCTGACATTTCGGCGACCTAAGACGAAATAAAAAATAGAGCCATTAAACATAACTTTTATATATCAATTATAGATATAATACTTTAGGTATTGTAAATACAATTTATATGTACAACATATGCTACTACTATATGCATGAGTACAAGTGGCTGATCCAAGATATCCAATTAAGTGGAATATACTCCCTTCACAAACAAAACCAACAGCGCAGGTTCTCATCAGATGCCTAAAATTTCTTGCCCATCTTAATATAAGGTGTCAGAATTTCCAAACAAAAAGTTCTAAAGAAGAGTCTTCTAATCCTTGGAACCTGAATCTCTAACTCCACGAAAAGGAGTCTAAAGTCTTGACTAATATGCCCTCTAAATGTTCTATTCATATTTGATATGATATTTTCACGAATAAAATGTTATGTTTTATGACCGGTTCAACTCAGGTTTAACAAGTTACCATACACTCGAGGCAAGATAAAAATACAAAGTCTACTCAACTTTTAGAGCAAAAGAGCAATTTATCCTTATAAGTTTGACACATTTATAATGCTGACAAATGCTAAAACAAACAGCAACCACCTCTTACTACATGGGTCAATGGAATGCAATTCCACTTACCATTGTAACGAATTTTAGCGTTATTCGTGAACACGTGAGTGTTCTGCCTGTTTACTTTGAGATTGAACAAGCAAAGCGTGTCACTGCAAATCAAGGGCGGATCCACTGCACAATCATTACTATCACTGAGACAACAATGACTTTCCGGTTAACCTAAATATATTTTTCTAATTTAGTGTTAATGATAATCGTCTAGTCTGTCTACTGACCTTAAATATCTCACTAAAATCCTAAAACCTTAAATAACAAGTTTATAGTGACATCAATGACTTAAAAGCCTAGATCCGCTCCCGCTGTAAATTATCTTGTGAAAAGTAAACAATACATTACACCTTCAACTGCAACCAGTCCACAATTTCACTAATCGTACCGTTGCAATTTAGAGCAGCTAATGTGTGGAAATTCAGTATAAAAAGTTTGCATTTTGTTACCTCAACATCATGTATAAAAAATGTGGCAGAAGAAGAAATCTTTCTCAGCGTGTAACTCCGGCGACCAGGAAACAGTCCAGATCCGAGAGCAGCAAATGCGAACCAATCGAAAATTCCCAATCCACAGGCTCAAGTCAACATGCTCAGCTAAGGCGATGAATCACAACAGAGGAAAGAGGGGCGTACTAAACAAGCAGCATTGATGCCTCCATTACTCCCCTGTTTAATACTTTTGTGGAGGTTGGAGGAACTCTAAGGACCAAGCTTATCAATTTTATTTCGGTATTAGCCGGAATGACCGGTACGTACCATTCCATCACTCAAACCGGTACATATTAAGGGACGTACCATTTTACTTTTAATACCGGTCAATATCGGTTATTCTGGTCAATACCGGCCAATACCGGGACATACCGGCCATTCCGGTCAATACTGACAATTTCGGATAAAAATCATAAAATTGTATTTTGAATTTTTTTGAGATATGTGTTACATATTACTTATACTAAGCTATATATTATGTTGTATTCAAGCTATATACTATATTTGAGATATTAATATATTCAAATATATCGTATTTAATTATATTAATATATATTTTAAATATATTTATATTATTTTATTAGACCCCGAAACGGTATACCGGTATTAGCCAGTACCGAAACATTCCATTCCAAAAGCCAAACCAAAATAGAATTAACAAGCTTGCTAAAGACAGAAAAAATTCCACGTGGTAGGCTTTAAAGTCCTTAAGGTGATGATCTTTATAGATTGATATCACGCTCCAGTAATCCGACGGCGAAGCACGTAGTGTGACAGAGGATGTGGCCGACGAATGACACAACATGGCTGAGGACACAGCCAGCAAAAGACGTGCAGACGACAGACGACATGGGCGGTAGACTGGTAGTGGACGACGGAGGCAGTAGGAAAGAGAGAGTTGAGTAGACGAGCGTCTTCATGTGACGCCAATTTATAGGGGTCTTCACCGTAAGAACTTTAAAGCCCATCCTTACAGTTTTTTTTCGAGGATGGCCTGTGTTGTGGCATTTTCGGAGAAGGGTGGGACTGCGAGACATCACCAACAAATTATCACCACTGTACATTTCAGTAAACAGCAGGAGATTTCTTATTACAGCATCTCATTTTTGTGGTATGATACTGTAGTACTGATGATGGAGGACTTTATGAAGGGAATATTTGTGTGCATTTTAGTGATATGATAATATTTTTCTCTTGATGTTATTGCACAGAATATCTAGCTTCTATCTGAAGACAAGCTTCATTCTAGTTTAGAAATCCAATTTAGACAATGCTGTGGTAAGTTTGTGACAAGGGAGACTGTATATTGTGTGACAGTTTAGTTAGTACAGTTCTTCTTTTGCCACTGATGAGTGTTTTGATGACTAAAAAGTACTAGATGACAACAAAAACAGGAACAAAATAAACTTGGCCATGGTAGTGTGCCACCCCACTTGGGCTGAGCTGTGTTTGGTTCACTTTTTTTATCACCTTCACCATCAGTTTTTCGGTTAGAAAGTTAAAAATTAAACTAAACAAGTTTCGGATAAAATCTGTTTTTCCAATCACAACAGCTTTTTACTAGTATAAAATAAAAGTTACACATCTCCGATTCTACAACTTCACGATTTATGCTACTTGATCTGTTCACCAGTCTAAATAAGTTTTTTTTATTGTTAATTGAGTTATAGAATTATCGTTTTATATTATTAAGCTTTATGAATCATTTTACCGTAGAATCACATCTATTTTAATCAAACAATTTCATATCTTATAACTCACAATAATTCTTTCATATCTCATAACTTACAATAATTTTTAAAATCTATAGCTCAAAACCAAATGCACCCTCAACAAAGCACATCAGCACACAGAAGGAAGGTCTGAAAAAGAGAGAGGCAGAGGACCAAAGGAAAAGAAGAAGAGGGAAAAACCTAAAAATAAAAGAGCTCAAAAGTAAGTAAGAAAGAAAGCAACCAGGCAGTCCTCCCCTCCCAATTCACACAAGATACACTCAACAGCTGTGTCCCCATTTCCCTCTGATCCAAGCCTTTCACTCAAAGCTTCCAACTTTTCCAATTGCTTGGCCACTTCAAGAATCAAAGAATATGTTCTTGCTCTTGGGGCTCTGATCCATCCATACTCCAGGCTTCTCTCGTTCTGTTGCATTTTGCTCCGCCTGGGCTCTGTGCATGGTCACTCCAAGAAAAAGGATTTTGGCCTGTTTTTTCTGTTCATGGTATCCGAATTCTAGGCAGGCTCTTTGTTTGGAGGTTTCTTTCTTCTTTTGAAGAATTTGGAAGCCATGCTAGCAATTCGGGATGATTTCTCGGGGTCTTTAGAAGGCTAGATGCCTCTTTGACCCACCGTTCGTTTTTGCTGGGACAATTCTGAGCAATTTTGCAAATTTGCTTCGATTCGAGGTCGTTGAGCTATCCTTGATTCGGTCCATGGGTCTCTGCCATGGTAAGCCCAGCCAAATCCCAGAGCCCGAGGCGGAGGAGGAGGCCCGTGTAGCCTCCGGCACCGGGGATGCTGTCGGTGCCGGGAACGGCGCCTCCTCGCCTGCGGCTCCGGCGGCCGCGGCGAAGCCGGGCACGCCGAAGCAGCCCAAGTTCCCGTTCTACCTGCCAAGCCCGCTCCCTCCTTCGAGCTACAAGAGCTCGCCGGCGAACTCGAGCGTGGCATCGACTCCGGCGCGAGGCGGGTTCAAGCGGCCGTTCCCACCGCCGTCACCGGCGAAGCACATCCGCGCGCTCCTGGCGCGGCGGCACGGCTCGGTCAAGCCCAACGAGGTGTCCATCCCCGAGGGTGGCGAGCCGGAGCTAGGCCTTGACAAGAGCTTCGGCTTCTCGAAGCACTTCTTCGCCAAGTACGAGCTCGGCGAGGAGGTTGGCCGCGGCCACTTCGGCTATACCTGCTCCGCCAAGGCCAAGAAGGGCGAGCACAAAGGCCAGGACGTCGCCGTTAAGGTCATCCCCAAGGCTAAGGTCCGATTCTCACGCTGCTTCCTCTCCTCTCGCCATTGCCATGCCTTGTTCTTGAATTGTTCGCATTCATCTGCTCCTCGAAGAAATGCCCGTGCCGTTCAGTTTCCTGCATTATCTGTATTTGACTAAGTTTTTCCTGCGTGAATGGATGCCAGCACCTCTGAACGATGCTGTTTCTGCTCAGTTTTGTCGTCAAGATCCAGTTTTTCTGGCGTTAGGTTCATCTCGAGTTCTTTCGGTATTGACCAAAAAATTGCTGCATTTGGATTCTCCATTCTTTTCTTTTAACCAAGTTCAGTTGATACATCTATGATTTTGGATCTTAGCTCCATTTCTCTCGGTTTTTCTTGCACACGTAGTAGATAGATGAACTCACGCCCACACATGCGTGGTAGTATTTGGTAGAACGTTGCTTGAATCAACTTGGTTCATTCAAGCACGCGGATATCGAAGAAAAGGAGCAACCTTTTGCCCGAACTTCGTTTTCGTTTAGCTCCCGGGGTGCTCGTGATTATTGGTGGGAGGGTGACCTCGCCGCGCCGGTAAAGCTCTCCGCCTTGAGACATTCCTGCCAAGATGTCATGCCATAGCTCATCCATCTGGACGTGGACTGCCTCTTGCATTGATTAGCTTCATGCCATGCTCATGGTGGTGGCAACGCTTGTCGAGTTCTTGGTGCCAACATCTTTTGTCCTCGCGCTACCATCGTCGGGTAAATGGAGCAGATGATCCTCTTGGATAGATCTGCAGGTCAAAAGGGAGCAGAGTTGTTGAAGCTGCACAGCTTGATACTTCAATTCTGTGGAAGAGTTTGCTCATAATGCACCTCTCTGCCATTGTATGAGGGGTCATTTAATTAAGGCCCTGTCGAGGCTCAGCACCCCGGCCAGTCCAGTGCTTTTATGAGCAAAGCTGGCAATCCTTCTGTTGCATATGCAAGGGCGTAATGCCCCACCCTCGGCTGCTCACATTCCATGTGCTTGTGTTCTTCGTCAGTCAATTGTAGAATGACAGCGATAATGGATTTCTTGGTTTATTCTTTCCAAGAAAATATTAGTTCAGTACTTCAGTGACAGTGATAAGAGTGTAGTTCTTGTTGGATTTCAAATGGAGCACTCCGTTGCCCAAAGCAAAAAAAAATAAAAAATGGAGCACTCCACTTGATACCTATGCTCATTTCATTATAAATGGTGTAGCTTTTAATTGATTCTTCTTGTGCTATTCGTGTCCTGAAGGCATTAATGCAAGCAATAGGTATTTTATTTCTTTGCACCTATAGTTGATCACTTATTGTCTGTCTAGTGCACTGTTGTACAACATTGAGCTGAACTGCTGAACAGTAGCTGGTTGTTGGATAGCTCACATAGGTGCCATAATTTGTGGTTCGAGATCTACGTATGTTGCCCATTACCTTGATATATGGAAGTTGAACTGCCATTGTTGTGCCTGCATTATTTAACTACCTACCAGTTTGCAAATTCAGATTACTCGTTTTCACTTGTTAGCTGTTTAGTGCAACCTGTGAGTTCATGCTGCTTTCTAGTCTTACCAAATTAAGTCTTTGGGCAGATGACGACTGCTATTGCCATTGAAGATGTCAGAAGAGAAGTCAGAATATTGAGTTCTCTGACAGGACACAGCAACCTAGTGCAGTTCTATGATGCTTTTGAGGATGAAGATAATGTGTATATAGTTATGGAGTAAGTGTGCACTTATTTCATACAGTGCTCTCCCTAACTTCTGTCTCCATATGTTGCTTTGATGCATGCAATTCTTGTCCGTGTATACACCAGAAGGTTCAGATTTTTTTCTTAAAAAAAGGGTGATTCCATTATGATGGAATGTTTGGCATTGTTCCTGTCATGTTGCCATTAATGTTTGGGAAACTAACATGATACATGAGAATTCAAGGAATCATATATACATAGATCATTTTATGTCAGCAAGGATTTGTTCTTTCTATCCCAATAACCTATTCCCACCTTGCCATGGTTGCTATCGAAATTTAAAATTCAATACATGATGCTGAGATAAAAATGGTATTAAGGGTGTCAGCTTATCATGATCCAGAGTTCATCTATGATTAGTTCTTTACTGTTTATAATCCAGGATACAAATAAAATGGTGTTTTCCTGCAACTTCCACCACTCTATTACATATAACTTAATACAAGCATCCCCTTCTCTGTTTCAGATTATGTAAAGGAGGAGAACTACTGGATAAGATTTTGGCGAGGTATTTATAGAGGCGTGATAATTTTTTGGAACAATGTTTTGGATTAATTTTTCGTGCTATAACCTACTTTGTTGCTTCACAGAGGTGGAAAGTATTCTGAGGAGGATGCAAAGGTTGTTATGGTGCAAATTTTGAGCGTTGTGTCATTTTGCCATCTTCAAGGTGTCGTTCATCGTGATCTGAAACCAGAGGTAGGTTCACCGCCAAAAATTAATAGTCGACTTAAAAAATATGTATTATGACCTGAAATGTTTTTATGCCAATATCCTCTATAACTGAAATAAGACATTTTCTCGACTGTTGTGTATGTAAATTTTCTGGAATTGTCATCCAAAGTACTACTATTGAGTCAGTAGATGAAATACATTTCTTTTATGATAATCGTATTTTTTGTGTTGCTTTTCCAGAATTTTCTTTTCACCTCAAAGGATGATAACTCTGCCTTGAAGGTCATAGACTTTGGTTTGTCTGACTTTGTGAAGCCAGGTTAGACCTACAAGACCCATTTCGATCGTTGTTGGGTATTTATCTGAATGTGTTGAGATACCATATCAATGTTATATTGTGCAGATGAAAGGCTTAATGACATTGTCGGAAGTGCGTATTATGTTGCTCCTGAGGTGCTCCATCGATCGTATGGTACTGAGGCAGATATGTGGAGCATTGGAGTAATTGCCTACATTTTGCTTTGTGGGAGCCGTCCTTTCTGGGCGCGCACTGAATCAGGAATATTTCGAGCTGTACTGAAGGCAGAACCAAGTTTTGATGAGGCCCCATGGCCTACTCTCACTGCTGAAGCTAAAGACTTTGTAAAACGGCTGCTTAATAAGGATTACCGCAAGAGGATGACTGCTGCACAAGCTCTCAGTAAGCATCAGATTTGTTTGGTAGTGTCATATGGTACAATCCTTTTATTGAGTGATACCTAACTTTTACTCTGATCATGAAATCTGCAGGTCATCCATGGATCCGTGACGCTCAACAAGTGAAACTACCTTTAGATATGATAATCTACAAGCTTATGCGAGCTTATATCAGTTCATCTTCACTGCGGAAGTCTTCTTTGAGGGTATGCACCTAATCAGACCAAAAAAACATTTGTAGGGTTTGTTTCTGGTCTATAAATGGCCATTCTTAATGCTTATCTTGAATGAATGGTATACATTGCTTGAGACATCAACTTCTAATTTTGTCTTGTTCTATGTTTCTTGCATGAATCATTCATTGCAAACTTGCTCTTCATTATGTACATCCATTGTAAACCTGCTCTTCATTATGCATTTTGTTTTAGCAGTTTAAGTATGTATATAACATTGTACCTTGATTCTGATGGTATTTCCAACTAACCATTTTAAGCAATGTCCATACATTTTGCAGGCCCTAGCTAAAACGTTGACGGCAAACCAACTCTTTTATCTAAGAGAGCAGTTTGAATTGTTGGGTCCAAACAAGACTGGCTATATCTCCTTGCAAAATTTGAAAGCGGTTGGTAATCTCACCTTTGCTAGATCTAACTTATAGCTTCAATTGCTGAATAAGTAAATGGACCTACAGGCCTTGCTGAAGAATTCTACAGATGCAATGAAGGATTCTAGAGTTGTCGACTTCGTTAACACGGTAAGCCTCTTTTATAGAACGTTCTCTTGTGTCGGTATTGGACTGAGATAAACACTGACTCGTTCAAGCCATGGTACTAGGTGTGCACTCTTCAGTACAGAAAATTGGATTTTGAAGAGTTTGCTGCTTCTGCCATCAGCGTTTATCAGATGGAAGCTTTGGAAACCTGGGAGCAGCATGCTCGGCGTGCATACGAGCTATTTGACAAGGAGGGCAACCGGCCAATTGTAATCGAAGAGCTTGCATCGGTATGAATCGAGCTGAAGTAACAGTTTATGCATGGTTGTTCAACATCTCTAACTGTAAATGTTTCATCTGTCAGGAACTTGGACTTGGCCCATCAGTCCCTCTACATGTTGTTCTCCAAGATTGGATCAGACATGCCGATGGAAAGCTCAGTTTCCTCGGATTCATTAAACTTTTACATGGAGTTTCTTCACGATCAATCCCAAAAGCATAAGACAAATTTTTCTCGCATCAACCAACGAGATGAATTGATGGCTAAGCCAATCTCTGGATGGTGTTTGTGTGTGGAGGTCTGAGGTGGTTGGAAGATGGCTTGAAAACTGAAAATGACAGTCCTGTGTGAGAGGTAAAAAAAATGTTCCTCCTGCTTATGCCTACAATACTTCTACCCCTCCCCTTCGCCACGAGAATTGATGCTGTACTGATGTGTAGACGGATGTACAGATGAGGATAGGAAAAGAATATGGAAGGGCTAAAGATTTGAGAATTGAGACTGCTGTTTGTCGAAGTCAGCATTGTAGTTGTGCATCTTAGTGTCCCTTGTGTCATGCCAGAAGCCCTGGCTACAGATTCAGCTGTGTGATGTTGTTCATTTCTCTGCACTTGTTGCAATTGCTTCTCTGCAGCTTTCTGGTGCACACCAATGCAGTATCTCTCACTCCAGTCGTCCATTGATGATGGGAGAATCTGCATTTTTACTGCAACTCTGCAGCTACCCAAGCAGCTACATACTCACTGATGCTGTCACCTGTCATGCATATATGCATCTCTCCATGGCCATTCAAACATCAGTCAGAGCTCTGCAAAAAAGTGATCACTCCAAATGTAACTATGCAAGATACCCTAGAGGAGGGCTGTTCGTTAGGATTAAGGCAACCACTTTTGCAGGATTAACGCAGCCGTAACACAACTCCGACCTGTTACTGACTTACTGTTGATGCAATGCAATCTCTTGGTGCCTCGTTCTCGCTGTCCTGATGCGATCACTGACCTTGTTCATCTTGGGTGTGTGTGTCATGCCGACTCCGGTTGTATGGGACCCACTGACAGAGAAAGAGGGCCAGGTAGACCCAACCTCTCCAGTCTCAAAATCAGCATTTTAGGTCAGTGTCATCGAAAATTTGTCAGCCAATGATTATGATTTATAGTGAGATATTTTGATCATCACGTAGACTCGTTTGTTATTATCGATAGAAGAATACTTAGTTCAACTGATAATTCTTCACTGTTTTGAACTGATCAACGTGGAGAAGTGTATAAATTAAAAGTGATTTTACAGTACTTGAGGAAGTACTATAATTTTATAGTGTTAGTTTTGATACCTCTTAGTACTTGAGATATCGATAGATACTAAAATTAACACTAAAATTTATGGTATCTCTTGGTAACTTCTTAAGGTCTGTAAAATTTTCCATAATTAATATGGTAAAATGTGGTGTTTTCTGGTATCGCTTGGAGAGCGGCAAAATCACTCGTTTGTGTGTAATTTTATAGTTCGAAAGATGTATGATGATCTTACAAGGAAAAAAATGCGAAATGTGAAGACTTTGGCATGGTGTGCCATGTGACATGGCAAGATTCAGTATTTCAGGCTGTATGGTCCTGGGTTTGGACCTGTTTGGCTGCATTTGAACAGAGTAAAACCGTGAGCGCAGATTCAGTTCAGAGTGACTTTATTCGTTTGATTTTTTTACTGTCACAAGGCTCATCCAAGTACACACAGTAAAGTGATGGTGAAATTTACTTGCTTCTGTTGTGATGTGCACAAAAAAGGTCATAGAAAATGGGAAAGGGAAAGATGCCTCTCAAGTCTCAAAGGTAGCATTGAAGCAGAAGAAATGGTTCAGGCTTTTCTGAAATCTGAACTCCATAAGAAGTTATGGGTATGTTACTGCAAAAAACTCACACGGATTCCTTGAAATTTTAAAAAACGGTTTAAATGGGGAATGCGTTTAAGTTCAAATCGGAGTCCATTCAAACCAATAGAATTTGAGAACAAAAAAGGATTGGAAGGAAATGGCTGTACATAAGAACGTGTGCTAACTTTTGAAGTGAGTTTTAGAGAGAAAAATAGTAGATAACAGTAATAGAGTATGTTGCTGCAAAAAAAACTCACACAGATTCCTTGAAATTTTGAAAAAAATGAAGTTTGGAGATGCGGGGTATCGATCCCCGTACCTCTCGCATGCTAAGCGAGCGCTCTACCATCTGAGCTACATCCCCGATTTGATATTTTGTTGGATACTAATCTATTTTAATATCTTTGGTACTTATAGTATTTCTATTTTTTACGGAGAAAGTAGTTTTTATCATAATTTTATAAAAATACAGTCCTAAAAGCTGCGATGTTATCAGACTGAGTGAGTATTTCACAATAATATTTTTTTATTAATTAGTGATATTTTAGACGTTTAGTTTCACCACTGATGTATCAACTTTATCTCAAAAGAGTTTTTGTGGGATGAAGTTTTTTTTTTACAAATTTCGTTAAAAACCATTCAAATTATCAAAAAAAATTGTGTGAGTCATATCAAGGCATACTCCTACAAGCTACATATTGGGCGGTAACAAGTCCTCATTCTAAACAGCCTTTTTTTATTTTACGCTTCCAAAAGTACAGTTTCTCAGAAAAAATCCCCAGTATTACTTAGATAACCTTTTATAGCTTTATAATCTATAATATTTAAATAATTTATATATTAATCGTTCGGATTATTATTTATTTTCATCGTTTCGACGCATTAGAACGAGCTCTAGACAAAGCCAATAGGCTCAACCAAGCGACATCTACGGCCCAATGGGCCGTATACGAGGGCATTACCGCCCTATTGGGCCGTAGCCCACTAAAGCAAACGACACTTAGGCCCAACGCGGCCCACATTATCAGATCCCTTTCTTGCCTTCTCGTCCCATCTCTCACAAATTTTATTATCATTGTATTAAAAGTTTTATTTATATTCCTATATTTTTATATTGTTTTCGTTTTGATTTTTTTTCTGATTTTTTTTATTTTTTCTAACTTTTTTAAACCGATCAGTTTTTTATTGTAAGTTGTTTGACTTTTTAAAAATTAAATATCTTCAACTTTAATTAGGTTTAAATAAAAATATATTAATATTTGTAATACCAAAGAAATACACTATTAAAACACATTTAATAGTTGATTTAATAAACCTAATTTAATATTGTAATTGTTGGTATATTTTTATAAATTTGGTTAAAGTTGAAAAAAATTGATTAAAAAAATCAAACGAACAGCTAGTATATCTAATCTCTTTCACCCGCATGAACGATGATCAAGTCGTCGTACATGCATGGAGCTAGAAAGAATAAGCAAGAACAAAACAAGCTAGGGCAGGTTAAATGCAAGAACTGGCAACAATGCATGCAAGCAAGCACTAGCAGTATACGTACGTACGTGTAGCAGCTAGCTCTACTTGATTTGATTGATCCTAATTAATTAACTCCTAGTTAATTGCTAGCTTAATTAGCTAATCAAGTGACTGATCATCTCAAAGACTAACAAACATTTGAACGGCAGATTAATCGTGTCAAAGCAATCGAAAGAAACCAAGCAGCTGATCGATCGAGCTAGCTCATCACTGCTGCTAGTCTGCTAGTGCTAGCTGCTGCTGCTGCTGCTCTCTATATGTACACGAGAGCGAGCAAGCTAGCTAGGCTAGTTGCCGGCAAAATGCCTACACCTCGCTTCCCTGGTCATGGACGCCGTCGCGCTTGTCGTCCTGGTGCGTCCGCTTCTTCTTGCCATGCAGCGCCACGCCGAACAGCTTCACCGTGTGGCCGCCGCCCTCGGCCGCCGGGGTCCTCGGCTGCTGCGGCGGCGAGTCGGGAGAGTCGTCCAGCTCCATCAGACTGCAAGAGGCTGC
>KE372848.1:30413-43756 GCA_000418225.1 Zizania latifolia | reverse complement strand
CGCCGCCGCCGCCGTGCGCCGAGCTCTCCATCGACACCACCATCTCGCCACACCTCTCCACCAGGAAAGCCATGTCCAGCCTAGCTAACTAATAAGCTCGCTAGCTCAGCGCCTCAGTGCAAAGCTAGAGGAGGAAGAGAGAGTGAGCTAGCAGCTAACTAGACTGGTGGAGTAGTGCTGAAGTGTGGCAGCTGGGTGAGAGGAGACGTCGAGACGAGCCGAGGGAGAGAAAGCAGAAAGGCTGCCTCACCTTGGCCAGCGCCCAGCGACCTCGAGCTATATCTCCAGTCTCACTGTCTCGCACTCACACTCACACACGCGCACACGCACACGCACACACCCCAGCCTTCAAATATTCTCGTGTGGGCTCACGTCCTCTCAGCTCACTGCCTGGACCGCTACTCTCTCTCTTCTTCTCTTCTCTCTCTGCATGGTAGCTAGGGCAGTGTAGAGATGTGGAAGAGAGAGTAGTGCTGCTGTTGCTTGCTCTCTCTCTCTCTCATCATTATACATGCATGTGCATGGATATCTGTGCAAGAGCACTCGCTGCTGCGTGTGCAGTACTGGGTGGTTCAAAGTGCTGCGAGTAGCTAGGCGTTGGGGGAGAAGGACGCACTGCACGCAGGAGATCTCGATGGAGCTGGCGATCGAGGAGAGCCTCTTTTGGCACTTTGCAATCGTGTAACCCCGTATCTACTCAGCTCAGCCGTTTAGGGCACGGGGGTTGACTGGAGGAAGGAGATCGATCAAGCCATGCGATGAATATATCTATGCTTCATTAGAGACGATTTTGTCTCGCTCAATCACTTTTGGTAGCTCTTTTTTTCTTAACCATGTAGCAGGGCCATCCTTGCCATGTGCGGGTCCTCACATCCTAATGTCTCCTAAATTAAGTCTCAAATACTCTATTATTTTTATATGGATTTGGATTGGTAGTTGTTTATGATTAGGATGACACTTTCAATACAACATTTTCTACTTCTCTCCGATAAAATATATATCGATGATGCATTTCAAGTTTTTTTCAATAACTATAGGGGAGGACCTCCTGTTCCGTTTAAAACGAAACCAAATTATTTTAAATTTTCCATCATCATTATGCAGCATTCTTCTATATATTCACACCGATCAAGTTACATTAATTATTGATGCTATATGCAGATGCATGCGGAGTAATTAAAGCCTAGAGAGCAACTAGTGATCATTGAGCACTCGACTTGGATTCTTAATCCCATTTAGATTTTATTAAGATTTAAAAAAATTGAAGTTATAGGTAACGTATTTAAGTCATATACTTGGTATTTTTTGGCTCGACCCTAGTTATATATATGTAAGCAATATCCTCTTCTCTCATACTGCTTGATCTTTTTTTCATGTATGCTGGTCAACTCAATGCCACAGTGACTTCAGTACTTCAACTCATGATGGAATCCCCCTTAATTAATTTATATTCATATAGTTATCATTTATTTCATCCATTTTATATTACAGGACGTTTGTCTGTTTTAAGTTAAATTTCTGCTAAATTTAAATAAAAAATATATTAATATTAATAATATCAAATAAATATAGCATTACATATCTCACTGGCGATTTAATGAAATTAATTTAATATTATAATTGTTAATATATATTTTTATAAAATTAATCAAAGTTTGATGAGTTTAACTATATTACGAAACATAGAGAGTACTTCTATCAGATCATGATTTAATTATCATATGCAACTGGTGACACAAGACAACACAAATATTTGCACAGGAGAATTAGTAAAATAGAATATAGCATGGACAAGATGTTGAGAGATATAGTGCTAGCTAGCTTTATCTGTAGCGCATGTTTTCAATGAAAAAAGAATGGAGGAATATAATCCTATTGTGTATATTCTGATGATAATAGACATAGGAAAACAAAAAGGTAATTACAATTTACAAGGTTACTTTACAACTAAAACGGTGAGATCGAGCAAGGGTAAGCTAGCTAGTTAAATAATCAGCCACATTATATATTCAATCTGCGGCGTGCATTTCTCTTCAGATCGATTGCAATACAACCCAGAAGTTAAAAAGCCACTTTTAAGCTACGAAGATAGTCCCTCTGTTCATTTTTGTTCATTTTTATAAGGTGTACTTCATCTCGTTAGAACAATCCTTTGACAAATAAGTACTCCATGAATATGTATTTTTATAATACAAAATTACAGTCATACATAAATATTTCTGAATATGAACCTAATAATATATCAACTTGTATCATAAAAACTGTATATTAATAGAGTAATTATTTATTAAAGACTTGTCATAACGAGACAAAATACGCTTTATGATAATGCATGGACAGAGGAGTATATAGTAGTTGAAGCTTTCATCCACAGATATCTCCAAAATTGTAGTCACCGTCGGTGTACATGCGTACGTACGGCGACGATTTGACAGGATGGAGCTCATAGGCTGCATACCAGAGAGAAGACCAAATCGATCGCACGGCCATATTCCGAGTCCCATTGCCTGTCAGTTTTCATTTAAGGATTTATTACCAGACTAATAATATTTTTATATAAATAAATTGTATACTCTTTCTTTCCGTTCCAAAAATACTTCATTTATAATTTTTTATTTTATAAAAAACTTCATTTCTAAATTTTTATCTACGTCCACAAATCATTTTTATTCATTCAACATCTTTTATATACCCATTATATATCCCATTACAATACTATTTTCTTATTAATAAAAGATAAGTTAGTCTTATTTTTATTACTAATCTATCAACTTTGTAAAAAAAGTAAATTCTTTGTAATATAAAAGTTGTATAATCAGAATCACAATCCAAAGAATTGTAATAATACCTACATTTAGAACCATTTATTTCAATCTTACTTCAAAATTAACTATCAAAGTACATCTGCTATTATATATTCACGAAGAGGTGAGAGTAATAAATTAACAGAGAAACGGAAAAGAGAAAAGGTGAGATGCAGAGCACGCATCGCATGCTGCAGCTAGCTCGCTAGCTGGGTGCAGTGGACAACACATGAAGTCCCGTATCCGATATATATCCGATGCGACGCGATCCGGCCGTGCAGCGGATGCAGTGCACACTGCAGAAGAGAAGTGAAGGGAAGAGAAGAAGAGAAGAGGAGAAGAGAAGAGAAGAGAGAGCACATGTAATTGTGCTGCACGGCCGGTATCCTCATGGTATTTAGTGACCAAATTGTTCTCCCCCTCACTAGCTGCTAGCAGCTGCTGCTAGCCAGTGAATGCACACATCCATGTACACATGTCTAGTTGTAAACAACCAAAGATACTTTTGCGCCTGCCTGCACTGCCCTGCCCCCTGCCCCTGCCTGCTGGTGACTTGCAAGTTTCAAGGCAGGCCCGTGACTTCCATGGAGCAGCAAAAGCAGGGAGAGAGAGGAGAGAGTAAATATATTGCTGGTGACTGGTGAGTGCAACCATGCAACACCACAGCTGCTAGCTAGGGATCCACTTTTGATGCAACATCATTTTCTATTGCCCTTTCCCTGCCATTGGCCTGCTGCATGGGTGTGTGATGCAAGGCAGCTGCTTCCATTAATATCATATCAATGTGCAAGAAAACAAACATTCCCCCCAACTTTTCAACAAGCATTGAAAGAAACAAAACAAAGTTTTTTTCCCCTTCTCCTCCCTTTGGTCCCAGCTTGCAGATAGCATCATGTACTGAATACTGATGAGTTGCAGTCATACTCATACTAGTAGCTAGTCACTAGTCAGCATGAAGTAGCTAGTAGTAGGACTATAGGTGTAAGTACTTCAAGTTCAAATGTCTTGTAAGATTATATGTACATCGTTATGTCCTCCACTCCTCTCCGTTTCCCTCTCTTTGATGCAGATATACCTGGAATCCAAGCAAGCAGTAAAGCACCAGGTTTGGCTTTGGGTCAGTCAAACTAGGCTCAAGACCCCTCCATTCCCAGGGTTTCCCTGCAGGTGATAGATGCAAGCAGATAGCTAGCTAACTTAGGGTTTTGGCATGCAAGTACCCATGGAGATGCCACAACCTGCAAGCAACATATGCTTATGCATCAATGCAGGTGGCAGCTATATATGTGGCCTAGTGCAGTACACTGCTGGTGCCTGGTACTAATGGCCTTACATGTGTGCAACAGCTAGCTACAGTCTACATAGCTTGAGGACCAAAATGCAGCAAGAAAAAAAAAAGAAGGAAATAAAGAATTCATAGTATGAAACTAGCAAGAAGCAAGTTATCTTGCAAGATAGCTAGGACTGAGGCCTAGATGTACAAAACTAAAGCTTGCATATACACATACATGTGTGCAAAACAGTTTGCCTCAGTGAGCAGTGTGGATTGGCTATGGGAGTTTGAATATTATGGAAGATTCTGTTCCATATATGACAAGTTGCTTTAATGATGCGTTTGTAGTAGACATTTTATGAGTACATCACATGACCTTTCTCCATCCCCACATGTGGCCCACTGCATTTGTGGGCAGGTCTAGATCTATCTTTGACTGCCAAAAATATGCATAAAATAATGGGAGAACTAAAAAAACTAATGGAGATCATCAAGCATCATATATTCATATGATATTTATGTGGTGTGTAAGGGTTGGGTAGTGAAAGATGAAGCAAGCAAAGAATGTCATGTTCTTCTCCAGATCAGGCCCACATTATCTGATGATGACACGATGCATGCATGCTAGATGCCGTTAAAAACCAGTTCTCTAGACATGTTGTGCTCCACACAGTGCCTCTCGTTTCGAGATTCCTCTGAAATCACTAATTCTTTACCATATCATGTTCATGTGTTGCCTACAAGAGCTAGATACTGTAGCGCTTATATGCATGTATCTATGCGCATACAATTTGCTGCTTGCGACGCTACTGTTGTTTGTATGTTAAAGAACATCTCTGTTTTCGTGCAATGAACTGATTGATACTCAAGAGTTAGCTAGCTAAAGCTAGAGACATGCAGAGGTGATAAGAATAAGGAAGATATACTCACTAGAAGATGGCAGCACTCTGCAAAAGATGTAGCTGTTTGTTTGTCTAGGAGCAGTAGAGACCAGGTAGGGCAAGGCAGCATCCATAGAGCCCCATGTGAAGAGAGAAGAGAGACCACCAGCGTGTATATGCCTGATCACTCTCAGCTCCCTAGGCTCCATAGAAAAACAGCTGCATCTTGTACTTTAGCATGGTTGCCACTCGCATACCTGCAACTGCAAATAACCTTGTGGAGGATTAGACAATTAGTTGCACTTGATTAAAGAGAGATCTAGATGTTTATGTTGTCCTGGCTAGCTACTTCTTTGCATTATTAAACTTGAAGGCTACACATATGCAGTACGGTGATGGTACATAGATCTCAGCCATGCATGTAGCTAGCTAGGTCCACAGCTAGTTTACACATTTTCAGGTTTCTTATTAAGCATGTATGAATGTTTGTCCCTTTGGATGTACCACACACTACTACACTACTGAAAATCTAGAACTAGAGCTAGATAATAAGCTAGGGAGATGGCTGGAAAGACAAGATCTTTTGCTGTGGTTGCATGATATAAAAAAGGCTTGATTCTTCTCTTTTACTACCTCTATGCATAAGAGCTTTTTGTGTAGGAAAAAGGAAAAGGAGAAAAAGACACTCCAAAGACGGGGAGGTTGCGAGACAAAGGAAGCTTTTCAGAGAACATTTCCTTCTTTTTCTTCAGATAGAGAGTGAGAGGAGAGGGGGGAGGAGGGGTCAGAAGTCAGAGCATTAAGGGAAAAACTGATTAAAGTCTGTGCACATATAAAGGGGCTGTAAAGATGTGAATTTACCACAGCTAGCTAGCTCCTCTACAGCCTCCTGGCTTTTGTCAGACTGATCTTACGCATGTGCACATCTCTGATCTCTCTCCCTCTCATGTCCTGCCATGGGTGGTGCAGGAGCAGGAGGGGGTGCCTCTGACCACTAGATTTAGATGTTTCCACCTTGACAAACTAAGGCCTTGATCTTGTGTACATGCATGTAGAAGAGCCTTCCAGATGAAACAGCTAGCTAGTTCTACACCCTCCATGCATCTATCTAAATAAAAAAATGCATGCATATATTGAAACACAACTTAATTACTCTAAAAGAATCACATAAATATGGCTTCAAGGATTAACCTTCAAGAGCGCGCGCTTATGGGGGTCAAACACTCAAACATCCTCCAGAAAACTCATTTTGGCCTCCCAGGCTTCATTCGATCCCTTCGACGCATACCGCTAAGTTTTGTTCGGTATCCTATAATATACACATGAGTTAATTTTATTTCTGAGCTCAACAAGGTACTCCCCAGTGACCAACAAATATGTAGATCGTGTATTATCATTAATTTCTCTCAACTTGAACCTATTCCTAGCTCGTCTTGTTTTACGACGGAGGTAGCAGCAGCTAGCCGCAGCATGGAACCATCATTTCGGCATGGTGTCAGGTGGCTGCCATGTCATAAGGCTTTGACGACGCAGGCAGCTGCTACTAGCCGGTAGCCGGTGCACGGGGCGAGCTGGTGCATGCAGGGGCAGGGCTAGCTAGAACAATCAAGCCCATCGACCTGCCGCTGCCTGCCGGCCCGAGCGTGCTGCGCGACAAGCTAGCTAGCTAGGGGGAGGGGGGCCTCAGCCCTCAGTAAATGTGCCTGCCTGCAGCTGCCTGCGCGCGTATGCATGCAAGGGCGTTGCAAGCAAAGCCAGCTAGCCGGCCGGCCGGCATGCGTCCGTCCAACCTCGTGCACTGCACACGTGAGTGGACTCCCCAGGACTCATCCGTGAAGCTTCCAATCTCTCTCTCTCGCTCCCGCCCTCCCTGATCCCTCTCTCTCCCATTTAAACTTCAGCTTGTGCAACCTAGCTACCAATCTGCAGCATTTCATGGCCTGTGGGGTGCATGCAGTACACTGCAGTGTCTACCACCCTCTCTCTATCTCTCTCTATCTCTGTGACTCTGTGTGCAGACACACATACTATGATACTACTATGACCTCTTTCTCAGAGGGTCACAAGCTTGTTTTCCCCTGTCTGGTCTTCTGTTGCTTCACATGGTGTCACATGCACCAATGCCTCCTCTCCTCTCCTCTCCTCTCCTTTTTCTTTGATGATTCACAGATAACAGTTTCGTATGTTTGCTTGTGTGCTATGTGTATCTACTGTATGGCCGATCTGGCCCTGCATGCATCCGTTGCAAAAAAGAACAGTGTTTTTTTACTGCACCTATGGGCTATGGTGCCCTTGCAATGTACAGCGTTAGAGCTACAGATGGATCTTTCCTACCTCTTTCTCACCGAATCTAATCATGCTTGCCATGGCATTGGCTACTTTCTATCCTTTTCCCCTAGAGGAATCACACACACAGTGTGCTGGTCAAAAAAGTTACAAGGGAGAGTAAACTATATATATAATAGTATTAATTCTACTTGCAACTTTGCAAGCAGAGCATGCATCAAGACAGTACTACTGAATACCTCAGCTTTAAGGACTCCTATCACCACTACCAGTCAAAGAAACATGGGTTTAGCTCTATGGTTTGAGAAAAGAAAATTCTGATGATAAATTTAGGTTTCATTAGTCTATAATGACTCAATGAGAACATCGTGATAATAAAAAAATATTGATGCATGCTTCAGCTTTTGCAAGTGTCATCTGAAATAGGGTAGCCATTTAAACCGGGCATTACATACTACATCTCGATTTGTTCAGGTAGCTAGAAAAGAAATATTCTCAGGCACTTCTATTAATATGTTCATGACATCATGTGTTACACATCACAAAAGGGAAGTCAATAAAAATTATGCATTCACTATATATGATATGCGAGTATGTGACTATGTGGTGGAGGTTCCATGACATAAATGAGGTCCTGAACAGCACTCAGATGTTCCAGGCTTTCTTGCTTACGCTAGTGATACTAAGTAAACTTAAAACGACAACATCTTCTGCTGGTCCCATGGGATGCAACAAAATTTACTGCAAGATGAACACAAGCCCGATCGATCATATCAACAGCTCACAGCTGCATGTACATGTACTAGTACCTCACAAGTCACAATGCCAACGCATGCGTCTGTCTCCTTGAAGCATGCAGTTCCAGATTCATGTTATCTTGCATATTGTTTATGCAAAGCAGAGTAGCAGACATATTTACAATGTCTTGATTTACTAGATATGTTTGGATTTTACTAAATTAAGTTATATCCTAAGCATGCAACTTCCAGATCGTCTACTCCTAAGGTACTGATCTGAGGTTATCAAGGTAATTAAGTCAGGTGCATTTCCAGTGCCAACTGATATATGTAGCAAAAAATACCAATGAGCAAATCATACTGCTCCCTCGATCTGCACATGTGGAGTACTTGATATTTGATCACAAGATCAAAATGACTGAGATCATGAACTGAAATGATAACCCTAAAAAGGCCCACAAAAGAGTGTTCTCATGTAGGAGTATCTCAGAATAAAGCTGCATAAATTCTAGTATTTCTTTGGTAATTAATGGCCTATTGCCTATCAGTTTTTCAACTCCTAATTAATTGATGTTTCAATACCTGCAGATTCTTTTGCCCAGCCATAAAAATTATTTACAGCCCTGATTTATCTGAAAAGGCATAAATGGCACTCAAAGGGCAATACAGGAAATGCTAAAAATTAGCAGCAGGATCACTAACATGGGATGCTGGCTTCTGTAGAACACAAAAGAGGAGGCTCAGACCAGTAGAGAAGTGCATATGCAGGGAATTAACCAAGTGATGGAGGAATGTTGCAAGCAATGATTGTCCTAGCAAGCTCCTTTGGTACACATGTCTCACTAGATTCTGATGCAAAGATTTAGATCTCCAACAGATAAAAGCAGCCAGGAGTAGTGAAAGAGGGCAGGGGAAAAGGAAGAAAAGCTAAGTGGGAATCATTAGAAGTTGCCAGCTTTCAGAACCCTGTGGGTCCAGTTTGGATCAAGGAGAATCATGCAAGGCCCAAAGAGCCATCCCTTCCCCTCCCTCTAAAGATGAGGAGATTTCTAAAAGCCTGTGTGAGCTCCATATTGTAACTTATCTACCAAAAGAATGTTGTGTTAGAGACATGGTAGAGAAAGATGGACGCTGTCTTTATAGAGAAAAGGAGTACTGCCAGTACTGTATTGCTACACACTTTTACCATTGAAGGAATCCTAAGAAGGATCGAATTTACTTGAAGCTACACAGTGAACAGCCAGCTCCTGATTGCCTACTTCAAAATTCACATCGGTCGGTCAAACAGAAAGGACAAACACTGAAAAACATCTAGGAAACCTTCAGCAAGCAAGATGCATACTATCATTCCACATTTCCTCCCTACACGTGTATTAGTGTGTGTATCTGTTCATGCATAAGAATGAGGTTTGTGGTGAATCAAGACAATGGACATCTCCTGGTCACTCTACATACATACATACATGCATGCATACAATGCCTCAGATTTGTACTGTAGGGAATTCAGATACGTACATACCTGCCACAGTGCAGTCAGTCGATCCAGAGAGATGGAAGAAGCCAAGGACGTAAGATCCAAGCAGAACTGGTAGATTCCTCTAGACCGGACGTCCTCCTCATCTTGGCCTGAAGCATATATCAGCAACAAGCGAGATTAAACGACCGGCTCTGAAGATTCAACGTGAAGGGGGGTAAACAACAAGCTAGCTAGGCGAACCGCACTGCATGGTATCCTGGCCGGCACTGCAACCGTCTCATCGAGCTGACCGGTTGACAGGCACCTGCCACCGATCATGTGCGCCGCGCAGGATCCGACCATCCCGTCGTCGCTGCCTCCGGCCGGACGATCGATGGAGCCGTTGCAACAAAGAGGTGGTGGACGGCCGGCTTAGCTCGCGCCCAGCCTCAAATGAATTAAGTGAAGGTTTCAGAACTGCAGGAGTGAAACGTAGCCAATCATCACAGGCAGCATGTGTCGTCGTCGCCGTCGTGAGAGGGTCAGGCCTCAGCAGGTATTGCCGGAGCAGCGAGGGACAAGATGGCAAGGACGGAGGCGCAACCACACGCAAGCTAGCTGGGAAGCCGGCAAGATTGGCTCCAGCTAGCTAAGCTCCCAGTCAAGGCAGAGGCAGCTCAAAGAGTGGTCATCTCTTGATCGTTGATTGCCCCAGTCCTATCCCATGCTCCTCCTCGAGCTCCCAATCATTGAGCTCTCGGATCCTCTGCTATTAGCTGATCTTGCAAGCTCCGATCTGGTGTTCCAGTTTCCAGATATGTTGCAGCATGATGAACAGCAGCCATATTATAAGGTAGTAGCTCATTTCAGTCTTCCAGAGATGAGAAGGCAATCAGGCATGCATGCACACAGTCACAGATGCTGATCGTACAGCTCCAAGCAAGTCAGGCCCAGGTCCATTAGGTTTCTGTTCATTTGATGTTGGTCTCAACCAGTTCCAGACAATGCCCAGGTCCATTAGGTTTCTGTTCATCTGATGTTGGTCTCAACCAGTTCCAGACAATGCCAGTTTCAGAAAAATGCTGCTGTAAAGATAATTGATCGAACTCCAAGGCAATATCATTGCAGGCCATACGAATCCAGGTTAACGTCAGAGGACACAAATCAACTGTCACGCCGACCATTTTTCATCCTTGGAATGCGAGGCTACCATTAACTCCCCAATGATGTCATTTCTCTGAGCAAATTAGTGGTACCTCGTGTGTCTCCAGGAGGACCAGGATAGCAGCAGCAACTGCAGGCTGGAAAGAACCAAAGCCAAGAGGATGAGCCAATGACAAATTATTACATGATACTTTCAGCAAGATAAGCAGACCAAACTTACAGTATTCCACTGGTTCTCACAAAAAGACCATAGACTAGTAGGATCTAGACCTTTAGTCAGTTGTTAGCACAGGAAAAACAACGTGCTAGCGTTCAGCAAAGCAACTGTTACATATGTTTCACGGAGGACGCCTGGCAAATGCATTTGCGATTATAATGAAGGGAAATTATAAGCACAAGTAGACCATCATATTTGACATCCTCATTGCATTCCCTAGTTCATCAGAGTCAGTGCCTGTTGCTTCGCTTCCTGCTCTTGTTCCGGCTGCCCTTGTCATCAGAGAGAGTCAGTATCTGAGGCAAAATCAGATGGAGATGATGCTGACGATGTGCTGCTCCTTCGGAGACTTTTCTTCTGCTTGCTTTTGTGCTTCCGTTTCTTGTCCTCAGAGTCCGAGGAACTGCAACTTGAACTGCTTTCAGAAGAATAATCACTAATCAGAGCCGCTCACTGATGATTCAGTGTCTGAGTCAATCATCAAAGCTGCACTGTCTGAATCACTCCGAGAAAGATATTTTCTCTTACTCTTTCTCTTGCCTTTTCCAGATTTTTCTTTCAAAATTTATTTCATCAGCTTCCTCTCCTCCCTCTCTTTTTCAAGATCAGGGTTCTCAAAATGGTAGAAAACTAGGACAGGCGGCTTCTTCAGCTTGGGGTTCTTAAGCTGTTGTGTCCTTGAAGGCCAGGATATGTAGACCCAGTCATTCTTGCACTTGTATGTCCAATGCCCAGACTGGAAGCACTTCTGACATTGGGTATATGCACCAATAGATGATGGTGCCGAAGCTTTTGGTTTCACACCCAATATCGCAGCCTTCTCTGTACTCATCAGGTACATCTGTTTCTTAGCTTCCTCTCTCTCCTGCCAGCGGCTTGGTCCCTCTTCCTTCTGCCCATAGGCATTTACATTGCGGATAGCAGCTGCAGCAGCACGTTCAGCTTGAGCGCTGTTCAGTCCTTTAGCGGCTGAAAATGCAACCGCCTTTAATTGATCAGACGCCTTCAATTTCAGTAAAAAGGAACTAAAGATCTGGCAAGGTATTCACAGATGAATGCACATGAATTATGAATACATATGTTAACTTCTTGATGATTTAAACCTTCACGCCTCTAGATCTAAGAAATTCTATATTAAACTCAGCAAAAGAATTGCAAATGATAATGCCCAAATAAACAAATACAACACATTAATCACCAAGATTTATGTATTTTAAAACTAGCTTCATGTATTTGGTTTCACAGAGATAAAACCAAACAGAACTTTGTTGTTGTTGTTTTACAATTAAGTCTATGAACATTCTACTATGGAGTGTACAATCAATGGCATAGAACCTTAAAGACAGATCTTAAGACAAAGTAAGGCAGTGGCAATGCACACACATTCAAATTATAAAAAAAACACAACACTTGTACATAAAAAGTCCTCTTCATGAACAAAACCTATAAAAACACACACCAGTTGCATACTGGCATGGCACTGCACTAACAATCATCATTCATCAACCACCCATGTAACCATCATGAGATTGTGAGAATAAATAGAGAAACCACCTCTTGACAGCGGTTATCAGAAGCTAGCAGCATATATAAGATATTTCACGTATCTAAGTCTATGAATGAATGATCTGTGTACTATGTTTACAGAAATAACCATGGCACATCTCGACCGCAGCAAACAAGTGAATGTCGCTAGCAGCAACTTGATAAAACAAGTGAAAGTCGCTTGCACTAACTTGATGTGCATGACAAAAGGTATGCATTATGAATCTGCAAGCATCTCATGATTTAAACCAGAGGTTCCATTACATCCATTTCCTGCTAGTTGAAACGTATTAGACCAACTCGATCAGCCCATATTTTGCAATATTACCCCAACTTAACTAGATTCTGCCAAACATAACAATCTGACAACGAAATCCGTCACCCACAGTAGCCAAAATCAACAGCAAAACATAGAAACCATACGCCAGGGGCCAGGAGGACCAACCCGTCCCTTCCATGGCCCCAAGCCCCCAACCCACCGTGACTGAGAGACACCAAATTCACCACTCCAACTGGCCTCCCCGAGGCCCCCCAACCCCTCGGTCTCAATCTCAGACCCAAACAAACCAAATCGCCACGCCAACTGGCCGCCGCAATCCCTCGATCGGCACCGATCTCTCAGAGCCACCACCCACCTCGTCCACCACCTAAAGCTAAACAACTCTAGGCCTCTAGGGCTCCCAAACAGCTAATCGCTCGCACGGACCCCCCACGAGGCAAACAGAGATCTACGCAGACGGCTGAACGACGCCGGAGTTTTCTTACCAGCTGGATCGGAGGAGATCGCCGGAGAAGAGTGCGAGCGCGCTACGTCCGGCGAGACGGCGAGTTCTCGCCCCACTCCGTTTCCTTTTGAGAGGCTGTGGACTAGGGAAACTATGGGCCGTACCATTTTGGGCCGGTTTATTTAGATGGGCCAAAATCCGGCCGTCCAGTTACACACGTGGACGGCCCTGGAATTCCCCCAATCCAAACAAACG
>KE372848.1:0-18318 GCA_000418225.1 Zizania latifolia | reverse complement strand
GGGGGGGCGCGACTTCCGAGGCGGAGAGGGGAACGATCGCGTCGCGTGTGAATGCGGTATATGAGCACGCGGCGGCGCGCCGCACAGGCGGAGACGGCCGCGGTGCACTCATGGGCCGGGCCGGATGGGCCGGATGACACCTCAGGCCCATATAGAAGGCCTAGGGTTGCTCGTGGCCGTTCGATCGCGCTTTAACAGCCCAGATCCACGCAGGAGAACGGCGGCGGAGGGAGTTTTTTTCGAAGGAGCCCTCTAAGTTTTCCAAAATCCGTTAGACACCCTCCGGATTTGGCTCGCTAGTCGCTACCAATGGTAGCGATCTACGTCGGCCCAGAGATAAACGTTGGATCACATTTAAGCGGCCCAGATTAGTCCAACTACAGGTATGGATTGATGAGCCATTGATGGGCCGAAACGACAAGGCGGCCCATATGGGAGTCATTTGCCATGGGCCATCCGATTTGGACCGCTGCCAATAGTAGCGGTCCTTCTTGGCGTAGTGAAAAACGTTGGATCTCATTTGAGCGGCCTAGATCGGTCCAAATACAGATGTGAATTATAGGCCACTGATGAGACGAAACTACATGTCCCCAGTGGTAATCGTTGGATCATATTTAGCGGCCCAGATCGGTCGTAGCATAGAGGTGGATCCATTGGGGGATATTAACCGTTGGATCGCACTTAACCGGCCAGGATAGAACCAAAGGCGGCCGCGGTGGACATTTTCGAAAAGGACCTTCTAGTTATTTCTATTATCACTTAGCTCCTCGATGTTGCTATGCGCCTATGCCCATCAGTCCATGGAAGAGTCAGGTTTCTCGAAGATTCCAGAAGCTTCAGGCGGACCGTCTGGTGCCGTCGGCGCCTTCGCAAGAGGTCAGCCTCAACTCAACTCCCTCACCGCAAAAAAATCCCGAGTTCTCGAAAGTTCTAGAACGAACCACCCGCTCGCGCGATGTAGATTTTTCCTGTTCTTACGAATCTGTAGCTGCAGACCTGCAGTATCTTCCCGGTACGCCACTCCACGAGCGTTTAAGCGCGTAGGAATCGTAGGCTTAATCGCTGCAAAAGGATTAAGCACAAAACATCGATCTGTTCATGGGTCCTCTCTTCTTTTTGTTTTTCGTTTTTGGAGCAATTTCGTGGGCCCTCTAACCTGTGGAAGATTCGAGATTGCAATTTTTTAATGCCATGATTTGGTGAAGCAGATGGAGGAGTTGCAGTGAACAAGAGGACAAAATGAATGTGCAGGAAGAAATGCTGGGCAGTGGGCACCAACAGAAGGTATCCAGATTTCCTTCTTTTCTTTGGGATATGAAAGGGACCAGCTTGATTGGGGGAGGTCGTCTAAACTAAGAGATTTGAACAAAAATGCAGTGTTTTGGTTGAGTTTTGTTAGCCAATTTGCGTTTTCCTGTGACTAGTTTGTAAGAAATTTCTATGTGGTTTTGCATTCAGGTTATTTTGTAGCAAGTTCTTCCTTAGCTTGATCTAGTAAAGTCGGCCTTGATCAAGTGTTGATATCTGATAATGTCTATTCCATTTGTGGTGTTATAATCCTATGATGATGACTCTCCAACCTCTCTGTCTGGATCAATTTTGATTTTTGCAAGTTGCTAATACCCTACTGATGCCACGGACTACAGACTCAATCATCAAGGAAATCCTGTGATTTCGCACATCTTCTTGGGAAAATCATGTGTGATTTTCAGTAATGGAAAGAGGAACTCTGAACTGCTTCTTTCGGAAAAAAAAGAGGAGCTCTGAACTTAAACTGAACTTTCGACAAACACAAGAATCTCTCTTTGTTGAAAAGATCAACTGAGAATCTGTTGGAAGAATGGCAGAGTTCACTGTCACAATTGGATGGATGCAATGTGCACCATGCGTATGCCAGGATAAGATTAGTACACCAAAACAAGGAATATTTGACAATTTGTTATTAAAAAAGTGGCTTTAATTATCTATCACTCTATCCCACATTCATACACTCTGATGGTCTCACATGTCATTTGCATGAGTGACAAATAATTAAATAGCCAAAACTTATGTGGCAAATTATCAAATCTCCCCAAAACAAAGGCTTTTAAGAGAAAACAAGGCTGCTGTTAGTCTTCGGCTCCTCCTGGATTTCCAATAAGGACGTGGCTCCAACGCTGCTATATTCCAGGCGAAAGGCGTTCATGATCCTATTCTATGATAGCTCTCCTAAAAGAACAGCGTGCATAAATTTCATTTTACATTCTAGAAGATGAAAATCCAATTCTCCCATTATATTCTACTTGCTTGCTTCATATGCAAAGAATAAAACGCTGCCTGCCCTCCCTGTCAATTGTAGTCTAAGTTTAGTACAGTATATGGCTTGCCACTTTTACCTGTCTTTTTCCAGCCTTTGGCACATATAATAGGTTGGATTAGTCACTTACAGCGTTCAAGAAGGCGCTAGGCGTTAGTCGAGTGTTGCCCTGATGCATAATTGCAATATATTGGATTAGTTACTGACATAAGTGAGTCACTTATGTCAGTGATGTGTCCTTCAAAGGGCGCTATTAGATTTGTTTAGTGGAGTATTCCTAAGGTTATTTACTTATTAATTCCATTTGGTGAATATTTTTAGGCTTTTAGCTGCCAATGCTTTGCCTGATGCTTGATTATTGCCAACCCGTTCATAAAACTGAGGACCACCAGTAGTTGAACATATGAAGCAGGATGAACGGTTGGTATTAGATGGTACAACCAAAAGAATTTGTGGGCTCCTGTAGTGAATTTCCTGGGGTATTCAATCAATTCATGACACATTCTAGTAGGGATTAAACATGACCAGTTAAGAACTCAAAGCATTCCATAATTTCTGTTTTTTAGAAGGCTCCAGAATTACTAGTGTTTAATGATCTGGCAATTTTGACACCATTTTCTGCTCTGCATGTGGAGTTAGATAAATGCTTCAACTAGGTGACGATGTGTGAATCTAACCTGATAAACAATTCCAGAAGGCATATGGCACCTGCCATTTTATTAAGGAGTCTAGTATTGTTTTTTAAAAAATAAAGGGACTTCAGCCAAAACATCTTCAATTAATGTTGATTGAGCTAACAATCAGCAGTAAAACGTGTCAGCCTGATCAAACTAAGCAAAGGAATCTCCCACCTTGCTATCACTACTGCTACTCTTGATGGAGCAACTTTCTTTTCATTCAAAGACACAGAATCTTACAGAAGAGGTTGTACTAGAGCTAAATTTTTAGCAGTGATCACTTTAGTAGGGCTAAACCTAAAGGTCCAAACTGACAACTTGCAAAAACTCACACAAATGCCCTTCTTGAGCTTTCTTATTCCATGTAGCCTCTAATGAGGCCATTATTTTTCTGGAAGTTAGTATTGTGCCATGCAGCCTCTAACTTGCAAAATCTCACATTTATTATTAGTACTAATATTAGTATTAGTATTGTTGTTATTATCAACATGTAGTTGTTTACAGGACACTTCTAAAGAAAGAATAAATGGTAAAGAGTTGTCATAAGCAGTATCTCCGAATAGCATCTTGTTTGTTGCTCGTGCTTCATGCATTGCTCAACTTTGCTTTCACCGTCTGAATTAGTGAATTCTATCAAAACTTTATAATTCCGTACCTAGTTTCTTCTTGCACAAACTTTAATTTTGGCACTTGTAGAGTTGTATAGCCGATCTTTAGATCCGCTGGGAGTCTTTTGTTCAGTGAATTCCTTGTGTTTGAACTTTGAAATATTATAAACAAGTGATTGGATATAGTGCAAACTGCAAAGTGCATCGAGCTTTTTCAGCTGTGTTGTAGATCATCACCTTTTTATGCCTTTACAGTGGGTTGTTCCATTGAGAACTTGATCCGGGGGGCTTTTTTTACCCTTTTTCGGTTTGTTTTGCTCACATCTACGTCAGAAAGAGAGCAAGTTGGATGAGTACACTGCCATTCTTATCTGCACACAAACGATTTAATCATTCAGGAAGATCCAGCTGAGAAACTACAAAGATGCTTGTACCATTATAGGGTTGTTAATGATCTTTCTTTATACTATTACTCTATGTTTATCTTAATTCTTTTATTATAGCCGGTTGGTTCGTCGTAATCGCTCACTACTTATGGTTCACAGATTAAAAGAAGCAGGACATGCCCGGTGGTGGTTGGCACTGCCTGATTGAAAAACTGACGATTCAGATCAAGCTTACCTCTGAATTATCTGAAATTGGCGACGGATTTCTCATTAGAACTGACAAGAAACGGATTGGTAAGTACACGCACAGCTGCTGCAATCATTGGAGGTTGCTGCGGATGCGCTTGCGAGAGAGCAGAGAGCCGTGAGCTCAGCCTGTCAAGCCCGTACGCTGCTTCTGTTATGAACTTCTGGTTTCTGAGCCCACTTTTTCGATCAACTCCAAACGCTGCAGGTTCTTATCTCTGCTCCTACTTGCTAAATTTTTGCGTCAGCATTTGCCAACCTTTTATAGCTGCAAACTGCAAACTGAATTTGGTATCCAGATTTTTCTGCGAAGAGTTTAGCTGCAAACTGCTAATCTACATGTCTTCCGAAATTTTCTGTAAAATTCATGTGTTACTACAAAAGAATCTTCAGACAGAGTCAAAAAGTGATGGGTGAGGAAGTGCTCTGTAATAATCCACTAATAATCTGGAAAAACCGAGGGGCAAATTATCAAACAGATAATTCGTGTCATATTTCAAAAATACATTTTAAAAAAATCTTCCATAAATAAATCTAAAAAGATAATCTAAACAGTACCGGTTATGAAAGTTTATGGATAAATTATTCAGAAACGTGGTAATCACGGACTAACAGTTTCCATCATTCATCTGGAACAGCTAACAATTTTGGCATGTGTGCAGTGTGCAGCTATCTTGCGGCTTCGCGTCACAGTGGCCCCACCGAGGCGGCACCACCGGATCACTGCCCGGTGGGACCACTCCACCCCCCTCGCCCTGATTGCTTGTGCAGTTCAACTGTTCTACTCGTCGTCCCGTGTGGTGGGCGATGCGCTTTAAAAGGACGGCCTCACCTGGCTCCCATCCCATCGTCCACCACCTCATCAATCTATCAGCCAAAACTCTTGCAGCGAGAAGGATTTCTACGAGACTCCTCCGCCGCTGCGCTCCCAAGGTGAGAGCTTTGTACGCTCGGCTGGTAGTTTGGTGCGCGCTGACGGTTGTGGTTGATGTTGCCCGTGCGCAATTCGTCCCCTTTTCTTTGCTGCTGAGACTGGCTGTGATTTCTTGCTCTCACGAAGTTTGGGCTTGTTCCAGACTTCCAGTGGATTTTGGTGGGTTTGGGGACGGATTGTGAGGTGATCGCCCCCCCAAAGGTGGTCGCTTTTGTTGGATTGGTTGTTGGGTTCCTGTGAATTTTCTCGTTAATTTTTCTGCAATCAGTGTATGCGTTCATGCCTGGCGTTTGATTGCCGTGGAGTAATGGAGAATTGGGATTCCCAGATTTGTGTGGCTCTCTGTGCTGCTAGTTTTGGGTGATTTTGACGTTTATGCCAGGTGGAGACGTGGAGTTGACTATTGAGGACAACATGCTTTGGGAAAGGATTGCTTTCATGCCATATTCTTGTATGTGTTTTTTTGTAGGTGTACATCGATTTCAGTCCACTACTTAATTAGGCCTGCGAGATGAAGTTTTTCGTCTATTCAAAACTAGAATTGCTGATGGTTCTTACTCGATTTTTGTTCTTTGTGGGCTTCAGTTTCCATTGGCTGTAGCAAAGTTATATGGAAAGGTACCTACTGCAAGCACCACTGAGTAGTTTCTAATGGGTAGGAGCCTCGCTGTTTAGAAGATTTTTGTTCTTGTTCTTGTGGCCAGGCTTGCTTTTGCAGAGACAGACATCACATATGTTCTATAGCTTTTAGCCTGGTACTGTGGTGCCTTTGGAATTACTGTTGAATTTGGATAAGGTTCTCATCGGTTCAAGAAAGCATTAGGTTGTAGTTCCTACTTGTTTTCCCATTCTAGGAGATTCTATTGTTTTGTGAGTTGTTCACTTCTTAATAAAATCTTTGAAACAATGGTTGTTATATCAACTTAGTTCAAAAAACAATAATAATTGATATGTCACTTCTTAGAGTAGTGTAGCAAGGCGACTCAGGAGATAGAAAATATTGTTTGGTTCCTGTTTAAATTACTCAGGGCCCTACATTTTTTTTACTGTTACAGTGTTGCAGCCTTTTGTGTGCAAGTTGTTAAATTCCCTGCATGTTGTATGCCTGGGTGCCTATCCGTCGGGCAGATGGAACTGTCTGAAATAATTTATGGTTGCCTGGTGCTTAGGATGTAGCAAGTTGTATGGTCTTGACATCCTGTTTTTTGTCTGATATAGTTCATACCTTGCTAATACTTATCCATTTGTTGGTCTTTATTCGGTTCATGTTATCTGTCTTTATTCGGTCCATGTTATCTGTCTTTATTCGGTTCATGTTATCTGTCTTTATTCGGTTCAGGCTATCTGTCTTCTCAGGTAAATGGGATCAGAGGGACCTTCAGTTGTTACTGTTCACGTTACTGGATTTAAGAAGTTCCATGGGGTTGCTGAGAACCCAACTGAGAAAATTGTGAACAATCTTAAACCGTTTGTGGAAAAGAAAGGATTGCCAAAGAATCTTGTAGTTGGAAGCTGCACAGTTCTCGAAACTGCAGGGCAGGGAGCACTTGGCACATTATATAAAGTTTTAGAATCTGCCATTGCAGAAAGAGAGAACGGGTCATCAGCCCATGGGCAAGTAATTTGGGTTAGTACTCATCTTTCTTGATTTCACATCATATAATGCTGCAATTCATTCAGCATTTTGCATATTGTAATGCTCTCCTCTCTGAAAAAAGAATTGGGAAGTTAGTTTGCTTTCAATGCCACTCTAATCAGTTATAGCTTGAAACATATTCAGATCCACTTGGGAGTCAATAGTGGTGCAACAAGGTTTGCTCTTGAGAATCAAGCTGTTAATGAAGCCACCTTCCGTTGTCCAGATGAGCTAGGGTGGAAACCTCAGGTTGAATTTTGTCAGATTGCTTATCTTTGTCTATGTATATTGCCATGGTGTTTTACTGGTTTGGCTGTTCCCATGCAGAGGGTCCCTATCGTGCCATCTGATGGAAGCATCTCACAAACAAGAGAGGTATAAGTTAAAAAATTTGTGTCAAAATCGACGGATGTTTGTTGAAATATAGCTAGAAACATCAGTTTGCTTGCCATATTACCTTTTTAAGGCTCACATGTCAGATTTTTTTTTTCTGATTCCACAAAATTCCGTGGCTATGAGCATGTGGGAGACCCTCCCCTTGATATATAGAAATAGACCCTCCAAATTGGAAGATTGTTAGCTCTGTTGTGACACACTTTCTTCACAGTTACATAGTTACCTTAGAACCAAACAGAGGCTTGAATTTCAGAAGTATCATTGAAGATTTCTTTTGATCCTATTTCTTTCAATCCAAGCTAATCTGTTAGGGATAGATTAAAAAAGGCAGGGGTAATCTTTGATTTTCTAATTACCACAAAGTACAATATTTTCTACAGAAAAATCACAAACCCCCCTATTTGGAAGAGAAAAGATGGGTATTTCTATCCTTTTTTCCAACCTATCATATAAGAAACGAATGGAAGTTCAGTTTGGGCATGGTTTGAATATGCTTCGTGCTTGTCGACAAACAAAGATAGTTCATATGCACACACTATTACGTGGGTACAACTTCAATTGATCTTTCAAGTTGTTGATATTAGAACATTATTGAACTTGAGACTAATCACATTCTTCTGAACTTTTCATGAACGACCAGACTACCCTTCCAGTGAATGATTTAACCAAGTCACTCCGGAAGACAGGCTATGATGTGATGCCTTCTGATGATGCTGGTCGGTTTGTATGCAACTATGTGTATTACCACTCTCTTCGGTTGGCAGAGCGACACGGCATCAAATCTCTGTTTGTACATGTGCCCCTGTTCTTGACGATCGATGAGGAGGTCCAGATGCACTTCATTGCTTCCCTTCTTGAAGCTCTTGCTAGCTTGAACTAGGAAAAACAATTTAAGGTTGGAAGCGGGGTGAATAAAATTGTGTGGTCACCGATGATATTGTTCCTGCTCCAAATGGTGTATTTAAGGGGAAAAGGGCTGCTTAGAGTGTCTTCCTGTGGTCAGATGCGGCTTGTATGCCATTAAGCATGTTCTAGACATGCCTGAAAACTTGGTTTTTCCAATAAAAACCGACAGATCGTCGCGATGGATGCATTATATGCAGTACGGTTGTTGATGTTGCATTTGCATTGCATTTCTGATGCCATGGTCAGTAAACAAAACATATCATGCATCCCCAGCTTTCATCCGTACTATTCAGATGTATTTTGGTGCTCCATTTTGCTCTTCGTTTCAGCTTTCACCCGTAATGTTCAGTCTTCTGATGTTAACATAGCAGAAAATATCATGTGCCTTGGGTTAGAAAAGGAGGCAAAAAACAGTGTCTCCTTGAATTGAGTTCAGAGTTCAGACAGCAGAAATTCAGAGCGTAATCAGAGTTGGCAAGCTGCATGACAAAAACTTGAGGTGTTAGTTGTCAGTGTAAGCTGCATAGACACTGAACAGCGAGAATGTAATCAGAATCCAGACATTAGGTTAAGTTTGGGTTTGACTGCAAATTTATGCTTTTATTCAGTTTACTGGGGTGCTACAGATGAAAAGGAGCAGTGGATTTGAAGGCCAGTTGGGGCTCCAATTCTTACATCTTAATATAGAGAAACTAGAACCGTATCAGCATCAAACAGTCATATATTTGAGAAAATTTGAAGCATCGAACGGTCATATATTCGAGGAAATTTGAAGCTAATTTAGAGCTGTAACAAATGGTTATAGATTTTCTAAGATCTATGACCGTACACAACATGTACTTGGTTGACCAAGCTGGATCAATGGGCGATGGCGTGCTTCAGATAGTATATATACCAAGTGTGCAGCACCAGGATGGACATGGAGATGGAGACGGATATGCACCTCGCCGCCGGCTACTGCGCCGCCACCGGCGTCTACCGGAGCCGCTACCCTCCACAGTTCGCCGCCGTCACTGCCTCCTCGTTCCCAGACTACATCTTCCCGCGCCTGCTCTTCCCTGACCGCGTCGCCCGCCCGGCCTTCATCGACGCATCCACCGGCGCCGCGCTCTCCTTCGGCGAACTCCGCGAGCTCTCCATCGGGACCGCGCGCGCGCTGTCGGCTCTCGGCCTCCGCCGTGGCCACGTCGCGCTCCTCCTCTCGCCGAACTCGCTCCACTTCCCCACGCTCTCGCTCGCCGTGCTCTCCCTCGGCGCTGTGCTCTCCTCCGCCAACCCGCTCCTCACGCCCGACGAGCTCGCCCAGCAAGCCCGCGACTCGGAGCCTTTCCTTGTGCTCACCACCGGCGACCTAGCTCCCAAGCTCTGCTCCCTCCCGGACGTCGTCAAACGTGTCCTCATCGAGCAGCTCCTCACCGACGTCGTCAAGGACGATGGCCCTGAGCAAGCTACCGATCTGCCGGCGTCGAACATTGGCCGCGACGACCCGGCGCTGCTATTCTACTCGTCGGGGACGACGGGGAGGAGCAAGGGCGTGGTGAGCACGCACGGCAACGTGCTCGCCATGGCCGCGTCGCTGGAGCGCAAGTGGGGAACGGCTCGAGCAGGTGACGGCGGCCGCGGCCGGGACAAACAGCAGGACGACGACGTGTACGGGTGCGTGCTGCCATTGTTCCACATGTTCGGGTTCTCGTCGTTCGTCCTGGGGACGGCGGCGCTGGGCGCCACGACGGTGGTGGTGCCCGGAAGGTTCTCGGTGCAGAAGATGATGGCCGCGGTGGAGCAGTACGGGGTAACCAGGCTTCTGGCGGTGCCGCCGATGGTCGTGCAGATGGCGAGGGCGGCGACCGGCGAGTCGTCGTCGCTGCGGCTGCGACAGGTCGTGTCGTCCGGCGCGCCGCTGACGCGCGAGCACATCGCGCGCTTCCACCGCTGCTTCCCGGGGATCAGCCTCGCACAGGTTTAATTACTATTCCCTCCCTAGGTTATGTATATTATAATTTATTTTAAAGTAAAACATTTTTTAACTTTAACCAATTTTTTAATAATATATCAATAACTACGATAAAATTAATTTTATTAAATTAACTATTAAATATATTTTAATAGTGTATTTATTTTATATTGTAAATATTAATATACTTTTATTTAATTTTGATTAAAGTTGAAAAAGTCTGATTTTGAAAAAAAAGTCAAATGACCCGTCTACGGCTAATCTATACACTTAAATCGTGATGTACCCGTCCTATCATTAATAGTGTTGAAAATATCGCATACTCTCTCGTCCAAACAAAACAAATACTTTATTTGTAGTTTCAAAAATATTTAGATTTTTAGTTTGTTTATTTCGGTTAATACATTTACAATTAATTTACTCTAATTAACTAAATAATATCTCATAATTTGCTCGTCTAAATATTTAAGATAACAAAATTAATGAGGATACCTCAGTCATTTCTCCATACTATTAATCTATCTAAAAACTTGTAAAAGTAAAATCATTATTGGATTGAAGAGTATTAATTTTGAATAGTAATGTCATGTACTAATGACCAATGACTGGGATAGTCGAAGAAGACGAAGCCATCTAAGAGCAAGTATAATATGTTGATATAAGCAGGCTTAAAGAGTTGCCACATCAGATTGGTGTTGAGGCGGAGAAGAGGGAAGGAGAGAGAAAAGAAGCAAGCTACTAACTTACAGCCCGCTGGTACACAGGTTCCCATAAATATTATGAAATGATGTGACAGGTTACATATTAAATATATAATATATATATATAGCTAACTATTATTTGAGTGAACTATTAGACCAGCTATATATATGATATAGTATAAGTATAAAGTCAACCACTAGCTAAATCATTAGACTTGCTCTAAGTACGATGGCACTGACCCACATTATGCTATCCACCGTTTAATTAATTTGTAAATCACCCTAGTCAACGCTCAATAACCTAGATGGATTATTCTTAGGCTACTTGAAATTACTTGCACTGTTTTTATAATATTTATAAATACGACGACGGTACTGTCTCTTTAATGCGCGTTATGTTATTCGATCTACACTGTTTAATCACCAGGGGGTCAACGCTCAATAATCGAGATGGATTCTTCGGCTACTTGAAATTTCTTATTATTTATACATTTTTAAAAAAATTTAACTAAGCATTTTAAAAGTTGGTATTGATTAGAATTTTAAAGTTTGACTAATTTTTTGTCGAAGCGCGCGTTACATATTTGTGACCGGTGGGAGCGTCATTTATGTGACTAATTAGATTATTATCTGAGCTAACTACAATTTTTTATACATAATTAGTTTCTACTTAAATCAATAAGCCGTAAATAAATTGTTAGAAGAGCTATACTAAATACATAAATTTTACACGCGTGCAGTGCTACGGGCTAACGGAGTCTGCAGGCTGTGTCACCATGTGCGATCTGTACCACGACAGCGTCGACGGGGAGGGAATGGCGCCGTCGACGGAGGTGGAGGAGGATGGCGTCGCTGCAGTAACGACGGCGGCGGAGGAAGAGAGATTCAGCAGCGGCGGCAGCAGTGTGTCGATCGGGCGGCTGCTCCCGGACGCGGAGGCCAAGATCGTGGACCCGGTCTCCGGCGAGCCTCTTCCGCCCCACCGCACTGGCGAGCTCTGGGTCCGGAGCCCCTCCGTCATGCTCGGCTACCTGAAGAACGAGGATGCCACCGCCCTGGCCCTGACCGCCGCCACCGCCGCCGAGGGCGGCCGGGCGTGGCTGCGCACCGGCGACCTGTGCTACGTGGACTCGCGGGGGCATGTGTACGTGGTGGACAGGATGAAGGAGCTGATCAAGTACAAGGCCTACCAGGTGGCTCCCGCCGAGCTGGAGGACGTCCTTGCCGCCCACCCCAGCGTCCACGACGCCGCCGTCGTGCCGTCAGTGTCCACCGCCGCGCTCTACTGCTCGATCACTGATCAGACTCTGCATGCATGCGTGGCTACCGGCGAGCTAAATGTATGCGTGCATTTTATTTCAGGTATCCGGACGAGGAGGCCGGCGAGATCCCGGTGGCATGCGTGGTCAAGAAGCCGGGGAGCCATCACCTCCAGGAAGATGAACTCCTGTCCTTTGTACAGAGCAAGGTATGAAGTGATCAGCAACAGCTAAATGCTAGCTAAGCATCCGGCAGTTTACAAATCAGATCGATAAACACCAGCATTGCTACTGCATTTAACAGTTGAATGCTGATCAATCGATGTATGATATATAGGTGGCTCCTTACAAGAAGATCAGGAGAGTGGTGTTCGTTGACTCCATTCCAAGGTCTCCTTCTGGCAAGATCCTCAGGCTCCAGCTCAGATCGTTTCTGCAGGGGTCTGTCCCGGAAGCAGAAGGCCGTAACTCATGCAAATGATCATCAGTTCGTCACGACTCGCTTGTCATCGATGAATTGATGAATTGAGACGATTCAGATGTGATCTCTTGTAGATCTAACTTTCTATTCACTCTATATGCTACTCTATTCTCAATAATCTATGCATCTCTTATCAGTCACTGCATGCAACAGATGAAAAGACAATATACACGTTAGGTGTATGCATGCTGCATGGCTCTGTAGAGGTAAAAGGAGAAACCAACAGATGAAAAGACAATAAACCCTAATCGCGTCCAATAATCAACCAAACCATCGACGCCCGATCGGATCTCGAGCTTTTCGTCAGAGATCAGCATCACCCGAAAACGAAACGCCAATCATCCAGTGTCAGAGTCAGTTACTCGAGATGAGTGAGCCTTGAGGAGAAGTAGGAAGATGACTTTGAGATGGCCGCTTCGTTTTCTTGATCCAATCGGCCGGTGTCTGTCGCCTCGTCCTAGACAATTTTTTTCATTTATGTATTCATTTTTAATTTTGAGAGTATATGTTTTGTATACTAAAAATAATATATAAATGAGAAAAACGTGCTAGACTGCTAGCGCCTTGTGCTATGCGATGCACACACAAAAAAATTGCTGTAAAAGAGAGGGGAAAACATCTTTATTTTTTTTATTTTTCAGAGATATGATGTTCTATCTCACTTTAGCGTCATAGGTACACTGTTATCCTCACGTTTTTGAAATAATGTCTGAAATAGGATGATTGTGTTTTATAAATTTTTTAGAATAAATTCGTCGAACATACGGAAAATTGTTTTCGTGTCAGAATCACTCCAGTGCTTTATCTAACAACCAAATATAATACTTAAAATTGATATAAAACTATTCTATTCTGTTCTCCAACCAAAACCATCGTTCATAACCCTTACCCCAGGTGTCAATGGGAAAAAGAAGAGGCAAACCAAAAGTGAAATTAAACTTTATTCAATCATATCTCTAATGGAGGTGGAGCGTGCAATTCCGTCAAGTGCAGTACAAGAAGTTCCCAGATCAGCTGGAATGATAATTAAGCAGCGAAATAATGAAACGACATTATTAATGCTTCGAGAGAAACAAATTGATGGCGCGCAGATGAATGCTAGCTGCAGCATGCATGCATGGATGATTTTACGTCGAACTGCATGTAACGTTGGATCAGTTGACGACCCTGCACATCTTCCTGATCTCGCCGTTGGCAGCGGTCTTGACCTCGATGGCGGCCATCTTCACCATCGCCCTGGCGAACTTCCTCTCCCATGTGAGGGGGGAGTGGGCGTTCTTCGCCACCTTCGCCACCGTCGTGCTCGACGACAGCAGCGCCGCGTCGGACTTGAACAGCACCAGCTTCTTGAGCACGTTCTTGTAGTACTGGTTGTCCAGCGTGTCGGGCGTCACGACGTCCTGCACCACCGTGGGGTCGTTGGTGAAGTTTGGGCTCGCCGGGCACTGGCTCCGTAGCACGGTGGCCAAGGCCGGGTCCATGTCGGACGGCGGCGAGAGGCGGTCGGAGAAGGAGGAGCAGTGTGACCGCCCGATGGTGTGCGCGCCGGAGAGGACGACGAGGTCGTCGACGTCGAGGCCCTTCACCTGGAAGCTGCCGATGAGCTGGGAGAGGTTGAATGATGGAGGGGGCAGGAAGGCGAGCGTCTCGTTTGCGAGGGAGACGCGGCCGTCGAACCTCCCCGCTGGAATCTTGTAGTCGATTTTGGAGTCGCTGAGGAAGAAGGAGGCGTCGCGCGCGGCGAAGGCGATGATGTCGGCGCAGGAGACGACGCCGGGGCAGAGCTTCTCCACCGCCGCCTTGGCGTCGTCGATCACCTCGAAGCCCCGCAGGCTCGGGAAGTTCGGCGGGCCGAGCTTCTCCGGCTGCGGGTTCGCCGGCGTCGGGTCGAGCAGCACGGACGCGTCACACCCCTGCACAAGATCAGAATTTGCATCACAACATGTCAGCGCATGCATGGCCGGTGTCGTCCATGGCGTCGCATGCATGCATGGTGTCATCCATGGCGTCGCATGCATTTTCACATGTGCAAAGTAGTACAAACTAACAGATCGATCGCCATGAAGATGAAAACATATATGTGTAGACCTGGACGAAGCAGTCGTGGAAGGCCATGCGGATGATGCCGGCGCCGATGCCGGGGTTGCTGTTGACGGCCTTGCCGACGACGTCCCTGACGGCGTACTCCGCATGGGGGCACTTGCGCTTGTAGTAGCCGAGGCTGAGCCCCTGGCACGTCGCCACCGTGACCATGAGCAGCACGCACGAGATCCATATCGCAACCCTAGCCATCGCTTCCCTATACCCTAGCAGCTAGAAGCTTATCACTACTTCTAGCTAGCTAGCTTCGTCTAGCTCTCCAATACTGCAGGTCCATTTATATAGTGCAAATCTGGATCATGAAGCTAGCTAGCAGATCGAGTCGATCGATCTGTTGGAGCTAGCGGACAGGACGATCGACGAACACATGCAAGAACAGCTCAGCTAGCATGCATGCATGACAGCCTCGCTGACTTGGATGCATTCGATGCGAGGTGGTAGAAAATTAGCAAATTAACCGGGCGTCGTCGTATATATGTGATTCATCTCACTGTGTGAATTGATGGGCTTGATCGATCGCGAGCAGATTGGATGGATAAGTTTTTCTTTTGCCGGCCGGGGTCGGTGCTTGATTTGATTTGAATTTAATTACTGTTACTACGTACGATCTGCTGTTCGGATCGACGTCGACCACATTCCATCGATCGGGACAATAATTCCAGTATTAAATTTGGATAATTAAGCTATTGATTGCTCGCCGTGAGTCAAATGGTCGAGCTCCAGTGTCGTTTCGTCCGTATCATTCGAACATGGGCAGATCGATGCAACTGGAAGGAATCAAGGAAGAACTGTACTTTAATTTTCACATTTCTCCGTTAAATACAGTATAATGCTGCACCTACCGATAGTTCAAATGGTTTTATCCATCTTACGTACAAAACCTACATTAAATCGTACGTGTTTACTGGCAAAACCTGCTCGATTTAGATACCAAAAAAGTACATATTTTGAGTTTGTGAGGTGGAGCACACACGGACAACTCTTAACTGGTGAAACCGAACTCAAAAGTCAAAGTAGATTGCAACGAATGGGGAGAAGTAGACTGTGATGAGTGAGGTGTATATCGCTAGCTACAGGGCGGAGCCAGCAATTAGTGATGAGTGGAGCCGAGCGAACTGTTTTTGAAATTTTTCAAAAATTTACACTATATTTTAATATAATTTTAATGAGATTTTAGAGGCAGGCTTAGGGCTCAAGGCCTAACTGTCTCTGCCCCTGGCTAGCTAGCTAGATGTGTATGTGCATTGCAAGTCCCCGACAAGGTTGCACATGTTATTATCCATCACTAGTGTTTCCCGGTAATCTCACAGCTCGGGCCTCTAAACTGTTAAATCGGTCTAAATTGGTTTATTAATAGGGCCCGATACAGTATAGAATTGGGCCTTCAAAGTGACCAACCATTTCATCTCTCAAGGGATTGCGCTTAAGTTTGGGCCACATTACTACGGGAGAAGTTTTTAAACCAGCCCAAACAATCTGCGAGAGAGAGAGAGAGCCCAAAGCACTACGGGAGAACTTTTCTTGTGGTGTTTTCTCTATCTTTTTTTGCGGGGTATGTTTTGATTAGCTTCAGATTCCAGATCATTTGGAGTTTGTAAGTTCATTTAAAATGGTTTAAAATTTTACATTTTATCTAAAATATAAATAAAATGATTTATCTAAATGCTATCAATGTAATCACAGATTTAGAAATATAGTTTTTTTGATATAGTTATATAAAATATTGCATCTAGCTAGACCGCTAGAGCCATCACAAACATAGCCTAAATTAACCTGTATCACATCACAAGTTCAGCTGAGAGGTTTATCTGATGGATAATTTGAATTCGTACATGCATCACACATGCTCATAAAACATATCCTTTTCCAGGAAAGAAAAATGCCACCCAGCTGTAGTTGATCTCCAGGATCATCAAGCATGTTGAGCAGATCTGTTCATGTCAACCGTATCTGACTTGCGGATATTAATTTAACGCACGCTACCTAGCTAATTAAGCGGATTAATTCTGCTCTCCACGTTCCCGCCAACTTGTCCCGCGTGCCACAACGACGTGCGCTCCATCACAACATTCCCATGTACGACTGTACGTACGGCGTCCCGGCCGGCGGGGTCACCACCATCATGATATGGCATCGTCCACCTGGCCGGTCGGCCGGCCGGTGACTATAAATGGCCATGCAAGTCAGCATCTCGTCTTCATCCCCCACACACCTTCTCTTCTCTCTCTTTGGTGTCAAAGCCGATCGAAGAGATAGCTAGCTAGCGAAAGCATGGCTAACCTCGCCGTCCTCACCTTGTTGGCTGCGCTGCTCGGCGGCAGTAGTCCCAGCCGCCCTAGCACGCCGCCTGCCGCTGGGCTCAGGGTCGGCTACTACGACGACAGGTGCCCTGGAGCTGAAGATGTCGTGAAGAACATCGTGAGCTACAAAGATGCCGGCATTAAAGCCGGGCTCGTCCGCCTCTTCTTCCACGACTGCTTCGTCGAGGTAGTACACAGATGTTCGAAACGACAATGTTTTTGTGAAGAATTTGTCGTGCTTTATGTCTGATCGAAGCATGCATGCATGGTTGATTTGTGTGCCTGATCGATTCAGGGGTGTGACGCGTCGGTGCTCCTCGACCCGACGGCAGCGAACGCGGAGCCGGAGAAGCTCGGGATACCGAACCTGAGCCTGCGCGGCTTCGAGGTGATCGACGAGGCCAAGGCGGCGCTGGAGGCGAGATGCCCTGGCGTTGTCTCCTGCGCCGACATCGTCGCCTTCGCCGGCCGCGACGCCAGCTACTTTCTCAGCAACCACGCGATCGACTTCAAGATGCCGGCGGGGCGCTACGATGGCCGCGTGTCCCTCAAGAGCGCGACCATCCCTAACCTACCGCCGCCGTTCGCCGACGTGCAGCAGCTCAAGAAGAACTTCGCCGACAAGGGGCTCGACACCGTCGACATGGTCGTCCTCTCCGGCGCGCACTCCATCGGCCGCTCCCACTGCTCGTCCTTCGGCGACCGCCTCCCGCCCAGCACGTCCGACATGGACCCCAGCCTCGTCGCCTCGCTGCAGCAGCAGTGCCGGTCGTCGAGCGACACGGTGGCGCAGGACCTCAACACCCCCGACGCGCTCGACAACCAGTACTACAAGAACGTGATGAGCCACCAAGTGCTGTTCAAGTCCGACGCCGCGCTCATGTCGGCGCCGGACACGATGGACCTGGTGCGCGCCGCCGCCTACTTCCCGGAGTTGTGGAACAGCAGGTTCGGGGCGGCGATGGTTAAGATGGGCAACATCGGCGTCAAGACCAGCACCAACGACGGCGAGATCAGGAAGCAGTGCCGGTTCGTCAACTACTAATGACACGGCAGCGTGTTATATATTCTGCATGTCGCAGTTTATTTTTGGGACATTTGCTCTTTCACATATATGGGTATATCCGTATATATATATGACATGTGGTATCTGTTGTCATATATACGGTATATATCAAAAATCCTTTAATTATTTTACTTTCCCTGATGTTGCTTAATTAGTTCTTCTGTTTGGATATATTCCTCTTGTAATTTGGGCATACAGGCATTTGATTCACTGATAAATGTTCAATGAAATTTATTGTTCACATATAAAAATCATCTTGTCAAATGGAGTATACACGAGCAAAAAATGTTACTTTTTGTAAATTTCTCAAAGTAATTACGTATATATTAACATTTTCAGATAGGACTCAATCACACTGTGAACTATTTTTTT
>KE372847.1:331575-343820 GCA_000418225.1 Zizania latifolia | reverse complement strand
GGGTCCAGACAAAACGGAGCAGAAGAGAGAAAATATTTTTTTGCCGGCAGGTGAATCTTGTACTATGTTCGCAGTTGTCGATGCAAATGTCAAATGTGCTGTGGATCTGATCTGATCTGATCATGAATGACAGAATCTGCAGTTGGTGGCAGCTGCTTATCTTATTAATCACGTAGCAGCATAGACGCATGCGTACGTGATGCCGTGGCTCCAGCCTTCCAGGCGAGCGTTGCAGAGAAAAGGACGAGAGCCTGAACCGTGTACAGTTTCAGTAACATGTGACCAGTGTTGTGGCTACAGTAAGAGCTTGGATTTGAGAACACAGAACTACGCATGCACGAGCAAGATAATATATTGTGCGCCACGGAGATTACTGCAGCAAATCACTGTTCGTAAGTTGGTAGGTGATGCACTAGATTACTGTTTGTTTGTCGGTGTTTCAATACGTGGATCGGGATAGGATATGAGGGCTACTTATATAGTGATGGAGGTTAGCCAATGAGATTAAAAACCAAGCAATGTATACTCAGCTATATATATTCAAACCCTCGTTGTGAGGTAGCGTATATACTGATACTGTTTGAATGAGTTAAAACTAATAGTTAGCTAGCTAATAGTTAAAGCTAATTGTTAAGTAGATAATAGTTAGCTGGTTAATATATGGCTAAAATCAATTTTACTCTTGCTATCGTACTCGAGCTACGGTGGGGCAAGGGACAATAGAGTCTAAAGTTTGCTATTAGCTAGCACATATTAGTCCAGTTTTGTGGGCTAGTGGGCTAATGTGCTAACAATTAGTCAGGCAAAGAGCTAACAATTAGCTAATATATTAGCTCACCTGTTTGGATCAACTAGAACTAATTTTTAGCAGCTAATTGTTAGTCCTGTGTATCAAACAGATCCTTGGGGTTTCTTGTAAAAGTACATGAGTGTGTCTAATCTTGTTATAATAATGTGTATAATCTACCGTAGTTAATTGGATGTAGCTGAATGGTTTGGTGTTAGTTATTATCTTCTCCTCTTATAGGATTGTTGGATAAATATTCTCATGTTTTCTGAGGAAGCCCCTCTTCTTCTTGTATAGTTCAGAGGTAGAGAGATTCATATGACAATAAAAATACTAGTTAGATTACGAGTACGTAGCCTTTCATAGTATAATACATGCTTCAAGTTTTTTCTATTTTATATATCATACCCACTGATAAGGCAGATTATCGTATAGCAGCAGTCCGTGTTGTCTATTGCATACCGTAGCAATCGATCTCATCCGTTCGTTCGAGATCCAAGGGCTACAGCTAGATAAAGACAAGGAATGGCAGAGAATCCGATTCCCATGGTTGCTCACGTGAGAAGAATGCAACATGGACGTGGGCATACAAATCTTGACAACTCGATGGTCAAGTACTGGACAAGGACAACACCCGTGCCCTTCCTCTTGGTGCTCGATTGCCATCGAACCCTAGCAAATTGTCGATCGATGCCAACCGAATCAAACAAACTAAAAGAGCAATCGATACTATAGAAAAAAATTGGATCGAACAGATGGTCAGAAAAAACAAACCGTAACCTGGTCTGATTTGGTTTGAAAAAAGCTGTGTGGAACAAAAATCAGCTAAAATATATATCAATTAACTTTTCTCTTAACCAATTCACTGGTTAACGCTGCGCTAACGCTGCTCTTTCCTACGCTAACGCTACGTACAGGTCGCTCTGCTGATGAGTCTGTTCTTGAGAACAGAGACAGCCAGACCAGACACTCGAGATGGATGGAAGAAGAGAATCTGGAGCAGCGCCGGGCATTTGGAACGTGCAAAGTTCACCGGAAATTTCAGAGGAGAATCAGGAGATGGAGATCGCTCGATGGTTGCCCGTCGATTGAGGGCACGTCGCCTATTTTTCCACCTTGTTTGGCAACCGGAGTAAGCAGCACGGCAACAGGTGACACCGTGAAAGTGTTGTTTGGTTTAACTTTACATATATTAATAACACGAGTGTTTTTAGCGTTCTTGATAAGGTAACATCATTTTAATGTTAATTTTGATACTTTCTAGTATCCGAGGTATCAAAATTAACACTAAAAATTGTGATATCTCTTGTTACCTCCTCAAGCACTATAAAATTTTCCTTATAGTTAAAAGTATAAAACTTATTATATTCTGTAATATAAATTATGATAATCTAGTTAACTGATTTAACCTAGATTTTTAGCTTATTATTATTATAAAAAACTAAAATATACATCGTATTTCAGTGAAAGTTACCTACTAACATTTTATATCCAAATACCGATTTCTCTTTATCTAAACACTTCAATTTGAGAGCATTATATTTTTTTTACTATCGATACACATGTAATTTAGTCTACCAAATAACTCACAAAATATTTTTCTTCCAAATTATTAGTATAAACCTAACTTATCATAATCCTATCTTATATTACAATAATCACGTACTAAACCAACCTGAGCCTAACTCCAACGCGCGCTCACACCATGGATCGATCGGTTTCCGCACGCAGCAGCGCCGACGACAACGCTATCTGCCACCGGCGGTCGAGCGCTACGGCCGGCTGGCCGGCCGGCGCCCGGATCTACGTCGCACAGACAACCGCACGGTGGACGGTGGCATACCGCTGTGCTCGTGCGGCGTGTGCTGCTTAGGTTGCTTTTTGGGCTCCTGCTTTTTGCAGCTGTTGCATGCAGTCATGTGAGATGCGGTGTGTCAGGCATGCCTACCACATCCACAGTGGCCCGCATCCTATTCCCTGCAGCAGCTGCCCCCGGGGAAGGGAGGATTCAACGCGACGCTGGCTACAGATAGATTCTTAAAAAACTTATTCATCAATATTTAGGGTGATATGAAAATGCAAAATATCGAACAATGTTTTAATACTCAGTAAAAAATATTTATTACGTTATCAAAAAATATTTTAAACAGATAAAATGTTCGGTGATACTGTTTACAACACTAAGAAACAACTATACGCAACATCCTTATTGTTATATTTTAGTAATTAAAACTCAGTGTTTCATAAGTGGAAGTTAAATGTTTCAACTTATATTTAGCTGTGTTTTATTTTATTTATTTTACTAAAATATTTTTATCAATTGATAAAACATCGTTCAGTGAGTATTGTAACACCGTCCGTTTTATCATTTTAAGACGTCCAAACGTGGTTTCATCCAAACTTGTTACATTACCTAGGTGAGATGTGCGGCCAAATGGAACTCAGCGGCACAAACCCTGATTTTTTAAATCTTTACTTTTGTCTTTTTTCCTGGTGCATATGCCATAGCAAAAAATTGAGTTTCCCATGGTACGCAGAAAAATGATGCGCCTATATCATACCAAATTTAAAGAGTTAAAAAAGTTTAAAGAGTAGCTCATTGATTCTGACCTAACTGTTACATCGGTCGCCCACCTCACTTGATGCCAACGTGACGTTTTAGATCAGTGTTAATATGCTTGACGACGCTGAGAGGTGATGGGGTTGTGGTATACGACTATTTATTAAGATTTTGAGAAAGGCGAAAGCGTTAAAATCACATGCATCTCGAGTTCTCGACTCGTGAGCTGGGAGTACGTGGTGAACCTTTCCTGTCACCCACACGCGTACGCACGAACGTACGTGCAGCAAATCATATTTTAACTTTCAAAATATGTTTTTTCACAAAACTTAATTTTTAGTATGTTAAATTTAGCTAATTCGTATGTAATTAATAACTATCCAATTAGCTTAACAGTAAATTAAAGCTAACCGGATTAATAATAGGCACATAAGTCATTTTTCATGCTAGTAACATGTTTAAGAACTGCTAAAAATAAAAAATAGAAGCACTAGTTAAGATGTATTGATCAGGCCAGCTAACTGCGTACATGTTGTGGAGCACTGCACTAATTAAGATGGATGCATTCTAGTTAGTCATCCATCAGCACCTCTTCGGATTCACGCCACTTGTAACGTAAGAAGATCTGATGATGCGGTGAGACCGAGAGTCTGACAGGAGCAATGGCGCAGGGTGACACGGTTGATGAGGCTGGCGAGGGTGGTGGGCAAGGTGGCATGCCTAAAGGGGCGATAGCGCCGTGGCCGGTGAGGCCGGACGGACGTGGTTGATGTGGAGCGGCGAGAAGGAGGAGGCGGCGGCAACACGGTTGGCGCAGGACCAACGGAGCGGAGCGGCGCGGCCGGTGGCGGCGTCGTTGTCAAGGAGGCCAAAGGGGCACGGTCGACGGAGGTAGCCCTCCTCGTTCACGCCACTCTCATTAGCCGCACTCCACTTCGCCCCACCACCGACCACGCTGCCCAACCGGGCCACCCCGCGTCACCGGTCATGCTACTCCCGCTCGAAGACGTTGGATCCGCTTCGAAGCTTCGAAGACACGTGGCAAAAATCCGGAGATGTCCTCATCCAATTTTTTCCCAATTAATCATCTTGTAAAATTTACCATGCGTAAACAAAAGTCGTTAGCTACTGGCCATCTCTTCAAATCTTAACCATCTCATGCAGCTAATATTAACGGACAATTAAACATTTTTAGTTTAGTATGGTCAATGGTGTCATCCTAGCTAATATATATCCATCTCATGCAGCATACAAATATTAACGGCCATTATGAATGATTCCATCGATGAATTCTGCTATCATTTTAGGTACAATGATCCTGTCAATCAATCACAAAGAACAAGATCTTTGATCAAAGACCAAAGGAAGGATTACATCTTTAACTCCGATCCTTTCCTGATTCATATAAACTATACTACTAAGGACAGGCATTGATGCCCTTGGTTTTGGAACACTGCTCTGCTCTGAATATCCATACCTACCATCTTGACCTGAAAACACCCAAACCGACTCTGAATACCCAACACTGAAAAAGTTCTTGATTGTCTTGGAATTTTCTTTCTTTCTTTCTTTCTTTCTTTCTTTCTTTCTTTCTTTCTTTCTTTCTTTCTTTCTTTCTTGCATATGACTCAAGTTAAAAAAAATCTTGTAGCATAGTAGCAATTGATGTTGCAACCACCATATATAAAATAAACTGAAGACCTGCAGACTCTGATATGACTCGTTCTATTCTTGCAGACTGTTAGGCATTTAGTGTCTGTAGGCTAGCTGCATGAGATGGATACTATTGATCCATAGGATGTCATAACTCATAAACTAAAAATTTAGATATTTGATAGAGAAGACTTCAAGAGATTAATCAATAGCCAACAACGTTTGCTTATTCATGGCTGAAAGATTCAGCTGAGCTGACATTTTCTACTTTCCCCGCAAATGTTGAACAAGTAATGACTACCTAGCTATACAGTATACATATTGTAGATGGTAAGAAGCCACAATTTTTCCCTCCTAATCGTAATAAATTTGACTGACATTTTGTTGGGCCAGCAAAAAAAACAATTTTTAGGGCAAAAACATATTAATGTCTGATGCTCTCTTCTTCGCCAGTCTCTTTCAGAGAAGCATACAAGCATGCATGCATAACTATATGCACTAGCCATGTGTTTAGTGTTTTAATCTATCAAGTAAACTGATAGCAAACAAGAAAAAAATTTACAACCTTGAATGGCATGTTCTCCCTTTTCATAAATACTTAATTGATTTGCTTGACAACCCTACCACCACTGAAAGAGAGAGGAGCAAAAGTTTACAAGTGGGATCACAAACCACTAGTTATAATATATAATGGGTTCATACTTTTTGACATGGTCCATTAACCGGTGATAAAATTTGAGAAGGCTTGGCCTTTTCTTATCTTCTTTCTTTTCACTAGGGTAGAATTGTAGAAAACCAAACTAGCATCAGCTACGAACAAAAGGCAAGTGCCAGCAGAGGAAACAAATTAACAGTAACAGTGACACTACATGCACCTGTCAGGATCAAACGTGTTGCTCCTGTGGTTCTAGCTGATTATTCCCATCATTCACCACACAATGCACCCTGTCATCATCAGCAACAAGCCAACGAGAAACAACACGAGCACGGCCACCAGAGCAGTTTGCCTATGCAAGTTGGTCACCTGTTAATTTCTTGCAATATATGGGCCACACTTGGAGCAAATTGAAGCCATGAAAAGCTAGCTATAGGATTGTCTCCTCTAATTCATTGTTTTTCTACAGGTTGGGACCTGTGTGTGTGTGTTGCTGATCACCTTGGCAAGATAAAGATTTGTTTGGATCATGTCAGATTGCAGCTGCATGCGTGTAATATTTGCTGGTGTTGTCGTGCAAGAGATCAGTCAGAACAAGGAAGCGTTGGATGGAAGCCAAATACGAGAGATTGTTCGTGTTTGAGGTGTGGAGCTTTCTGAACCGACGAGAACACTCTATCAGACCAGTGCAAATGTGTCATCTCTAGATTGGATTTTCTTCAACCAATTCTGTCAGACCCTAAACACATGCTGTCAGATGTGTTCATGCTACCTGCCAATCTTCACTAAAGTTAAGACCAGTTCAATTTGCCAGTTGCGTGCAAAAGTCCAGACGTGTAGAATTGTTCGTTTCAGGAAACTGGGCAAAGGAGGCAGCTAGGTCAATTGACATCTCTATAAAAGCAGTACTACGTCAAGAAGAAAAACTGTTGATTTTTAATGCTGTAATTAAAGAGAAGAAATGCTAATTAAGATGGTATTCTTTCTGTCTCATAATATTGCAATCTAGAACTAGATTTAACATTTTATAGTATAACGAATCTAGACAATACTAAAGAATCTGAACAGTACTATCTAGATTCGTTGTATTCTGAAATATCAATTCCGATTCTAGGTTGCAATATTATGAGACGGAGAGAATACAAGTTTTGCATTTGCTACAATTGCCAATCTGCTGAAAAAGAGAGGAAATGCTACTTTCTAGGGTCTCCCTACTTTCTAAGCAGGGTGCAATAGTGATGAAAGGAAATGCTCAACCAGAGACACAAACCACACCAAAGATTCAAACTTCTCAACTTATTTGGAAGATGCTTAAGATTGTAGCTACAAGAACTTGACAGAGGTTGCTCCCAAACCTAAAAAGGAACAACTTGACAGAAATTGAACTTGCAACCAATGCTACTTCTCCCAGAAGTGGCTGCTGAGAGGGGATTCAGACATGTTACTGTTCGGCACAATTCAAAATGTTCCTGTCAGGCTTCACAGAAAATACTGTCAGGATTATGCACTCTGCTGGCCATGTCAGTCAGGTAGTGATAAATGTGTCATAGTGGTAGTGTAGATTGTTCTCCTGCCCTGCCTATTCTTGGCTGCTGACAGCCATTAGGCTTTTTCTTGAGAACATTCTTCACCTCCTCCTCCCTCTTATCGACAAAAGAGATTAATGACTTGATATTAGTTAACCTTGCTGATCGAGTCACAACCTCCGGTTCATGACACTCGAGTCCAACCTGATTGTTGTACTTACTGTATTGACAAAATATTCTCAAGAAGAAAATTATGAGAGCAAGGAAACATGCAAAACCACAGATGAGGTAGAGGCCCCAAAAGCTTGATAGGTTTAAACGGTTTGAGCCAATCCCACTGTCATCTGCACCGCATTCTGTCCCAGTTAACCATTCATCGTGGATCCTTTGAAGATTACCATTCTCTGACAGTCCCAAGATTGCTGTTGACAAGTCCTCAGCAAGAGGGGAGTCTCTTGGGAAGGCCTGAAACATAATTAAAGCATAATCAGAAATTCAGAAGATATCCTGGAAACAAATCTTTAATATACAATTATAGTCAAGCGACTTACAAATCCCCAACCACTTTTTGTGAAAACCTGGCCAACTGTCTTGAATTTGCAGTATTTTGACAAGAAGATCTCCACATATGGAAGCTCATCAATTACTGCAGCAACCCCACCGTTTCCTGGTCCTAGTTCTAAAGCTCTTGCATAATCTGACGGGCTGTTTAGTGGCACCAAACGAGACTCTGCAATATTGAGCTCCTCTACAAGGTAGCTTCTGGCAAAAGATCCAACTTGATAGCCAATTGCACTTGAACTCGATATTAAACTATCGAGCCCTTGTATCCCTGATGTCAGCTGCTGAACTGTAAGAAGGGATGTCAAGCTCGCCGTGTAGCTTGAGTTAATAATGAGCACAACAAACAGCCATACAAGCAGTACACATCTACCAAGCACACTAACTGTGTTTTCTCCTGTGTAAAACAACAAGAAAGAAGGATATGAATGTGGACTAGGAAATCCTAAAATACTTTGGCTAGTTTCATGTTTTCACTTACTGTGTGCAAAAAACATGGTAGAAAAACTAAACCTGAAATGGTACAAAACTCAATAAAATTAAATAACAATAACTTTTGAATCTTGAAGAAGTGAAACAAAAACTAAGTATGGCGTCGATATACTAACCAGCATACTGTCATAATTTGTTGCCTTGGGGGCCCACGGAACTCAGTATTAGTGCGATGCTCAAGTACCCAGACAACTGCACCCACAAAAAGGAAGAGAACGCCTAGAACGGACCACATCTGGAAGGTGAATGGTTTCAGAAAAGCCCAAGCATTTGATTCAACCTCCCTTGCTGGAGCTAAAATAATAAGTCCTGATTCTGCATATGGCTGGGTAAAATCAACAACTCTTGTTCTATTTGTCACAATTGTGATGTCCCCTATTGCAGCGTCAAAGTACTGGGTGGCACAGAAACAGAAAAAAGTAAATATTGCATAACCAAAACGTTTCAAATTCAGAATTCAGTGCTATGTGTATGTTTACTCACTTTGTCAGAAACCTTCTGAACAAGGTCACTGTAGCTGGGATTTTTCAAACCATCTCCAAATAAAACAAAATTGAATGCAACAGGGTAAGGCAACAAGCTTATTGCAGCTTTGAAAACATCAACTGAAAACCCCTTTACTCCATCAGGTCCTTTGTCTTGCATCACAAACTCTTTGTAGCTCGTACGGAGAGGTACTCCAATCCTCAAAGGCTTCCCATGATATGGAAACACCCAACCACGAGGTTTCTTAGCAGTCTGACCAGGCCATATAACACCATGGAGCTGTATATTGTTTGTTGCAGAGTCAAGTGATTTCGAATGTAACTTTTCTGGAGCAACAACTGAGAGACCAGAAAAGTTTGACCAATACCCAATGGTTCTGAAACCTGTACCACCGATATTCAGGATATCATAAGTCGGGTGGACCAAATTCCGGTCCATAGTAAATTGTACCTGACCAGAAGCCCCTGTGAAATTAGCATGCAATATTTTCTCCAGTAATTTTTCTCCATTGTTGAAACTTCTGAGGGAACCTAACTGAAGGTTACTTCCTTTTGTATCTCGCAAATTGGGATCAGCAGAAAAAGATACTGCATTCCCTTCACTCAAAAATTGTTCAACAGCATGAGCAACTAACCATACGGAATCATAAGCATGCATACTGTAAGAATTCAAGCTCGAAAAACGTTCATTCCTGGTCAGATTGTTCCATCTAGAAAGCAATGAATGCTGAATATCAGAATCAGCAACGTGTTGCCGAAGCATAATAACCCCCTGAGTAAGTTCCATTCTATCATGTTTAGTATGTTTCGACGAATCTAACACTGCAGAGAGCCAGTCCGTTGCTATCCATACATAGCCACTGCTCATCATCCCCAAAGATTTTGCCGCGGAGAAAACTGTCAGACCAGAGTCAGGGTTTACATGGACAACATAGACACGAGACTCCATTTCATTCACCTGCATCAAGATATCCTGGATGGTAATACTTGAAGCACCAGGTGGCAACTTGGCTTTGTAGGCTATTTTGGACTTCTTTTTTGCTAGAGCATCCCCTAATGCTGTGATGCCACCTCTACCATAGTCATCATCAACATAGATGGCAATGATTTCTCTCCATTGATATTGACTAATGATGCTAGCTATAGCTCCCATTTGGAAGTAATCACTCGTTGTAGCCCTCACAAAGTAAGGGTATTCAAGGGAAGAAAGGGCAGGATCAGAGGCTGCGAAGGAGATAAGTGGAACATGGAGTTCATTTGCAGAATGAGAAATGACATGAGCAATGGTTGAAGATTGTGGACCCAATACAGCGACAACATCCTTAGCCAGAAGCAGCAATGCTGCACAAGAAGCATTGTTGTTAATCTCATGCAAGCTTTCAATGCAAGATAAATACACCTTATGACCAATTAAATTTAGAGAGAACAAAGAAAGTGAAGTTCCCTGCTGAAAAATAAAGGCAGGCAAGTTTTGCTTTCTACGTGTTCTATAGAGAATAGATATTCAATGGGGCTTCCATTTGCACGCTTTCCACGATATCATGGAAATAGAAATACCTTACCATGGATCTGGAATTTTCCAACCCTAATTCAGCTGTATCTGAATAAGATTATGAATCAAATCTGATAGGTACTGCTACAAGCCTAAGAATAATAAAATGTAGCAAAAGGTTCAAAGTCAAACAGCCAATACAGATCAAGGCTTTCTACTGTGATTCTTAGTCCGGCACTCAATTCAGAGGAGAAAAGGTCAATTTGTCAATTGCAAATGCACAAGGAATATTGCATACTGTTCTATGATACGATCTTTACTTTTATTTCTGAAAATGAGAGACTAATGTGTAAAATAAAAATAAACTAGCGAGGGCAATTCCATAAAAGATATCTTGACTCAGAAGAAGGAAGCTCAAACCTTCCATGGTTCCAACAAAGCCACTGCAATTGGTATCCTGCATTATAATGCTCAATTTTGTCCCAGGAAGAACACCTGGATCAGTGTTGACATCTGTAACAGCGAGTTCAATAGCTGGCCTCACTGCTCTCCCAATAACCGAATCAAACGTGAACAGCGCACCGATGCGCACCTCAGCTGGCCTCGAACCATCACCGGTGACATTCTGGCCATCAGCCATGGCTCCACTGGCAAAAATGCAGACACACACAGCTAGGGCCGCTATCTGAGCAGAGCCCATCTCCATGAACCAAGGGAACCTAAATGGCTTCTTGACTCTGACCTTTAGAAGCTGGCGCGGATTCAAGCTGCACTGTTCAATTGACAAGTTCTCAGAGCTGAAAATGGGGAACAGAGCTCGCATCCAGGAGCCGGGATAACTCATCTGCTTTCCCGATTCCTAAAACGACAACGCAAACAACTGAGCGATGAATTGCTTCAGGGCAAGAAATCAACAGCAAAGCCCCTTACCGAGAATCAAGAAACCCCGAACTGCTGGCCGGTTCATATCTTGCTCCCAAAAAGATGCTGCCTTTTTCCGGCGTCCCCCTACCAACTGCTCGACGATATGCTCACAGGACGAAATGGCGAGCGCCGCCTACCTGCTACCGGAAAAGAAAAGGGCGAAAGATACCATCAGAGTTCAACATGCTAATCAGCTTGCCTATCCAATTATCCAAAGAAAAATATCAGGACTTGTACGGTGCTTGCCATCCGATCGACGCCCATACGCGGAGGCCAGCAGCTGCCGGAACGGAGACGGCGGCGCGAGCTCATCTCATCTGCGAGCACCACCGGGGAGCTGCTGCATTCGGCTTCTTGATTTGGGGAAGATAACTGTAGCCGTCTGGGGGCAAGGCTGACACAGCGATCCACTGTGGTCTGTGCCCACGTTTGTTTTAGGTTTGGAGCGATTATTATAATAAAACAACTTATAATAAATAGGAGAAATAAACTATAAACTTGTTTAGCATACCGTTTATTTATAGTTTAGATTACTGTATTTGATGATAAAAACTGTAATACTCTTAGAATATTTAAGGGCATATTTGTTTCAGCATCTGACAACTACAGCTACTTCTAGAATCTGAAGCTAAAATAAACGGTTTATATTTTAGATCTAGATTGTAAAAATCAATAGCTATATGTCGACGGATGGTCGAGCAGCCCTCCTCGGGGGGTGCCCGCGGAGGTGATTTGTAATGTAGGGAAGCGCTGCACTCAAGACCTCGATGGTTGCCGAGCCCGTGAGAATAGGACTGGCTGAGAGACGAGAAGATTTAGAGTGGTTCGGCCCCCCGATAGGGTAATAAGCCTACATCTACTGTGAGATTGGTGGGGTGTTTCACTAGTCAGGAAGAAAGTTACAATGAATGGATTACAAGAGCTAGGGCTCCAGAATGTCTGTGTGTTGTGTGGTGGCGTGAGCTTGGACTTGTGCGTGGAAGCAGTAGTCGTGAGCGTGTCTTGGCTTAGAGATGTGGGGGTCCCGTGCTCGGGACCCCTTGCTATTTATACCCCCGTTGGGTCTAACCTACCGTACAGCACGCTCCGACGGGACGTAGCACGGCTTGA
>KE372847.1:284955-297349 GCA_000418225.1 Zizania latifolia | reverse complement strand
AGAATGTCGTGGTTGCCGAGGAGAAACCTTGATCCAGAGGTTGGGGGAACTCGGCGATGTAGGAGATGCTGGACAAGCCCTGCATTTTCCATCCTAATAGCAGCTACACCACCCGTCGGTACTACCAGCTGCATAACCAAATGATCAAAGAGGCGGAAGAAAACCTCCGGCAAGACAAGCGTCGCCGGGATGACAGAAATAGGAAGACTCACCAGGAGGACAAAGATGCTGACCCCCCAGCCGAAAACAACTTCCAAGAGCCCGCTCGGACGGTCTCCATGATCTTCGGTGGAGCGGTTGCTGCAGATCAAAAGCTGCTTGTCCATCACGTTAACACCATCAGCGACAGAGCGATTGAGCGTCTACGGTGGTCAGAAATCCCGATCACCTTTAGCCGGGACGACCAGTGGACGGACGTCCCCAAGCTGGGTCAGTTCCCACTGGTGGTCGACCCAGTAATCTTGAAAGTGCGCCTCAAGAGGGTGCTGATTGATGGTGGCGGCGGACTTGACGTCCTGTTCAAGGGGACTCTCTCGGCACTCGGCATCGACCAGTCGGCGCTGCAAAAGACGGACACGCCTTTTTACAGGACTGTCCCAGGGAAGGCATCCATTCCACTCGACACCCTCAACGTCCCGACTGCCACGCCATCGACATCGAGCATGTCAGCCTCGCCAGCTGAGTACAAAAGTAGTCAGCTCTCGAACACTGACCCCTCTAAGACGACGCTCATCGGGACAGCGCTAGATTCTAAATAGGAACGCGCGCTCGTCAGCTTCCTTCGTGCCAACATCGACATATTTGCCTAGGAACCCTCCAACATGCTAGGCGTACCAAGGGAGCTGATCAAGCATGAACTCCATGTCTTCCCGACCGCCAAGCCGGTCAGATAAAAAAGCCATCAAGGAGGAGGCCACCAGCCTGCTAGCAGCCGGGTTCATTAAAGAGATGTATCATCTCGACTGGGTAGCAAACCCAGTCCTTATAAAAAAGAAAAATGGAAAATAGAGGATGTGCATTAATTATACCGATCTCAATAAGCGATGTTCGAAAGATCCTTTTTCACTGCCGCGCATTGATCAAGTGGTTGACTCCACAGCCGACTGTTCCCTTCTCTGCCTCCTGGATTGCTACTCGAGCTATTATCAAATCAGTCTGAAGGAGGAAGACTAAGAGAAGACATCCTTCATCACTCCATTCGGTGCCTATTGTTACACGTCAATGCCCTTTGGGCTCAAGAATGCCGGGGCTACATATCAACGTGCCATATAACGTTGTCTCGCCGACCAGATTGGACGCAACGTGGAAACCTATGTGGACGATGTCGTTATCAAATCCAGGCATCCGGAAGATTTAATTTCTGACATCCAATAGACTGTAGACAATCTCCACAAATTCCGATGGAGGCTCAACCCAGACTAATGCGTATTCGGGGTGCCGACTGGAAAGTTGCTTGGTTTTGTTGTCAGCAGTTGGGGAATTAAGGCCAATCTAGACAAAATCTCAGCGATCATCAACATGGCCAAGCCGACCACCGTGAAGAATATTCAATGTCTCACAGGTTACATAACAACACTCGGACGTTTCATCTCCCGACTTGGCGAACGGAGGATGCCATTATTTAAATTATTGAAAAAGAGGGCAATTTTAATTGGACTCCGGAAGTAGACCAGACATTCGCCGACCTTAAAAAATTTCTCACCACACCACCTGTTCTGGTTGCGCCGACCCCTGAAGAAACTTTGCTCCTCTACATCTCCTCCACGACACGTGTGGTCAGTACCGCCATAATCGCCGAGCGCCCAGTGGAGGGCTACACCTACCCGGTATAAAGACTGGTGCATTTTATATCTGAAGTACTCGGGCCATCAAAAGTCCGATACCCTCAGATTCAGAAGCTGTTTTATGCCGTGCTACTCACCGCCCAGAAGCTCAAGCATTACTTTCAGGCGCACTCGATAGACGTTATCACCGAATTTCCACTCGGCGACATTCTCCGTAATCGGGACGCTACCGGTCAGATTGTCAAGTGGGCCATTGAGTTGGGAGAATATACTCTCGACTTCAAGCCCCGAACGGCCATCAAGTCTCAAGCTCTCTCCGACTTCATCGCCGAGTGGATAGAGGTTCAAAACCCGCCGACTACCGAGACCCCAAAGCATTAGGTCATGTATTTCGATGGCTCCCTCAGCATTGATGGAGCAGGTGCTAGAGTACTTCTGATTTCCCCCAAGGTGAACGCCAGAAATATGCTCTTCAACTTCTGTTTACGGTATCCAACAATGCAACCGAGTATAAAGCACTCGTCAATGGCTTGTGGATTGCTATCTCCCTTGGAGTTAAACGCCTGATGGTATATAGAGGTTCAAAATTAGTCATCAGCCAAGTCAACAAAGACTGGTCCTGCACCAGTGATAAAATGGATACATATTGCATGGAATTTTGCAAGTTAGAAGGCAAATTCTATGGCCTCGAGTTCCATCACGTTCCCCAGGACGAGAACTCGGCCGTCGACCTCTTTGCCAAGCTGGGATCTTCTCGAGTGCCGGTGCCGAGTGACGTTTTTTTCTAAGAACTCCACAAACCATCGGTTCAAGCTGAAGAAGCGCAATCCCTGAATATCAATGAGACGCCTTTTATCCTAGTTATCATCGACGATGCTAAAGATTGGCGCCAACCCTTCATCGACTTCATCCTTACAGCCAAAGCTCCTGAAGATAAGTATCTGGCTATCCGCCTTGCCCAAAGAAGCAAGCAGTATGTTGTTGTAGGAACATAATTATACAAAAGGGCCGCCTCAACCCGAGTGCTTATGAAGTGTGTCAGTCGATCCTAGGGGTTGGATATATTAAAAGAAGTGCACCCGGGCTTGTGTGGAAATTATGCCGGTGCTCGGACACTAGTCGGCAAGGCTTTCCATTCAGGTTTTTATTGGCCGACTGCCAACGAAGACGCCAAGCTACTAGTTAGGAGTTACCAGGGATGTCAATTTTTTGCCAAACAACATCATCTCTCTGCTCAAGCTCTCCAAACCATTCCACCTTCATGGCCATTTGCATGCTGGGAGCTTGATATGGTCGGCCCATTCCAGATGGCCCCCAGGGATATGATCGCCTATTCGTCGCCATTGACAAGTTCACGAAGTGGATTGAAGTTATGCCACTACGAACCAGTACAGTCAAGAAAGCCGCCGAGTTCATCCAAGGTATATACTACTGGTATGGTATTCCTATCCAGATTATTACTGATCTTGGGACTTAGTTCACTGGCAATAATTTTTGGAAATTCTGCGAGGACCGGTGCATTCAAGTCAAATATGCATCTGTGGCACATCCAAGGTAAAATAGTCAATGTAAATGGGCTAATGGCATGATACTCCAAGGTTTAAAAGCCAGAGTTTTTGACCCTCTCAATAAATATGGTGGTCAGTGGATGAAGAAATTGCCAGCGGTTCTTTGGGGACTTTGCACTCAGCCTAGTCGAGCTACTGGTCGGACTCCTTTTTCCTATTATATAGGTCAGAGGCCATTTTATCGGTGGACATGCTCCATGAATCACCAAGGATCTAGCAATATGACGAAGGCACCGCTGAACAAACAAGAGAAGAGGACATCGACAGTCTCGAAGAAGCTCGCTTGGCTGCAGCCATTCAGTCCGATCGGTACCAACAAGTTCTACGCCGATATCATGACCACAACGTACGTGGTCGGTCATTTCAAGTCGGCGACCTGGTCCTCCACCGAATACAGTCAGCGGTCGACGTTCATAAGCTCTCTGCCCCATGGGAGGGTCCATTCATAATAGCCAAAGTAACCTGACCAGGCTCTTACCGACTGATGCACGAAGATGACCAACACGTCCCTAATTTCTAGAATATCGAACATCTTCGTCGCTTTTACCCATGATATTACAAGCTACGTATTCTTACCTTGGATTAATAAAGTTGTTCCTTCAATTTTCTCTTTAATTTTGTTTTTTCCCACCCGACCCCGAGTGCTTACCTTCTTATCACTCTAACCCAGAGTCTATGACCCGCTCTAGCTTTGGTGAGTTATTGTTGATATTTGGTTGCCCACTCGGGGGCTCGCTGCTCGCCATACTATTTCCCCGACCTCTCTCTCTTGTTATTTCTGACTACTTGTGAAGCTGAACGTTCAATATGCGTGCATGCGGCTCAGTTTCCCTACGCTGCGAACTATAGCTATACCAATCTCTGGAAAATCAGATAAAGGAGGTCGGACACAGTACAAATTAAACTCCAAAACATCATTTTTCATTGAAAGTTAACTATATATATAGTATTTCTTTCTATATTTTTCTTCTACTCGGCAGGTTCTTCAGGATAAGTTTCTAAGTCTTGGATGAGTACGACAGCTGTATCCTCCACCTCCGAGTAGATTCGCTCCACGTCGGACTCCTCCACGTTTGCCGGCCACCCCGCCTGGATGTGATCCATCCGAGCAGTCAGGTATAGAGCTCGGACTATCCCGACCGCATGAAGTCCCGAGCTTGGTCTCGTAGACGTGCCGCCGATCCCTAGAGCCGCTGCAAAAATTGCTCCATTGACCACTCGGCGCTGGCAGGTTCACCGTCAATCATCTTGACGAATACCTCAGCCCCCGCCCGGCAGTGGTCGAGCTGTGCTTGCGTGTTGCTCAAACGCAACTCTAGGTTAGTGAACTGAGTGTTCACCCGCTGATGCAGTTCTGCAAGCAACAACACAAGCATCAGTCAATATTCCAATTAAGCTGACTGAAGATGATATTGATCGACCGTACTTTTGTACTCACCGACTGCCTCATCGGCCTTCTTTTGCGTGACTGTGGCGGTGTCCTCGGCTGCGGTGATCTTCTTCTTCAACGATGCGGCTTTGGCCTCAGCTTTCACTGCCCTCTCCTTGGCTTCATCTCGCTCGGCCATGGCCAACTCTGCCTCCAACTATGCCTCCAGGGTTGCCTAGTCTATTTATCACGACAATTAGACTGATACAACAAAGAATCGCTAACAACATCCGAAGTGGCTAGGTACTTACCGGAGGACCGAATATCCAATTGAGCGCGGAGGATTTCGTTATCCTTCTCCGCCATCCTCTAGGCGGCCTCCCTCCTCGCTAGCTGCTCTGTTAATTGCTGAACTTGGCATTGAGAGCTCCCAAGTCTAGATTATGGCCAGGGTACGGTACACCCGTATTTTCGACCAGGCGGTTCAAAACACGCTGCAACAAGTACAAGTTCAGCGACAAGTGTCAGACAAAAAATAACAACTAAAGTCGGCATGACTTACTCTGGTAAAGTGGCCAAGCCGGTTTAGTGCGTCATAGCACTCTACCACCTCCCACTGAACTTCATCAGCAAGTAGGGCCAGTCCGCCGTCTGACCTCGTAGCCTCTGTTGTTGACGGTGCAACATTTTCGGCCTCCCCCATCATGGGGTCGACAGTCAGTTGCTCCTCCACCCTAGGATCGGCGGTCGGCTGCTCCTCCATCTCCATGTCGCCGGTCAGCCAAACTGCCATCGGCACTGCTCTAGCCTCGGTCGACGCATCTACACTCGGCATAGCCGCGGTTGGCACCCCCATGGTCGAGGCCTCCATGGGTTGGGCCTCAGTGGCCCGTGCATCCGTAGTCGGCCCGACAGCGGCGGTGAAGACCACCACATCAGTGGCTACCACTCTCGCAGCCGAAGCCGTCACCTTAGATGGTGTAGCCGTAGCCGTGTCATTGCCACCGCCGACCGCTCTGGAGCCACTGGTCGCTGGCTGGCGCGTGACGTCGTCCTCATTGGTCAACGATGCTGGCGTACTGACAACAATCAAAGGTTAAACTAATAATATATATAATGTTTATCAGAACTGTCAGCACATAACTTACCAGGTGGACTTCCGGAATGCACTCCTTTTCACCCGTCGATATTTGCCCGACGGACCTCCTGATGGAGGAGGAGGAAGCGGAGGTGGGGGTGAGGGTGATGATGATGATGACGCCCTCACTGCCGCCCCACCAGCCGGCCTAACATCGGACGTCTCCGAGTCGGCACCAGCCTCTCTAGAAAACGATGATGTCACCTTAGGTTTCCCCTGAGATGCGACCGTCGTGCGCGACTTCTTCGTGTAGGAGGACAAACGTCTTTATCCTTCCTCTTTCTCGTCCTGATTGGCCCAACTGGTTGATCGATGTCCTTCTGCCTGACCGCCTGAGGCTGCTCGGGAAAAGGAGTCAGAGAGCAGTATGCTTCTCGCCCCTGCAATTTTGATGCAGTCAGCACCTGGCAGGTGATATTATCAAACATCAATGCAAAGCAAATACAAAAGACAAGCTAACAACAAAGCCTTACCATCGGTCGGGGGTTGATCAACTTGTACGAGCATGGGCCATCCTCATTACCGACCACCGTCTTGGGGGCGAGGAGGTCCCGCACCCGCGCTGCGCTCTCTTCCGCGGTCAGGGGCTCCGAGGACTCCCGCGTACTCGTATCCCGGCCGCACTCGACTCTTGCAGGGTTGAACGTGGCGGAGCACGAAGTTGAGGGCCACGTGGACCCCTGACAGCTTCTGCTTACGAAGCTCGGCGATTTCTTGAACGAGCTCATTCACTTGGCTTTGATCTACCGACCCACAGTGGTCCGACCAGGTCAGCGCGGGGGTCGACACGCGGTCGATCTCTAGAGAAAGGGCTGGCTCATGGTTCCCAATGTAGAACCATTGAGAGTGCCAGCCTTTGTTGAACGTCAGGAGAGGGACGGCTATGTACTCGGCAGCCTTGCCATCATGAAGCTGGAGTCTAGCCCCACCAACGACTCTCTTGCTGAGAGATCGTAGATAGAAAAAATGGCGGAAGAGATTGAAGTGGGGATCGATACCAAGATAGGCTTCGCAGAGTTGGATGAAGATAGAAATATGAAGAATAGAGTTGGGGTTCAGATTGCAAAGAGAGATGCCATAATGGTGAAGAAGGCCCCGAAGAAAAGGATGGGCCGGCAAGCCGAGCCCGCGAAAAAGAAAAGACTTGAACATCACTAATTCGTTGGTGTTCGGAGTCAGAAATCGCTCACCCGCAGCCAGACACCACAAAGACAATGCCTTCACTGGGAGAACTCCGGTCTTCTCTAGGAGTTCAATCCACCGCTTGGAGGAGCCAAACTTCACAAACTCTTTCGAGCGGTCGACGCCGATGCTAGAATCGGTGGTCACCATCGGAACGGTGTATGGCCGATGTTAAAAAGACGGCGAGCATTGCGGAGGCACACCATGCACTGGCATTGGCGGCCGAGGCGGCGAGGCACCAGCAGAGAAGATTTGAGCGCAAGGAAGAAGATGAACAGGATTCAAGCGAAAGCGACAACGTGCGACGGACGAAGCGCAAAAGTGGCAATTTATAGCCAACCGCGCGACGGTTCGGGCCCCTGATACGCCACGATTGCCTCGAGATAAGTTTGGAAAGCGAATCCACGCCATTATTCCGTCGGTCAACTTACCCCGATGACTCCATCTAGCCGATCAAAATGGATCTGACGGCTGCGAGAGGAAGGCGAACTGATGCCTACTACTCCAACCGACATTCGGTCGCCAAAGAGCATGGGGACTCACGCCTTCTTTCATGTTAATTGAACCTGATAGCCACCAGTCTGACGCCTTTTCGCCAAAATTGCCATGGACCCCACATACTTCATTACTCTAGCAGTCGCTAGTCTGACGCCTTTTTGCCAAAATCACCGTGGACCCCACGTACTTCGGCAGTTGCTAGTCCGCTTCAACTAATGCCTTTTCGCCGAATCACCGTGGGGCCCACATACTCCCCTTCTCCCGTCTACTCCGACTGATGCCTTGTTCACCGAATCGCCCGAAGGGCCCATATACTGCATCATGCCAGTCGACCCCAACGGACGCCTATTCGCCAAAACGCTTAAGACTTAAAACATCTATCAACTCCGATGAGCACCCGATCGCCAAGACGCCCGAGGGCTCGGACTCTTCCTGCTTCAACAAATAATTGCACAAAATTTTGGACCTTGAAGCTTGTTTTTTCAACAAATCTTCAAGCTCGAGGGCTACACCTGGCAGGTGCACCTAATCGGTGCCCCTGCCTAGTAAATAAAAAGAAATTCATCAAGTTGGCGCTCCTTACAGCTTCTCGACTCCATTCAAATGATTATCGCCTCTCTGCCGCAAAGAGCTCAGGGGCTCCTATCAGGGATATGACCTCGGGGTACTTTCTGAGTGTATTCATGACGATCAGACCGAAGACGGGGTCAAAAAGATAGAGCATTAAACACGACATAGAAAGGGTCGGACCAACACGTGCCCATGAGCTATGCCATGATGAATCTATGATTATACATATCTTGCTATGTTGTATTTATGTTTATACATGCCTTAACATGCTTGTGGTGAAATATTATTGCTAAGTCAAAAAGTTCATGGCATGTGTCATCCTTGAATTCCAAGTTTAGTTGTGAGTTCTAGAGGGACCGGAAGTTCCGGTCATACCCGAAATTTCGAACCTGGGTTCTATTTTAAAGTTTCTGAAGCAATCGAAAGTTCCTGTCCAATCGAAAGTTCTGATTCACCCAGGGTGTCCAAAAGTTCTGGTTTAACCGGAAGTTTTGGGCTGGACTAATATAAATAGCCCCAGGCCGAATCCCTCCTCTCTCACTTCACCCTTTTCTCCACTCGGTTCCCTCACTCTCCATCTCGCGGTTTCTTCGGCAAATCTTCATTTCTGACCGTGGGAATCGTGTGTGCTCTTGAGGAGGAGTCAAGGACCCTTCCGGAAGCGCCGATCCATCATTCGTTTCACCGATTTCCTCCACATTTGAGGTATTTGGTTGAAACCATAGATTGGCCTTTCTTCTCTAGTTAGCGGTTGAAATTCAATTTCAACTAGCTAGAGATGCTCCTAGTGAACTTGTTTAGGTATACCCTAGCTACATTTTCGAGATCAGATGATTTTGATTTTGTGGAGCCCGGAAGTTCCGAATCCATTTGGAAGTTTCGGGTTAGGCTGCATTCTGAAATATAGTTTCTAATTCAATACTTTCCTCGCTGCAGCTTCCATCATGACCAACGGCCCATCACAATCCAAGGAAGCGAGCGAACGACTCCGATGATGGGAGTGACTACTCCCCTCCACCTCCACAAGAGGCGAGTAACGAGAGGACCTCACCTCGGGATTAGGCTTCCTCCAAGCGGGATCCAATCCACAGCTCACCAAAGTGTGGATGCAGGCGGCCAAGGGAAGGGAAAGGGTGTTGCCACTGGATTGTCCAGTGGTGATATTCTAACCTTAAAGAGGAAGAAAGTGGTGCAAGCTCGAAGAGTCCCTGGGACCAAACCAAGGACCCATGTGGACTATCTCCACCATACCTCTCGGATTGGAAAAGAAAGGATCCAAGATCTAAGAGTCTATGAGAGGGACGCATCTGACTTCCGCTTCCATAGTGATTTTCAATAAGACTACTATCAAAGTGTGATGTCCCAAAGAGGTCGCCAGTGAGTAAAATGAAGTGGATCAATTGGACAAACATGAAGAAGAAGAATTCCTTAGTTTTCAATCAAGTCATCCGGGCCTGCTGTGCGAAGAACTTCTATAGTCTATTGGAGTTGCAGCGAAACTGGTGTGAGGAGGCGATATGCCAGTTCTACTTTACCCTCTTCCAGACAGTTAAGGACGATGAGCCTACTTTTCACTAGATGACAGAGGACAACGAGTTTGAGGTGTCTATATCAGATTTCACCGCCATTTTTGGTCTTAGGAATAATGATCTCAACCATCATCGTCTGGATCAAGAATTGACTCTAGGAGCAGACCGCACTCTGTACCTATATCAACAGGGCAACCATCATGGGGGCTCAACCAAGGGCCTCTTGCCATTCTTTGAGGTCCTGAACAACATGTTCAGAAAGATCCTTTTGCCCAAGGTCGGAGATGCCACCTTGCTGCTTTTAAATGTGAGGAATTTGTTGAGTGCTATGAGGGAGGACTGATCTCCGTTCAGCGTGGTGCACTTCCTATGGAACAAGATCTACATTTGTTCGGTCTCGTCGGGGAGGAGCTGTGTGTACGCCGCGTACATACAGCAAGTGATCGATCGGGTCACCCGACTCCGGATGGTTCACGAGGTGGAGCATCGAAACATCACCCCCCGAGTGCCCAAGACGCCAGCACCCTCAGCAGCAGCTCCTCCTCCAGCTGCGTCGGGCCCTAGAGGCTCCAAGCGCGCTCCTCCTTCTAGTAGGGGTGATCGACAGTCCAGCTCTTCATCATCTTCTTCTTCTCCAATGAAGAAGATGATATCGTTGGTGTTCAAGATATGCCGTAACCTCACCGTGACCGAACAGCAGCAGAGGGAGGATGACAAGCAGCAGCACGAGGCAATAAATTTGCTTCTCCAGCAGTCAGGGCATCCTTCCATGGCGCCCTTGCCTGTTCTTGAGGAGGTCTTCAGCCCCTCCTTAGGAGCCGACTGCACCGCCGACCCCTACTACTTCTTCGGAGCAGAGGGCTCAGGATCCCAGCAGCAGCCTCATCAGTCATCTTCTTCTGAGGTGGAGAATGAGGAGGATGATGGGGATCAGGAGAGCGAGGATGACTCCGAGTGAGCCTTCCTGCTATTTCTCTCTTTTTGGTGTCTTTGATGCCAAAGAAAGAGAAATATGTCAAAGAAGTCGTCTAATCTTAGTTTAGCTATCTATTTTTGACTCCAAGTTGTAATCCGTGTCATGGACTATTTGGCTTGCAATAGTATTTTAACGCTTTATCTCTTTTGTATGACATGGATGTGAACAATGTGGATGCTTTAAAATTTTAATGTATAATTATGTTCATTTTGCACTTGCGATGTATGATATTATGAAAAATTGAGATATGTGATATGTGATGTCCTAAATGCAATGAAATGACATATTAGCCATTGTTGAACTGTTGCATGCATTTAGAGGGAGCTAAATTATCTAAATGTCATCTTCTAAGCAATTTTAATTCCTTCTTGATCATGTTGTCATCAATCACCAAAAAGAAGGAGATTAAAAGTGTATCTTGATGCATTTAGGCCCCTAATTAATTTTAGTGTATTAATGACAATGATGATCAAAAGTTACTAATTGTATTGTTGAGATGTATGCAGAGAATTCACGAAAAACGGCGTTACAATTGAAACAAATTTGGAGAAAAGCTCCGTTTAGTCCAAAATATGCTGAAAGGCGTAAAATGATGAATCATATATAAATTTGAGTCTAGGACCACCGTACTATAAAGAGGGATACGTTGAAAATTGTTCCAAAGCTTCGTGCTCAAAGAAAAACTTTTTTGAAAGCTTTTTGGATTGATTCAAACTCATTTTAGAATTTTCTAGTTTGACCGGAACTTCCGGTTCAGTCCGGAACTTCCGAAAACATCATTCTGTTTCTGAGTTTTAATTTGTCCGGAACTTTCAGCCCTGCTTAGAACTTCCGAAAAAGTCATTCCGTATCGATTTATTTTCTAGTCCAGAACTTCCGACGCTGCCCAGAACTTCTGAAAAAGTTGTTCTGTATCGATTTATTTTCTAGTCTGAAACTTCCGGCTCAGCCCGGAACTTTCAAAAAAGTCGTTTTGTATGGAATTTATTTTGGCCCGGAACTTCCGGCCCAGCCCGAAACTTCCGAAAAAGTCTAACAATCCAAGGACATATTTAAATACGAGCAATCTTAGTAGGGTGGGTACTCAATTTTTTGGTTTTGTCGGTTCGGTTTATAGGAAGTTTGTTTTTTGAAAAACAGAAACCGAACGCCTTGTAGAATTTAGCAAAACCAAAGCTAAAAAACTAAATAACTTTGATTTGGTTTTTCGATTAGTTCGGTTTACTGAAGTGCACACTACACATAACAGAATACATACAGAAACTAGAACTGTAGATTGCAGATCTCCATTCACTAGATGCGTGGCGTGGTGGTGATTGGTGGGCGCGGTGGCCAAGAGGTTAGGCCTAGCGCACGAGGCGCACACGACGGATAGGCGCAACGAGTTGGCAAGCATGGTGGCCAGATGGCCATGTGGGTGGGTGTGGAGGCCAGGAGGTGAGTGGGTGTAGGGGTGGGCATTCGGTTTATTTGGTTTTGTCAGTTCGATTTTGTCGGTTTTCAGAAACTTCGGTTTTCAGACATCAGCAACCGAACAGCCTTCTGAAAATTCTAGAACCAAACCAAACAAACCGAAAAACTTTAGTTCGGTTTTTCGGTTTATTCGGTTTACCGAACAGTGGCACACAGCAACAGTCAACTCACAGTTTTCTCCAATCTCCAGAACGCATGCAATTCCAAACAGCAGTGCATAGTCTAAAAATAACAGTTCATCAATTCATCATTCATCATCCAATCAACGGAACAAGCATAATTCAACACATATCATAGGGTGGCGGCG
>KE372847.1:265322-277279 GCA_000418225.1 Zizania latifolia | reverse complement strand
CTACAACATACAACCAAGATATATAAAACTACAGCACTCAAAATAAGCTACTCCCTCCCTTGAATTATAAAGCATATTTTGATCTTGCACAACGACTAAAGAGATGATGAAATAGAGAAAGTTATGAGAGAAAATGACTTATGTGCCCTCTCATAATGTTTTGAAATGATGAGATATAATACTTTTTGTGATGGTAACAAATATATGCTTCTGAAAGAGGGGGAATAATTAAGGGCTCGGTAAGGAAAGACCCATTAAATTTACAGGCAAGCCTTACGTTCTTCAAAAAACCTATTCAGAATATTCCTCCTGTTTTTCATGGTGGGAGTATATAAAACTATAATGTGGAAAGTATTCTGTTAATAACTTTCTAGAAGAAACAGAGCTGATACCTTCTGAAGGTAACAAGTTTCAGGACACAAGATCCTCACTTGAAGAGAAGGCAGATTGTGCATTAAAAATATTTTTTCTTCTCTTCCCTTCTCTCACTTCATGACAATCAATGGTCAAGAACCTCCTTAAGCTTCTGATGTATTCTTCCCCTCCTTCGAAACACACATCACAATTTTGAAGATTCAAAACTTCGATTGATACCAACAAGTGCCTTGGGATATTAATTGTAACTCCCAAGCAATTATGGACTTTTAAGCGTTCTAGAGATTTCAAATATTCAAGACAGCTTGGGCTTGTTCTGAATATTTCTTTACAATCTGATAGTTCAAGCTCCTTGAGTGATCCATTAAGGACAGCTTCAGGGAGATCACTTAGCCTTTCGCAATTCTTTATCACAATCTTTTTGATCTGTGGAAAAATTTGTGTTGGTTTTACCAACCACCTCTGCCAATTCTTCATGTCACAGAATGTCAGCTCTTCAAGGGATGGAAATACCCAGTCATAACTGCCATAAAATTCCTCTTCAATGCATTGTATTTGTTCCAGGCCTTGCAGAATGAGAATCTTAAGGTGGGAAAGCTGCCCAAGAGGTGGAAGTTTTTCCAATTTTTGGCAATTACTGAATTTAATGTATCGCAGCATGCTGAAGTGTTGGTCGTCTGTTATCCATTCTGGAAACAGAGCTCCCATGTAACTTTGGATTTCAAGATTCCCGTTTGGCTTTAATTTTGACAGTGTTTTCATGCAACTATCAGACGATGCTGACATCTGATGCCACTTTAGAACCAACTTCTGGATGTATATTTTTCTAGACAGTTGGATATCACTCACCTCCTCCATGCAGGTCACTTTCTCGAGATTACTAATACAAAGATGCCCACCAAGTTTATTCAAATTTTTTAGTTCGGTTATCCTATGGCCCTCCATTTCACTGACAGTAAATTCCTCTAATGATTGTAGGTTGGTTAGCTGCCCAATACCGTGTATCAAAGAGAGTGTGCATACTTCTGCATACAAGTATCGCAGGTTGACTAGCTTATTCATAGCTCTAGGCATCATTTTGAATCGACATCCTCGCACACCAAGAACTTGTAGGTGGTGTAATCTGCAGAATGAGTCTGGAAACATTGTAATCCCGGTGAAGGAGAGATCCAAGTACCTTAGGTGAGAATATGTTTTGATGACATCAGGGGGCCTTTCCATCTTAGTTTCAATGCAAGACAAGTCTAATACCCTCATGGCACTTGGCTCTGGCAATATTGTAGCAAGAGTTGTATTCAGCTCGGTGGTTCTCCGACCATCAAAAAATAAAATACTCCGAGCTTTGATGTGTTCTCTTAGGCCCAATGACACATTAAAATCACTTTTGTTGATTGATATGTGGCTGAAATCATGAAGGTTGGTTTTAGGTCTTTTTGAATCTTCCACTGTGTAACATCCTGTTTGTGTTGTTATCAAGGGTAAAATTTCTTTGATTTTTTCATTCACAATATATTTATTCTTCCGTACAGTTGGTTGAATAAGGGATCTGTTGAAGAGCTCATCAATCCATTGAATCTCCCTAGTCTCATATATAAATTCATGACATTGTTGCATAGAATCAGACATCCACATATGAGCCAATTTATTTTTGTCAAATAAATAACTGGATGGAAACATTGAAGAGTAACCCAGACATTTCTTCAGATGATCACTTAAGAATTCCAGTGTGATCGTTACTGCAGGTAAAGCTGGATTAGTGATAGCATAATCTCCATAGTTGTTCCACCATTCGCTTTCAGAAACATTTCGCCAATGCTCTTCATCTAACTTCATTCTGAGCAGCCTCCCGATTACCTCTGCCAATAAAGGCAAGCCGTGCAACTTGCCTGCTATTTCCTCAGCAACTGATTCCAGACAATCTATTCTGATATTTCCAAATGCATGATGTTTCAAAATCGTTGAGAGAATATCTGCTGGCATGGTACCCAAGGTAATAATTTCACTTTCTGCAATCACTTCTGATCTAGTTGTCACCAGTACTATGCTCCCTGCTGCTCCTCCAGTTAATTTTGCACTCAGTTTCTTCCATTGGCGTTGCAGGTTATCCTTTGCATTGTCCAGAACAAGGAAAAAATCTCTTGTTCTGTATGATTCTGGAGAGGTCATGTTCTGAAGAATTTGAACTAGCTTGGAATGGTTCCATACCAACTTCAGAATCACAAGGATGCTGGTCTGCTACAAAAGAATGAACAACATTCTTAAAGAAGTCGTTTGAATCAAACTTGTGCGAAAGAAAGACCCATCCTCTGTGATGGAAGGCCTCCTTGACATTAGGGTGATTATAGATTACTTGAGCAAGTGCTGTTTTGCCCACTCCAGCCTCTCCTATAATACAGACAATTCTCACAGTTGCAATTCGCCTTGTCACTTCTTGCAGTCTCAGTGGTGCAGAATGTTCAGTTTCTTCTACATTTGGAAAAATGATGTTCATCAATTGGTCCTTCTCTTTGTCACGACCATGGAACAGCGATTGTATTTTTGGAAGGAATCCTATCATAGCCTCTTCAGAATCATTCAATTTTAAGTAGTCAATAAAGCCTCCAGCCTCTCTGGCAATTTTGTCAAGTCTTGCAAGCAGGGCCTTCAATTTGTACATGTCATCATCAACAAGAACCAGATTATTCATCAGGTATGCCAGAACCCCACTAACCTTGTTCTCTAGACTCTTTTGTATCCTCTTGGTTTCGAAGTCATCCATCAGATCTTCTGCTTCGGAAGCAATTTCCTTGATCATCTTCAGCCAGATGGTGAAGTTACGGTTGGCGATGGCCCTGCGCTCCGCCACATCAACCAATGCTTGAATACGAGCAAGGGAAGCCTCCACGTTGAACAGCTGGTCGTCAACTTCAGCACGGAGCTCGATGCGCTCCTCCAGGATGGAGCGCGCCTTGCCCACGAAGTTCGCGATCACAACTCCCGCGAACCATCCTCCGATGGTCAAATCTACGGTGGCCATGTTGTGGTCTCCCCTCCAAAGCTTCAAGTAGTAGGTTAGAAGAAATGAAGAGAGTTCAGATAGCGGCCTAGAGAAATAGAACTGGAAGATGTTTCACAAAAGATGTGGCAAAAGCAATTATCAAGGCAACCGCGATGCGATTGAATGCAATGGGCGAATGAGTCATGGAATCGTGGTCAGCTACATGAATCTGCAGTGTGGCAGTCTTTTTCACGTAGTAGTTGGCCTGTCTTGTTAATGAAACATTAGTTACGCATTCTTTCATTGTACAGGGATTAAGCTGTACATGACTAGGAAATTCAGCTGGATCCAACTCAGCCCAACACAAGCTGGTCAAAGTTTCTGCCTCAGATCGCCACTCCAGATAAGTATAAAATTAAGGTCGACACAGCTACTCAGCTCTGCTCTTGCCTCAAAGCTGAACAAACACACGTTTCGGCATCAATGGATCTAGGAGATGAACATGCTGGTATGATTCTGTCGGCGAGGATCAGCAACAGTAGCGACTCCTTCAAGAGCACCACCAAGAAGCTGGATGTTCATGAAGCTGCCGCTGCATGGCTGCGACGTGTGGAGAAGGTTGCGCATGATGCAGAAGGACTTCTTGAAGACATGGAATCTGAGGTGAAAGCTCCAAATTCTTCCGACTCTTCTGTTATGACTTGGCTCTCTTCTGATAATGGGAACATGATTAGAATGATATATATCATCAGCAAACTTGCCAGTGTATATTCTGAAGGTGAATCTATTGTTGATACACCACGCTTGAATGGGAGTGCCTCAGAAGATAAGATTTCTCTATCCAGTGTTGCCATGACTAGCCAAAACAAATCGTTACTTCATGACGACTTTCTTATTGGACGCGATGAGGAAATAGCTATGATAAGAGATATGGTACTAGACAATGCCCACTATGTAGCAGAACCAACATCACTTGAGTTTAGGAAAGAAGCCGACCAGCCACACATTTCTCAGAAGGGATGGATTACTGAAACTCTTCAGAAGATTGATCTGTCTAAAAGGGCAGAGCAAGCCACAGAAGTATCCCCTTACCTCAAAAATGAAATGGGCAACAAGGTGGGTTATAACAGTACTGTTACATACCTTCGGAATCCTACTGTCATTCCCATAGTTGGAGTCAGTGGAGTGGGCAAATCAGCTCTTGCCCAATTCATATTCAATGATAGAAATGTTCAGGAGTACTTTGGTGATCGATCTGCATGGGTCTATATGACTGACAAAATTAACCAATTGGATGTGATAAAAAAAATCATATATTCTTTCGATCCTGAATATGGCCTCAGTGATGTTATCAACCTGGAAAGTGCCCATATGAAATTTCAGAATGTCATAGAAGGTAAAAGATTTCTCCTGGTACTTGATGATGTATGGGATGATGTGATATGGAAAGGTTTAAGCAGTGTACTAAGCAAAGGAGCACCTGGAAGTGTAGTCTTAGTTACAACTCAATTATACAGCATAGCTGGCTCTGTAGGAACTGCAGGCCCAATAATTTTAGATCCACTAGAAACTGATGACTCATGGACACTCTTTAAGAGTTTTGCATTTGTTGAACCCTTTCAAAGTCTATCCACAGAAAGCCTTGAAGAAATTGGCAGAAAAATAACACAAAGGTTACCAGGATTGCCTCTGGCAGTAAAGGTAATGGGGGCAACATTGAGAAGTAAATTAGGAGTGCATTGGAGCAGAGTCTTAAATAGTTGGTGGTGGAATATTTCAGATGATAGCTTTGCAACCAGAGTTATATCTTCACTTGGAAGTTGTTACAATGAGTTACCTGGATATTTGCGTCCATGCTTTGTGTATTGTTCAATATTTCCAAGAAGTTATGTTTATGAAAAGGATAAGTTAGTTCAGATGTGGATAGCTAATGGTTTTATTTAACTGGACAGTTCTACAGGATCTAAAAGGTTGGAAGACGTAGCTGGGGAATGGTTCCATGACAGTAAGGGAAATGAAAAACTTTCCTTGTATGAAACTTGCATCCCAGTGACCACAACATATACATATTGCATTACTGCACATCGTACAAGTCTTAGGTGATGAACTGATGATGCACTATTCAAGCACTTAACATTTTCAGTAGAGAAAGTGATTTCTATCTGAACAAAATTTGCTCATCTGTTCCACGAATTTGACAGTCCTTATCTTTGCGGAATGGTTCACACAGAGGTGATAGAGCTAAAAATTATGCAGAAATAGCTTATCACAATTCAGACTACATACACTTTTATGCATGTAGAATTGATAATCTCCTTGTTTTGTACTAATGGAACAACAAACTTTTGTAGGAAAAGGAACATATAATGGCATGCCTTTTGTTTTCGTTGGAAGCTCACATGAAGTTTCTTTGTGGAGACATCCAGACTGGTAGTATGCCTTGAGAATTTAGTCATATCTAATGAGGTATATGGGGTCCAGTGATTGGCAATTAGGATGACAGTAGTAGGATTGGTTGTTGGAGGGTGGGCTGCAATGGCAGTGCTTGGCAATATCTTATCATGGCACGTTCCCATAGGCTTAATATGGTTTAGCCTAATATGGTTTTCATTAAAATATCTGACCAAATTAGTTTGCCTATAAACACAAAAATCAGGATTATGAACAAATTTAATATACTCCCTAAAGGCAGAAGAGTCAACAAAGCAAAGAGGTAAAGCAAGTCTAACAATCAAACAACGTTCAATATGAGCTATCTTAGTAGGGTGGGCAGTCGGTTTTTTCGGTTTACAGGAAGATCAATTTTCGAAAAACAGGAACTGAACACCTTGTAAATTTTAGCAAAACCAAAGCTAAAAAACCAAATAACTTCGGTTTAGTTTTTCAGTTAGTTTGGTTTACTGCAGTGCACATTGCACATAACAGAATACATGTAAGAATCAGAATTGCAGATGGTAGATCTCTATTCACAAGGCGCGTGATGTGGTGATGATTGGTGGGCGCGGTGGCCAGGCGGTTAGCCGAGCATAGCGGCCAGCCAGAAGAAGGGCACGGCGGCCAAGCAGCTAGGCATGGCACATGTGGCGCGCGCGCGGTGGTTAGGCGCGACGAGTTGACGAGCACGACGACCAGTGGCCAAGGGGTGGGTGTTGCTGTGGTGGCCAGGTGGCTAGGCGCGGAGAGTTGGACGGTCGGCTGACGGTGACAACCCTTAGTGGTAGCCTACGAGGGCTAGGGTATCATACGGTCTTGGTGGTCTGTCCTTGCCAACGGTTGAGTTGCTGCGGGGAATGTCGAATGCGATCTGTTACTCTGTTATATATGACTCTATGTGGAGTGTGGTGATGCGGTGGGCTGGTAGCGTCTTGGGATGGCGCGTGTTTGAGTCCGACTAGAGTGATGGGCTAGGCGCTTGGGCGGCAATGCCAGTGCAGTTCGGTTGTACGGTTTAGTCGGTTTTACGAGAGTGAAAATCGAACCACAAAGTTGTTAACGGCGAAATTTAGTAAAACCCAAGCCCAATGCAGTTTCGGCGTAGTTGATGAGAGCCCAATATAGTTTCGGTACGGTTGATGGAATTCGAGGAGTCTGGTCAAGACACGATCGTAATACGTACGTGTGACTGGATAAAGATATGGAGGAGCTGAATAATTTCGTTATGAAGATAAAGGTAGAGTCGGTTACAATTATATCTACGTAGGATATAAGTATCCAGACTATAAATATGTAACGTTTAGGTTCAGTTTAGCATCATCAAATCAATCGACAAAACAAACTCTTGGCGCATCGTCAAAACTTGCCACCGACGAGTTCTTGCTCTCTCGTGGGGCTGCATCGCTCCGATCTCCGGCGAGAGGTAAGTTCCGCCAAACATGTATTGATTAGTAGATCTAAGGCTTCATCGGTTAGGTCCGACATCTTAGTTTATGTATCAATCATGCTGTATTAGATGCGTGATTTAGATCAAATGTATTAATCTGAGGCTTCATCGGTTAAGTTCGATATCTTAGTTTATGTATTTGATTCATGTCACGTATCGTCCATCTGGATAAAATATGTTCTGATTCGTTTAGTATTATAATTTATTATGGCTCTGCGACTGCCTTGGTTCGGTCCAATCTTGCGGCTATAATAAAGAATAATGCGAATACCGATCAGGTATACTACAGCCAGATTCTATCAGAGTATAAGCCGATAGGTTATCTTTCTGTGTTCCATCAGTATCGGCGTTGGAATCGGACAGTCCATATCGGCCTAGCGTTATTACGTCCTGCTTATATGTCTCGATATCGGCTTCGATACTAGTTGATTTTACGGGTCAGATGGTTTAGGCTGATGACTTTATCCCGATAGGTTACACAGTAGATCTGTTCTTTATGATATGTCACGTCATATGATTTCTACTATCTCATTATTGCACTTCATTTAATGCCTTGGTGTACGTTAAGACCGTCGGCTCGATAGCCGATAGGCGTTACTGCTTATATTTCTTGTCTATCTTATCAGTTGCAGGATCAAACTGATTGGCACGTCACGAACCACAAATTTAGTACCTGCACTAGAGCTAAGCAGATCTCTCAGGCCACGCGTGTGACCAAAAACTTCACCAACACGCTTTTTGGCACGCCCGGTGGGACCATCTTCAACGACACCTCTCGTCATGACGGGGGAATTTGACAACAACAACGTCATCCAGGTCACCATGGACGTGTTAAGTGAGGAGCAGAGGCAGGTAGTACAGAAGCACGTTGATGATTATCTGAAAATGTGCCTCGGATCCTTCGGCATGACCAGATTGGGACCCGTCCAGAAAACCCAGCTGCCGAAGCCCACATTTATTGGAGAGTCTAGTCAGCAGCCCGATAGCCCCCACGTCAACTTCCAAGAGGCTGTCGACCGTGCAGTCAGCCATGCCCTCATCAATCAGTCCGGGGTCCTAGTTAACACTCTCCATGGATTGATCAAGAAAACTGTCGAGGGTACTGTGGCTCAGGAACCGCTGCGGGGGCCGATGTATTTTCCAGCTAATCACCCTTAGGCTCTCCAACCTCCGCAACCTCCTCGGCCAACTCAGCAACCAACTCCACAAGGGCCGATGAGGTATGAAGCACCACAGATCACCTACGGCATTGAGAGGAACGAGCTACCAAACCTCGTGCCACCAAGGGGACCACCCAATGGTATCCCTCAAGGGTACCACCAAGCTGCATACTTCGGAGGACAGCACTACACCCATGGAGATCAATACAATCGTAACGCCCCACGGCCAGATCAGTACCCTTAGGCGCCCACACCCGATCGGTACCCCATGCCGAACCAACAAGATGAAGATTGGGTGAATCGTATTTCTGAAGTCATCCGTGACCAGTTTGGTTTAAAGCCCAAAGACCAGACGTACATGTATCGGAGGCCGTATCCGGAGTGGTTCGACCGGGTGCCGTTATCAAACCGATACAAGGTACCCGACTTCTCCAAGTTTTCAGGGCAAGACTCGATTTCCACAATCGAACACGTGAGCCGTTTCCTTGCCCAGTGTGGGGAAGCATCGGCCGATGAAGTCCTTAGGGTCCGATTCTTCCCGTTATCATTGTCAGGATCAGCCTTTGCGTGGTTTTCCTCACTCCCACCGAACTCTATCAGAGGATGGGCGGATCTAGAGAAGCAGTTCCATAAATATTTCTTCGCTGGCATAAATGAGATAAAACTGACGGATCTCACGACGGTTCGGCAGAGGATGGATGAGTCAGTGCAGGATTATGTTCAGAGATTCCGAGACGTGCGCAGCAGATACTACAGTCTCAGCCTCAGCGATACCCAGTTAGCAGAATTGACGTTTCAAGGATTGCTAAACCCAATCAAGGAAAGATTTTTGTCTCAGGAATTCAAAAGTTTGTCACACTTAGTGCAGAGAGTATCGGCACATGAAAGTCGGGTCCAAAAAGCTCGGAAGGAGAAGTTCCAGAAGAAGGTTGCCTATACCCAAGCGTACTCATCGGATTCTGAGGAAGATGCTGAATACGATGCCGAGGTTGGACTTGCCGAGTGGTCCAGAAACAAAAAACCCATTGCTTGTCCTTGGGTAAAGGCATCAGGCAAAGAAGAAAAATATGATTTTGATATCAACAAGGCCGACAGAATTTTTGACTTGCTGCTAAAAGAGAAGCAGATCCAGTTGCCACCTAATCACGTGATCCCGCCGGCCGATGAGCTGAAGAAAAGAAAATATTGTAAGTGGCATAACTCTCCGTCACACCATACTAACGAATGCAAGGTATTCAGGCAGCAAATCCAATCGACCGTAGAGCAAGGCCGAATCAAGTTTGATGACGGAAAAAAGCCGATGAACATCGACGGACACCCATTTCCTGCCAATATGGTCTACATCCAGCGCCCCGACGGACGACACAGAGAAGGAAGCAGGTACGACAGAGAAGGGGATCAAACGAAAATTACATCATCAGGATTGATAAACAAGTATAAGAGAAAAGCAAGTGAAAAAGATGGCTACGAAGTCGATCAAGCCCCTTTGCGGTTCAATTCCCATTGGAACTGTGAATTCTTCAGGTTCTGCTGGAATAAGGGAATGCGGCTACCGTCAATGAATGACTGCCCTGAATGTGCCGGTGACAGAATCAGTCGGAGAACTCGTTATAGCGACCGGAGATCATATGATGACAACCAGAGATCATATGGAGGTGATCGAAGGACTCCCCCGCGTAAACCATCGATACATGAGCGGCTTGGACCTGTCAACTCGGGGGACAACTGCCAGGGGGACAGTGATCGTATGGTCGATAAAAGGCATCGGCATAATCCTCAGGAACAAAATGAGCAATGGTGTCCGAGTGACATCTTCACCAAAAATCAGAAGAGAAGAGTGCAATGACTACGACAGAGGGAACTCCAAGTGCTTACAGCTCGGGAGCATAGGACCGATCGCCCCAAGAAGAAGGAATGGCGCGTGAAGGAAATGGTTGATTGAGATAATGAGAAGTCTGCAGAAGTTAATATGGTATTTTTTCTCCCAGCAGAATATCGAGCCGTCCCCGATAGCGACAGTGAGCAGCTCGAAGCAATGGCACAGCTAGTGTTGGCACCTCAATCGGCAGTATTTGACAAACCAAGCGAGCTGGAACATCGGCATCTGAGGCCTCTTTATATGAAAGGATTTGTAAATGGCAAACCGATGGCCAAGATGTTAGTGGATGGAGGAGCAGCCGTCAATATCATGCCATACTCGACGTATCGGAAGCTGGAAAAGGGACCGGAGGATTTGATCAGAACGAATATGATTCTCAAAGACTTTGGCGGAAACTCATCAGAGGCAAAGGGAGTCCTCAACGTGAAGCTCACAGTCAGAAGCAAGACGATACCCACCACATTCTTCGTTATTGATGGAAAAGGATCCTACAGCTTACTGCTAGGACGCGATTGGATCCACGCCAATTGTTGCTTCCCCTCTACGATGCACCAGAACCTCATGCAATTGACCGGAGATCAAGTAGAGATAGTCCCTGCCAATAAATCAGTTAACGTAGCAACAACCGATTTGTCAGTTTGGGAGATGGAAGGCGTGGATTGCCTATCGGGCAGAGCCTGGGAAGGTGACTTTTTGGATGTATCAAGCGATGGAATCAAGCCAGTTAACGATGATGAACCCTGACTTACACTCTAAAGGTACTATAGACGAGATTGAAGGCAAGCTCGGTCAAGGGTTCGCCACGACCGATGGGTTACAGGAGGTAGACATCGGGCCTGGCGACCGACCGGGACCAACTTTTGTAAGTGCTACGCTTCCTGAGGCTATAAAAAAGAATTGATTAGTTTGTTACGTGAGTATCGGGACTGTTTTGCTTGGGAATACCACGAGATGCCAGGACTACGCCGATCGATTGTAGAACATCGGCTCCCGATAAAACCAGGATATCGGCCGTTCAAACAAACTCCTCGACGATTCAAGGCAGAACTGTACGAGGACATCAAGGCTGAAATCACAAGGTTATATGATGCAGGATTCATAAGGCCATGCCGGTATGCCGAGTGGGTATCAAACATTGTCCCCGTGTTGAAGAAGAATGGAAAACTTAGAGTATGCGTGGACTTCAGAGATTTAAACAAGGCAACGCTCAAAGATGAATATCCAATGCCGATTGCAGATTTGCTGGTGAATGCGGCATCGGGACATAAGATAATAAGCTTCATGGATGGAAATGCAGGATACAACCAGATATTCATGGCAGACGAGGATATTCCTAAGACCGCGTTTCGATGCCCTGGCGCTCTCAGATTGTATGAGTGGGTAGTAATGTCTTTCGGGTTGAAGAACGCCGAAGCAACATACCAAAGAGCTATGAACTACATATTCCATGATTTGATCGGCTTACTGGTGGAAATCAACATAGATGATATCGTCGTAAAATCAGGAAGTACCCAAGGACATATAGCCGATCTACGACAAGTACTGGAAAGGACGAGAAAATATGGACTGAAGATGAATCCTGAAAAGTGCGCTTTCAGCGTTTTAGCAGGAAAGTTTCTGGGTTTTATCGCGCATGAAAGGGGGATTGAAGTGAGCCAGCGCAGCATCGAGGCAATCAAGAATACT
>KE372847.1:205886-216744 GCA_000418225.1 Zizania latifolia | reverse complement strand
GCGTCCGTGCTGTGCTAGACCCACGAGTTCTCCATGTCCAGGACATCGCCTGCGCCAGCAAACTGTCCGCGCCGGTCGTAGGAGGCCGATGAGAGGGAACAGACAGACATGGCGACGGGATTGGGATGGATTGATAGAACCTAGGGAAGAGCTAGGCTCTGATACCACTTGTTGGAGAAATAACCGAAAAATCAGAACTGAATCACAAAATTTGTGGACTGAAAACAGAACTGAAAACTCTTCTTCTCATTACAAAATGGCTGGTTGGGGGTACATATAGGGTAGAAAACTTGCAGCTCAAGAAGCTCAAAAGCAAACTTACAGCTCAAGAAAGCATAGTCCAAGCTGCTGAGAATAATTCTGCTAAAGCTGAAAAGCTGAAAGCTAAAGGTAAGATGCTGCTGACATAAGCAGCCCCACACAAACAGCCTCAATTAGCACAAGACTTATCCTATTAGTCCATTAGTTGACGCCTACCACGACGACAAGCCTCTGCGCTACCGTACCATGGACAACATCCTCGGCGAGCAACCCGTCCCTGGACTGGTGCAGCACTACTTTGAGGCGGAGCTACACCTGGCGCACGACTATGGCGAGCCACGCTCCTTCGCTGAGGCGGAGGGAGACGTGGCCTGGCGCGCCACGATGCAACAGGAGATGGACGCCGTTGAGCGGAACCGGACGTTTGAGTTGGCTGATCTTCCAGCCGGCCACCGCGCCATTACCCTTAAGTCGGTGTTCAAGCTCAAGAAGGATGAGGCCGGAGTGGTGGTCAAGCACAAGGCTCGACTGGTGGCGCACGGTTTCGTCCAGCAGGAGGGAGTCAACTTCGATGACGCCTTCGCGCCCGTTGCGTGGATGGAGTCCGTTCGTGTCCTCGCGCTGATAGCCTAGGAGGGCTGGCATGTCCACCATATGGACGTTAAGTCCACCTTTTTCAATGGCAACTTGAAGGAGGAGGTCTATGTTCGTCAGCTGTCGGGATTCGTCATCCCCGGCAAGGAGAACAAGGTTCTCCACCTGCGCAAGGCCCTGTACGACTTGTGGCAGGCTCCACGAGCTTGGAATGCCAAGCTGGATTCCACCCTCAAGCAAATGGGGTTCCGGTAGAGCGCTCACGAGGCTGCAGTCTACCGACGGGACAAGGAAGGCAATGTCCTGCTGGTAGGTGTCTACGTCGACGACTTGGTGATCACCGACACCAAGGAGGATGAGGTGGAAGCGTTCAAGGCGCAGATGAAGGCTGCCTTCTAGATGAGAGACCTGGGGATCGAGGTGCGCTAGGACAGCTCCGGCATCTCTCTCCGCCAGACCGCCTACGCCAAGCGCATCGTCGAGCTGGGTGGATTCACCAACTGCAACCCAGCCTACACTCCCATGGAGGAAAGGCTGAAGCTGAGTCGCGACAGCACGGCGGAGGAGGTGGACGCGACGCAGTACCGGCGCATTGTGGGCAGCCTTCGCTACCTTGTCCACACGTGGCCGGACTTGATGTTCGTAGTCGGCTACGTCAGTCGGTTTATGCAGCGATCGACAACGGAGCATCAACAGGCCGTGAAGAGAATTCTACGCTATGTCGTGGGGACCTCCGACTACGGCTTGCACTACCCGAGGTGCCCCGGTGCGGCGCACTTCATCGGGTACAGCGACAGCGATCACGCCGGCGACATTGACACAAGCAAGAGCATCAGCGGGACGCTGTTCTTCCTTGGCAAGTGTCTGATCAGCTGGCAGTCGGTCAAACAGCAGGTGGTGGCTATGTCCAGTTGCGAGGTAGAGTACATCGTAGCTACTTCCGCGTCGACTCAGGCTCTCTGGCTGGCTCGGCTGCTTTGTGATCTTGGCAGAGATGCTGAAGCAGTGGAGCTTAGGTGGACAGCAAGTCTGCTTTGGTCTTGACGAAGAACCCTGTCTTCCATAAGAGTAGCAAGCACATCCGGGTCAAGTACCACTTCATCCGGAGCTGCTTAGACGAGGGGAGCGTCAAGGCTAACTACATCAACACCTAGGACCAACTCGTCAACTTCCTCACCAAGTCACTTGGGCGGGTCAAGTTCTAGGAGCTTCGTGTCAAGATTGGGATGGTTCAAATTCCCTAAAAGGCGTCACACAAGACTTAGGGAGAGATTGATAGGATAAGTTTTGTGGTTCAAATTCTGCATATGTGTTGTCAACTAGCATCTTCTACTTTAGCAGCTTTAGCAGAATTAATTTAGCAGTTTGCTTTCTTCTTTCTTAAGCTACAAGTTGATGCTTTTGAGTTTCTTGAGCTGCAAATTTTCTACCCTATATATAACCCTCAACCAGCCATGTTTTGAGATGAGAAATGAGAAAAACCAGTCCCAAATTTCAGTCCCCAAAATTTATGTGATGTTCTGATTTTTCTCCAACAATCTTTTGGATAGATAAATCTTGCGACAGAAGGTCGCTCTCTTTTAGTTTGTTGTGTGTTCAATGTTTTGTTTGGTTTTGGGTGAAGTTTGAGTGGGTGTTGTGTTGTATTGAGTTTCTTTCTCTTCTTAAATGAAATGACACGCAGCTCTCCTGCGCGTTCGAGAAAAAAACTTTCTAGAAGAAAAAGAACTGATACCTTCAGAAGGAAACAATTTTCAGGACACAACATCCTCACTTGAAGAGAGGGTAGATTGTGCATTAAAAATAATGTTTCTTCTGTTCCTTTATCTCACTTCATGGCAATCAATGGTCAAGAACCTCCTAAATCTTCTGATGTAGTTTTCCCCTCCTTCGAAGGACACATCACAATTTTGAAGATTCAAAACTTCGATCGATATCGACAAGTGTCTTGGGATATTAATTGTGACTCCCAAACAATTATGGACTTTTAAGCGTTTTAGAGTTTTCACATATTCAAGACAGTTTGGACTTGTTCTGAATATTTCTTTACAATCTGACAGTTCAAGCTCCATGAGTGATTCTTTAAGGACAGATTCAGGGAGATCACTTAGCCTTTCACAATTCTTTATCACAATCTTTTTGATCTGTGGGATAATTTGTGTTGGTTTTACCAACCACCTCTGCCAATTCTTCATGTCACAGAATGTCAGCTCTTCAAGGGATGGAAATACCCAGTCATAACTGCCATAAAATTCCTCTCCAATTTCTTGTATTTGTTCCAGGCCTTGCAGAATTAGAATCTTAAGGTGAGAAAGCTGCCCAAGGGGTGGAAGTTTTTCCAATTTTTGGCAATCACTGAATTTAATGTATCGCAGCATGCTGAAGTGCTGGTCATCTGTTATCCATTCTGGAAACAGAGCCCCCATGTAACTTTGGATTTCAAGATCCTCAAGATTCCCGTTTGGCTTTAATTTTGACAGTGTTTTCATGCAACTATCAGACGATGCTGATGTCTGATGCCACTTTAGAACCAACTTCTGGATGTATATTTTTCTAGACAGTTCGATATCACTCACCTCCTCCATGCAGGTCACTTTCTCGAGATTACTAATACAAAGATGCCCACCAAGGTTATTCAAATTTCTCAATTCCGTTATCCTACGACCCTCCCTTTCACTGACAGCAAATTCCTCTAAGGATTGTAGGTTGGTTAGCTGCCCAATACTGTGTATCAAAGAGAGTGTGCGTACTTCTGCATACAAGTATCGCAGGTTGACTAGCTTATTCATAGCTCTAGGCATCGTTTTGAATCGACATCCTCGCGTACCAAGAACTTGTAGGTGGTGTAATCCACAGAATGAGTCTGGAAACATTGTAATCCCGGTGAAGGAGAGATCCAAGTACCTTAGGTGAGAATACGTTTTGATGACATCAGGGGGCCTTTCCATCTTAGTTTCAATGCAAGACAAGTCTAATACCCTCATGGCACCTGACTCTGGCAATATTGTAGCAAGAGCTGTATTCAGTTTGGTGGTTCTCTGACCATCAAAAAATAAAATACTCCGAGCTTTGTCGTGTTCTTTTAGGCCCAATGACACATTAAAATCGCATTTGTTGATTGCTATGTGGCTGAAACCACGAAGGTTGGTTCTAGGTCTTTTTGAATCTTCAACTGTGTAACATCCTGTTTGAGTTATCGAGGCTACAATTTCTCTGATCTTTTCATTCACAATATATTTATTCTTCCGTACGGTTGGTTGAATAAGGCATCTGTTGAAGAGCTCATCAATCCACTGAATCTCCATAGTCTCATATATAAATTCATGACATTGTTGTGTAGAATCAGACATCCACATATGAACCAATTTATTTTTGTCAAACAAATAACTGGATGGAAACATTGAACAGTAACCCAGACATTTCTTGAGATGATCACTTAAGAATTCCAGTGTAATCGTTACTGGAGGTAAAGCTGGATTAGTGATAGCCTGATCTCCATAGTTGTTCCACCATTCGCTCTCAGAAACATTTCGCCAATGCTCTTCATCTAACTTTATTCTGAGCAGTCTCCCGATTAACTCTGCCAATAAAGGCAAGCCGTGCAACTTGCCTGCTATTTCCTCAGCAATTGATTCCAGACAATCTATTCTGATATTTCCAAATGCGTGATGTTTCAAAATTGTTGAGAGAATATTTGTTGGCATGGTACCCAAATTAATAACTTCACTTTCTGCAATCACTTCTGATCTACTTGTCACCAGTACTATGCTCCCTGCTGCTCCTCCAGTTAATTTTGCACTCAGCTTCTTCCATTGGCGTTGCAGGTTATCCTTTGCATTGTCCAGAACAAGGAAGAATCTCTTGTTCTGTATGATTCTGGAGAGATCATGTTCTGAAGAATTTGAACTAGCTTGGAATTGTTCCATACCAACTTCAGAATCATAAGGATGCTGGTCTGCTACAAAAGAATGAACAACATTCTTGAAGAAGTTGTTCCGGTCAAACTTGTGAGATAGAAAGACCCATCCTCTGTGATGGAAGGCCTCCTTGACATTAGGGTGATTATAGATTACTTGAGCAAGTGCTGTTTTGCCCACTCCAGCCTCTCCTATAAGGCAGACAACTCTCACACTTGCAGTTCCCCTTATCACTTCTTGCAGTCTGGGTGGTTCAGTTTCTTCTACATTAGGAAATATGATATCCATCAATTTGTCCTTCTCCTTCTCACGGCCATGGAACAACGGTTGTATTTTTGGAAGGAACCCTATCATAGCCTCTTGAGAATCATTCAATTTTAACAAGTCAATAAAGCCCCCAGCATGTCTTGCAATGGTGTCAAGTCTTGCAAGCAGGGCCTCCAATTTGTACATGTCATCATCAACAAGAACCGGATTCTTCATCAGGTATGCCAGAACCCCACTAACCTTGTTCTCTAGACTCTTTTGTATCCTCTTTGTCTCGAAGTCATCCATCAGATCTTCTGCCTCAGAAGCAATTTCCTTGATCTTCTTCAGCCAGCTGGTGAAGTTATGGTTGGCGATGGCCCTGCGCTCCGCCACATCAACCAATGCTTGGATAGGAGCAAGGGAAGCCTCCACGTTGAACAGCTTCTCGTCAACTTTAGCACGGAGGTCGATGCGCTCCTCCAGGATGGAGCGCGCCTTGCCCACGAAGTTCGTGATCACAGCTCTAGGAGATGAACATGCTGGTATGATTTTGTCGGCGAGGATCAGCAAAGTGGTCGAGAAGCTCCGCCTCTATCTGGGCAACAGTAGTGACTCCTTCAAGAGCACCACCAAGAAGCTGGATGTGCTGGAGGACAAGCTCCGCTTCCTCCATCCTGACAGTCTGCAGCTGATCAAGCCTGACAAAGAAGAAGCCGCCGCTGCATGGCTGCGACGTCTAGAGAAGGCTACGCATGATGCAGAAGAACTTCTTGAAGACATGGAATCTGAGGTGAAAGCTCCTGATTCTTCCAACTCTTCTGTTATGACTTGGCTCTCTTCTGATAACGGGAACATGATTAGAATGATATATATCATCAGCAAACTTGCCAGTGTATATTCTGAAGGTGAATCTATTGTTGATACACCATGCTTGAATGGGAGTGCCTCAGAAGATAAGATTTGTCTATCCAGTGTTGCCATGACTAGCCAAAACAAATCGTTACTTAATGATGACTTTCTTATTGGCCGAGATGAGGAAATAGCTATGATAAGAGATATGGTACTAGACAATGCCCACTATGTAGCAGCACCGACGTCACTTGAGTTTAGGAAGGAAGCCGACCAGCCACACATTTCTCAGAAGAGATGGATTACTGAAATTCTTCAGAAAATCGATCTGTCTAAATGGACGCAGCAAGCCACTGAAGTATCCCCTTACCTCAAAAATGAAATGGGCAACAAGGTGGGTTATAACAGTACTGTGACATACCTTCGGAATCCTACAGTCATTCCCATAGTTGGAGTCAGTGGAGTGGGCAAATCAGCTCTTGCCCAATTCATATTCAGTGATAGAAATGTTCAGGAGTACTTTGGTGATCGATCTGCATGGGTCTATATGACTGACAAAATTAATCTATTGGATGTGATAAAAAAAATCATACAATCTTTTGATCCAGAATATGACCTCCACGATGTGATCAACCTGGAAACTGCTCATATTGAACTTCAGAATATCATAGAAGGTAAAAGATTTCTCCTGGTACTTGATGATGTATGGGATGATGTGATATGGAATGGTTTAAGGAGTGTATTAAGCAAAGCAGCACCCGGAAGTGTAGTCTTAATTACAACTCAATTATACAGCGTGGCTGACTCTGTAGGAACTGCAGGCCCAATAATTTTAGATCCACTACAAACTGATGACTCATGGACACTTCTTAAGAGGTTTGCATTTGTTGAACCTTGTCGAAGTCTATCAACAGAAAGTCTTGAAGAAATTGGCAGAAAAATAACACGCAGGTTACCGGGATTACCTCTGGCAGTAAAGTTAATTGGGGCAGCATTGAGAAGTAAATTAGGAGGAGTGCATTGGAGCAGACTCTTACATAGTTGGTGGTGGAATATTTCAGATGATAGCTCTGCAACCAGAGTTATATCTTCACTTGGAAGTTGTTACAGTGAGTTACCTGGATATTTACGTCAATGTTTTGTGTATTGTTCAATATTTCCTAGAAGTTATGTTTATGAAAAGGATAAGTTAGTTCAGATGTGGATAGCTAATGGTTTTATTCAACTGGACAGTTCTACAGGAGCCAAAAGATTGGAGAACGTAGCCGGGGAATGGTTCCATGAGCTTGTCAATAGGGCCTTTCTTCAGCCATCGGCATGTAAAATTGGATACATTATGCAGGATTTGGTTTGGGATTTTGCAAGTGCACTGTCTTCTAATGAATACCATGGTATCAATAGTAGTTTGAGAGGTGTTTCACACCATGTCCGTTATTTATCAATTGACATGGAGGGTCTAAATGCACTTCCGAAATATATTAACATCAAACAGTTGAGGACTGTATTGTTGATTGGTGACAATAATCAACCCAATTCTAATGAAATTTATCGCCCTCTTGGTAGAATATTTGATGGCTCAACAAGTCTACGCTTACTGGCTTTCTCTTCTTGTAGTTTGGGTATAGTGATTCCAAATGATATGAGTGCATTGAAACACCTCAGATATCTAGACCTTTCTTTTACTGGGATCAAGAGAGTGCCTGATTCAGTATGCAGCTTGTGTCACCTCCAGGTTCTTGGCTTGGGAGGCTGTACACTCGATGAATTACCTGGAAACATGAACTCTCTGATCAACCTACGTCACTTGCATGCTAGCTCAGACACAATTGCCAAAATTAATGGCATTGGGAAGCTAACTAAATTGCAAGAGCTACATGGATACCTTGTTAAATTAGAGGGTGGTCATAGGATAACTGAGCTAAGGGACATGAACGATTTGAGAGGTTCCCTTTGTATTTCAGGACTTGAGATGGTGACTAATCCCTCAGAGGCACTTGAAGCTAACATGGTTGGAAAAAAGTACCTTAGGACTTTAGAATTAATATGGGCTTGTTTGGAAGATATTACACCACCTGATCTGAGCATGGCGATCCTCGAGGGCTTGTCTCCTCCAACATATCTGCAAGATCTGTCACTTTACGGTTACTCAGGATTCGCTTTTCCGGAATGGTTGAGTCAGCTCAAGCATGTACGAACTGTGGAGATTAGTTCATGCAAAAACTTGAAGGTTCTTCCTCCACTTGGACAACTTGAGCATCTCCAAAAGCTCAAGCTGGATAAATTGCCATCAATAAAGGATATAGGTTCCAAATTTTATGGAACCTCAAACGTGGTCTTCCGATCCTTGGAGGAGCTGAGCTTTGAAGATATGCGGAGCTGGGAGAGTTGGATGTATGCAGGGAGCAGCGAATTCATTCCGAACCTACAGAAGCTGCGGATATGTTCCTGCCACAAACTGAGCAAGGTGCCTTTTTATTCATTAAGTTCATCCACGAAAGAGATATTACTTTGGTATTCTGGTTTACATGGTGATACGTTTTCAAGGTATTTGCAGAGGCAAACATGTCTGACCCATTTAGAGTTAGTGGTACCTGGCTTGTGGTACGGTTCAGGCAAATTAATCATTCCATGTAAACAGTTGAAGTCCTTGGTGTATCTACGTATCGAAGGTTTACATGAAGTGTGTATCAAAGGTGGACTGTGGTATCTCAGGAACCTGAAGGATCTAAGGATTTCGCATTGTGAATTAGAATTAGATGAAGAGTCGGAGATGAAGACAAGCATGCCCCTGAAGATAAGCATGTATTCTCTCCCTCTCCTTACCAGTATTAATCCCCAAACTCTGTCCCTCCGATATCTACGCCTTGAGAGAATGACGACCTTTACGAGCATTATCGAGCAGTGGCTTCAGCAGCTCACCTCCCTACAGGAGCTCGAGCTTTCTTGGTGCGACGTACACGTACTCCCATCAAGCCTGACCTTTCTGTCATCCTTGAAGAGGTTCACTCTTGTGTATTGCGACCAGATTCAATCGATACCACCGATGCCAGCTAACCTAAAAGAATTGCAAATAGAGCTGTGCTCATTTCAACTAGAGGCACGATGCCAGAATCCAAACAGAGAGAAGATGGAGAAGTGGCGAAAGAAGATGGAGAGGTGGTTTGAGAACTTGAGGCAGCATGAATGGGGAAGACTGAATGTGAACAAGCAACTGGAGGAAGATGAAGAGGAAGATGAACCGCTACATTCATGGGCGAAGAAGGAGCTGGACCAAGCGCTGATCGGCAAATGTAATCTGGAGAAAGAGTTAGAACGCAAGCTACTCGAGATCTTGGGAAAGGACTGGCACAACATTTCTCACGTTCCTTACATCCGTGTGGAGGGGCAGATCGTACAGAATCTTTATACGTGAAGCTGCAGCTTCTTCAGATGCCAAGAGGTATTACAGAGTCCTTTTCCAGTGCGTGTTGCACCGACTCATCCCATATATCATAAAATGCAGTAATGTTGGCTGCCTCTGATAACTTTCTTCTTTCTTTGGCCACTGCTTGCAGCTCACATGTTTCAGCAAAAAGAAAACAGTTAATTCTATTTCTATGTACCAAGACAATGCATATTTGCTTTTGGCATCCTGTACTTGTACAAACTCTAGATTTAGTTTCCACTGTTTTTGAGACAAGTATTTCCAATCCCTGTTTTGCTAGCCACAAACCACAGTGCCACACTCGCACCTTGTCTTTTCTTATTTCATTTTTTGGTTTGTTTTCTGTAAATAGGTATGTTCAATGCCCATTCAATCCCTTATGCAGTTATACACCAAGGACTTGTATGAATCAAATTGAAACTTCTGAAGCATATGGTCTTAACTAACTTTGTCATTTCACTGTCTCAGGTTGTGGTTACTGACAGTTGGTTATACTTGTGTCTTTGTAAATGTGTGGCGGTATTTTATTTCATGGAGCTGGTCGGTTTCTCCCTACCTCATCACCTGTTTCCTCCCTGACGAAGCTGGTTTTCTGATGAATATTTCATTAGGTTTCTCAAACACCTGTGGAGGTAAGCATGTATATAGTACTACTACCATACTACCATTCTGTAACTTATTGTTCTTAACCATGTAAGCCACTCCAGTAATCAAGTTTCCTTCCAACTCCCAGATCATCATCAACATGCACCTGATCGTGGAAGCTGTGTTGTGCTCTGAGGAGGGCACCTGAAATCTGGAGTGCTGATACTCCCAGGAGCCAGGCTCCTTCGGTTGGGCGGGCTTTGTCTGGTGAACTGGTCGGCAACGTGCAGACCCAAGGTGCTTGGTGGTCTTGGCGTCCTCAACCTGCAATCGCTTAGTCGAGCTCTTCGGCTACGGTGGATTTGGCTCCGCTGGAAAGACGCTTCTCAGCCTTGGGCGTTGACTCCGCCGCCTGTATCCGAAGCTGATGAAGACCTCTTTCGTGCTTCTACCATCATCACCCTGGGAAATGGCCTATCCACATCTTTCTGGCATGATCATTGGGTGGATCATTGCCCCGGACCTCTCTTCTTTGTGCCAGCGAAAGAATTGGACGGTTTCCAGTGCACTTTGCAACAATGCTTGGACTCGCCTGGCTCGTTATTTGTCGAATCATCACTAGTTCTGGCAGTTCTTCCGCCTAGCTACCTTGGTAATCCACACGGAGCTTCTTGCCAACACACCTGACAATGTGACCTGGCGCTGGACTCCTGACGGAACTTATTCGGCTAAATCTGCTTACCGCATTCAGTTTGTCGGCTCTTGTCGCCCAATCATCTCTGATGATTTGTGGAAAGCCCGGGCAGAAACAAAGTGCAAGTTCTTCGCGTGGACGCTCATCAAAAATCGGATTCTCACCGCTGATAACTTGCTCAGAAGAGGGTGGCCTTGCGACGAGTATTGCAGGCTTTGCCGATGTGCACTGGAAACGCCGACTCACCTGGCTACCCAATGCGCATTTACAATCTAGGTTTGGGCC
>KE372847.1:162378-185179 GCA_000418225.1 Zizania latifolia | reverse complement strand
AGGTCACACGTGATCAAGATTGATGGATACTCAAGAATCAAGGGGCTGATCAAGAATGGCAAGTATGTGTCATCTATTCCATTCAGTGTTGGAGGTAACAGCTGGATCATCAGATTCTACCCCAATGGTGATGCCAAAGAGAGTGAAGATTACCTGTCTTTCTATCTATATCTTGATTCTGATTGTGCCAAAGACGTGAAGGCATTTTTCAGCTTGAAACTGCTCGACAAGAATGGAGGACCAGTGACATTGTACAGCACGACCAGCTCTATGCACACCTTCAACAGCAAAGATTCCGGTTGGGGTTACACCAAGTTTATGAAGAAAATGGATCTGGAAGGATCAGCGCATCTAAGAGACGATTCGTTTGACATCAAGTGTGAAATCACTGTCATGAAGGAGATCTGCAGCAAAGAAACCAATAAGGGTAAGCAGTTTGTGGTGGTTCCTCCAGGTGATTGCACCAGCATCTTGGCAACCTCCTCGCGAACATGGATGGAACAGATGTGACGTTCTATGTTGGTCAGGAGAGATTCTTGGCTCACAGATGCGTGCTCGCTGCTCGTTCATCTGTCTTCAAGGCTGAGTTCTTTGGCACTATGAATGCGAAAGCCCGTAGGACAATCAAGATTGAAGATATGGAAGCTGGCGTCTTCAGGTCATTGCTGCATTTCATATACACCGACTCGCTGCCTGATGCGTCTCAAGATGTGGTGATGGCTCAGCATTTGCTTGTGGCAGCAGACCGGTACAATGTTGAGAGGCTGAAGCTGATATGCGAGGAGAAGTTATCCAAGAACCTTGAGTCTGACATGCTGGCAACCAGTTTGGCTTTGGCTGAGCAGCACAGCTGCCATGGACTCAAGGAAGCTTGCTTTGAGTTCCTGGCTTCTCCTTCCAATCTTGAGAGTGTGATGGCAAGTGATGGTTATGAGCACCTGAAAAGCAGTTGCCCGTCTGTTCTCGTGGAGTTTATGGCAAGATACCTGCCTCCTGAAATGAAAGCACTGGCTAGTTCGATCTCTAAGGTTGCAATTGCCTGAATGTTTAGGGACAACAAAACTAAAGTATATGCCCTCTTGTCTAGTTGTCTGCTGCTTTCAATCTATCTAGCCTTTCTTCTGAAATCGACTGAACAATTTGTCTTCGGACGCTTATAATTTGAAGTAGCTTGATGGTCATATATGTGTAGGATTGTAGGTGTGCAGTTGCCTCATCAGTTTCTACTTTATTATTTATGCAAATTGGACAGACCTGCACTTTCCTAGTCTCCTAGCAGATGAGCTTAAACAGACGTACTTGATGAAGGATTTAGGTAGTTGCAGGAATTTTTACACATGACCCCCTGTCAGCGAAGAAATTCCCTCAACTATAAGCAAAGTTTAAATAACCCCCTCATTTACGAAACCGTTTGGACAGGCTCCGAAATATTCAAAACAAGTTTACCGTTATACTTTGAGTGTGGTATTGCTGACGTGGACAGTGTAACGGCTGTTTTTGGCTGACGTGGATAGCGTGGCGCATGGTGAGCTGGCCGTGCTCTTTTCTGTCCGAAGCACCCCCAACGCCCTAGCACAACTCCCCCCATCTTCTTCCACCTCCCGTTCAGCTAGGGTTGGCGCTAGGGTTAGGCGATGGCGAACGATAGTGCTAGCCTGAGTTGATCGTCCGATGCTCGCGGCGGAGGTGCTGGCCGGACGTCGAGGCCCTATAGGGAGAGGCCTCTAGATTACCAGTCCCCTGTGTTCTGCCATTGCCAGAGGAAGGCAGCCCGCTTTGTGTCATGGAGCAACGACAATCCGGGCAAGAGGTACTATAAATGCGCATGGGCACGTATAAGATCTGATTCGAGCTTGTTCGATGGCAGTACATGATTTCGTGATGTGCTTATTTTTGGTGTTCGAAATTTTGTGTGCAAGACAATGGTTGCACGTTCTACCAATGGCATGATGACCTGTTAAGTCTGTTTTTGAGCGAACTGTTAAGGGATTTGAGGGACACTGTGAATGATTTGAAGGATGAAAATGCGCATCTGGTTAGTGTGGGTAGGGAGCGTGAACAGGAGTTGGAGGAACTGAGAAAGATGGTGAGAAAGAAAAATAGAGAAATCAGTGGCATGCAGGCAATGCTGAAGATGAAATCTGGTAGAAACATGTGTTGTTCATACGTGATTTTCATGTGTGTTGTGTTAGTTGCATTTGTATTAGTTGTTGGATTGGTTCTCTAGATTTCAGATGGTTTGTAATAAATAGACTAGATGATGTGTCTCTGTTAGTCCTGTTTGTAATCATGTTGACATAATTGTTGATAGAATTTTGTTGACCATAATTAGAATTTTCTGATAGAACAGATGCAAATTTCACAGATAGAATTCATAATATTCACAGCCAAACTGGATGATAACTTCAGTAGTGATTCAAAAGACCAAAAGGTTTGACATCCACACAAACTCCTTCAGCCTGTCAGGGCAGGTTTGACATCTACAATACACACAATCTACATACAATATTAGAAACTACACATTCTAGAAGGCTCATTTGTTCTGACTTGATGATTTCTTCACTAAAGTCATCTTGCTTGCCATTTTGTTGACAGAAGGCTTCTGGCTACCTTGGATGTTAGCTTGACTGTCTTCTGCGCTACTGTCTTGTCTTGATCAAGAAAACTGATCTGGAAGGATCAGCGCATCTAAGAGACGATTCGTTTGACATCAAGTGTGGAGTCACTGTCATGAAGGAGATCTGCAGCAAAGAAACCAATAAGGGTAAGCAGTTTGTGGTGGTTCCTCCAGGTGATTTGCACCACCATCTTGGCAACCTCCTCGTGAACATGGATGGAACAGACGTGACGTTCGATGTTGGTCAGGAGAGATTCTTGGCTCACAGATGCGTGCTCGCTGCTCGTTCATCTGTCTTCAAGGCTGAGTTCTTCGGCGCTATGAATGCGAAAGACCGTAGGATAATCAAGATTGAAGATATGGAAGCTGGCGTCTTCAGGTCGTTGCTGCATTTCATATACACCGACACGCTGCCTGATGCATCTCAAGATGTGGTGATGGCTCAGCATCTGCTTGTGGCAGCAGACCGGTACAATGTTGAGAGGCTGAAGCTGATATGCGAGGAGAAGTTATCCAAGAACCTTGACTCTGACATGCTGGCAACCAGTTTGTCTTTGGCTGAGCAGCACGGCTGCCCTGGACTGAAGGAAGCTTGCTTTGAGTTCCTGGCTTCTCCTTCCAATCTTGAGAGTGTGATGGCAAGTGAAGGTTATGAGCACCTGAAAAGCAGTTGCCCGTCTGTTCTCACGGAGTTTATGGCAAGATACCTGCCTCCTGAAATGAAAGCACTGGCTAGTTCGATCTCTAAGGATGCAATTGCCTGAATGTTTAGAGACAACAAAACTAAAGTTTATGCCCTCTTGTCTAGTTGTCTGCAGCTTTCAATCTATTTAGCCTTTCTTCTTTAATCGACTGAACAATTTGTCTTCGGACGCTTATAATTTGTATTATTTATGCAAATTGGACAGACCTGCACTTTCCTAGCCTCCTAGCTGATGAGCTTAAACTGACGAACTTGATGAAGGATTTAGGTAGTTGCAGGAATTTTTAGACAGGATATATAAAACATGAACCACCTTGCACATAAAAATACAATTATGGGAATAAGAAAAATCTAAGAAAAGATGAAAAAACATCAGAGTGTGGATTAGTTATACTAGTAGTAGACTTGTCCTATACTAGTCTGGTCGGTCTCAAGAAAATCCCATTGTATGATCCATGAAGAATAATTAAATTTAGTGGATTTTACTGTTAAACATCAGACCAATAACCGTTAACCACCTATCGGTGAGGTGGCTGAAAATCGTGGTAACCAATCTAGTTACCGTGGTTTAACGAACCTGTATCATGTGCACAATATATACATCGTCATGATACGTAATTCTGCTCTCAACAAAAAGGACGAACATGCTGGACATAATTATGTTATAAAATGTTCCCGGGTCACAGTGCTTGAAACACAGAATCCTCATGCAGTCATGCATCTGCGTTGCACCTTTTGGCAGATGCTAGCGAATGAGGTTTCAAAATAAACGCTCAACTTAATGATATTTCATCGGTTGTACTTGTACATGGCCTAATAGGGCTTACATAATTATTCATCATATCATAGATATATAGATAGATAGATAGATAGATAGATAGATAGATATCTACTTAAGTGAAACTCTGAGTCGTAGCACACGTCCAAATGATGTAATAAATTGTAGCCATTACATTCTTACAGGAACAAAGATGAATCCTGGAATTGTACAGCACAACAGGAATAAATAGCAGAAAAATAGTACTAGCATAAACCATCGTAATTTCGTAGCGAATGCAGAGCACTCAAAACTGAAATCACTTTACACTGATCATCGGATGGTTTTGCTTATTACTAATGTATGTCTGCAAGCATGACATGAGGTTATTTTTCTTGCAAGGGAACCCAGATTACGAAACAGTCACAAGAGTCATTGCAAGGTACATTTCGATCTCAGACGTCAAGCATGAGGCTGAACTTGGTGGCGAGAGGAATGGATAGAATGGCAGCTCCCAACGCAGCACCAAAAATACGGTGTGAGATCGAGAACGTCGCTCTCAGCTGAGGCTTCTTCAAAGGGAGATGGGGTGACAGTGGTCGGTTTGCAACAGGAGCCGACAGGGGATGACTCGTGTGCAGGAGTCGGCTTCCACATGGGGGCATTTTTGGTTTCACAACTCCTAGGGGTGAAGACGTGTAGCTCCTAGCTTGGTCAAGACTTGAGTGTCTCAGACTGTTGAAGGATGAGTTTGAGCCAGCAAGGTCACCTGAAAACGATGAAAAAAGTTAGTGGCATCTTATTTCATATCACTAATGCAGTTGCAAAGCATAGTTGAATAGATTTTAATTGCAAATGTGCAGAGAATTTAGCCACCCAAAAATGCCAAAGATTGAGTAAGCCAATTAACTGTGCATCAAATTATGCACTAGGCTCAATTTCATAAAAATATAGATGAATCTAAATGGTGAAACACATGCTTCATTGTTAACCAAAAGCAACTTACTCTAGTGTGCTTGCAATTTGAGAGCTGAGTCCTAACTTAGCTGCAAGTCAATTACTGCATTGCACATGGTACATGACAACAATACTTGCAAAGATGCCTGGACGCACCTCAATGCTCCACTTAGACATATTCATGCAAGAATTTTGTAATTGGTGGATGCATTTTGTAATTGCTGATATATCAAAAGTAAACCAGGACGACAATCACATAGACATATTCATGCAAGAATTTTTACCACGTAGAGCAAATGGTGCATCTCTGAAGAGTGCAAATCGAGCGTTGGTCTGATACTTGTCCATTCCTAAACAAACAAGCCATGATCAAACATTTTACTCAACACAAAAGCACAATTATTAAAATAAATGTATTTAGCTTTTCTCTGTTGCAAACTGAGTTTGAGGAAGAGGATTAATGCTTGATGTATGCTGGAGATCTCGCAATCAGCTGAACCTACTGAACTTTAAACATAGATCAAATCATGCATTTTACCAACCTAAAGTGAAATTCAGTGCTAAGAAACGGCTATAATGGGGGGAAAAGGAAATATATCAAATTAAACTGTGGTCGCAGATCGATCTCACTGCAACTATGTGCAATTGCCAAATCCAACATATCATCTAAAATTTTTCCAGGGCTTTTGCTAACACGTGAATCTTCACTTACTAAACGAGTAAACGCATCCAAATAAAGAAAACGACATACTAGGACTTCCACCGGAGACCGGCGACCGGCGACGGCAGACACTGCCTGATTAAGGACTCGGGGGTATGGATGGGAGGAATGTTAGGTGGAGGGGAAGGGAGGGGGGAGTACCCAGGTTTAGGAGGGCGGTGCGGCAGGACGGATCAGCGGTGAGCGGTGGGCGGTGGCAGCGCGGGGAGGAGGGGGGCCTTCCGCGGGGTGGCTACGGGGCGGTGGGCGGGGGCAACGTGGCCACCTAGCAATTAGGGTGGGCGGGGCTGAGGAGATAGCGGCGGCGGGAGAGGACGGAGTGGGAGGGGGAGGGGGAGGCAAATAAAGCTTACCGCGGAGGACGACGGAGGGTTGCGTCGAGAACCGGAGATCGCTCGGGAAAACGTCGAGGTGCGGCGGCGGTCGTCGGGCTCGCCGGCGTTTTGCGATCGTGCGAAGCAGCGAGACGAAGGTGCTGGTTGTTTTGTTGCCCGGTGCCAAATCACCAAAATCTACTAAACATTTCGCTAAATTTATTTCGCACCAAAACTCAGTGATTTTATAAACTTCCTTCGCAAACACCACATAAAAATTTAGTACGCTATTAAACAAAAAATACATGTGTATCTTCTTATCAAATATTGCTAATATAGAAATTCTCATCTCTACAAGACACGAATTACTTTATGTTGATATTGAGTTTTAGATTCTGAAAATGTTGCCGTGAACTATAAGTCATGAAAAAATTATTATGAGCTGTGAAAAAGCTAAAAAATTGTTTGGTTAGAGTAGCTATAGATTTTTGTTTTGATAGTAAATGTTTGTAATACATCTGGTATTTGATTGCACTATAAATGTTTAATGATTTGCATGCATTGTTGTAATTGTAAATTTTTGTAATGTTACGTATATTTAAATAATATAAAATGATATTAGTACGATAAAGTTACCAGTTTGCAGAGTCTAACTGAGCTTAAAATCTGCTCAACAGCTCATAATTAAGATACTTTATTCTTCCAAAAAAATAGAAAATAATTAATTGAGATTCCTTCTAGCAAACAAACAAGATATTACTCTCCATATGCGGGGCACATGATCGACCAGAACCCAAAAAATATTTCAGTAGACATCTTGCTGTGTTCTTCAAGAAAGCAAAGGATGCAGATAAGAAACAATCGAGTTGCCTTGTAATATTGTGCATTGCAGAGATAAGATTCACCAACGGCTCACTAAGCAACAGCAGCCAGCATCAATGGGCCAATGGCTCTCCAGCTCTCATCAATCGCTGCATCAGCCATAACTTAAGGAAAAGTTAAAACAAGCGAGAAATATTTTGCACCCTAATGACATCTAAATCTAATAGCAAGAAATAGACGATCCAGCTACAGATAGTTCTATGAGATGGAATTGCATCAAACTAAAAGACACAAAAATATGTTTCCTAATCAATATAAAAGACATATAACTCCATCATAGCATATACTTATAACCATATGTGTCAAATCTGATTCTACATTATAATATTATAAGATAGAGAGGATTAGTAGTATGTAATGAAAAACATCTGCAAATCAAGAATACGGGTTCTTCGCACAAACACAAACAAGGTAACATTTGGAATGATGGTATAAAAACTCTGCTTAGCATATAGGTTATCTTAATTAATAGTAAAGTAGTACTAAAGGTACATTGATTGTCCGTTTTGTTTGGCACTGCTATCTTCGTACTCACATCTCCCGTGTCGAATCAATCACTGTTCATAAGTACAAACACGACACCCTTGCGTCTATCGTGAAAATCAACGTTGGTACGAGCTTAAATTGACAGACATAGGGACTCGCTACCGAGAGCATCTGTGAATCTCGCTCTTACGTGCATAGTTATGTTATAAAAATTATAATTATAAATTATTGATGATAATAAGAAGGTTAAAGTATTCCTTATTAATAAAAATAGTGTCTTCAAAGGGTAGATAAGGCTATTATATAAATTAAATTTCTTATTTACGAACTAAGATAAAAATAAAATCTATTTGAGACAAAATTAAAGAGGTAAAACTAAGCCTTTTTTAGAAGGGAGTGAGTACTTATTAAGCATATTGGCCTGCTTGGCTCTCCTTTGTATTATAAAATCTAAAGCGATTTTGAATTTTAATGCTTAATTTTTAAGGGCGTGTTTGGTTGAGCCGTAGATTTAAAAAAACTGTTGTGAGCTGTGAGCTGTGAAAAAACTGAATTGTTTAGTTAGAATAACTATAGATTTTCTTTTGGTAGCTCCTGATGTTTGGTTACATTATTAATATACAATTTTGTATATAAATTATTGTAATAATGAAATTTTGTAATGTTTATACTAAAATCATATATTTTTGAATTACACTAAAATGATACATTTTGCTAAAAATTTATATTTTCATATTTTACACGAATCGATATGTTGTAATAGTATGGTGGGTAATTTTCGTTCAAAGTTAAACTAAGAAGCTGTGAAAGTTGGGATCCCCAGCTTTCAGTTTATACTACGAAAAAACTGCTGTTTTTGAAAAAAATGATTGACCTTTATAAATATGTTTGGTCAGCTTCCAGGCCGAGAAACTGTTTAGAAAAGCTAAACTAAACATAATTTAAGAATAGTGTTTATTAGATGTTTTACTTGCTACTTAGCAATCATGGTAAAAGGAGAAGAGACGCCAAAAGTAGCGGAAAATTTGAAAAAAAAATTAAAATTCAAAAGACGGAAGGTCAGTCAACATCGTGCTCACACTATGTGCATCTTCTAGAAACCCCCGCCGTCACAAAATTTCGTGCAGGAGACGCGTGCCGTAGGTAGTGGAGTTGGGATCGCAAAACCCCGACCAAAAATTCCAAACGAGAGAGAGGAAAAAAAACGTCGCGAAGAATTCCACCGCGACCGAACCAAACCCAAGCAAACGAACGCGGACGCGGACGCAAACGCCTCCCCCCTCCGCGGCTCCGCTTCCTTCCTTCCTCCTCTCGTCTTCCTCCTCGCGGGGGCGTCCTCCTGGCCTCCGAGCCCTAGCCCGCACGCCCCGTCATTTGATGCGGTGGCGGCCGCCATGGCGTCGTGGGGCCTGGGCTGGAAGCGCAGCTCCGAGATCTTCCACCTCACCCTCGCCTACGGGGATCTCGCCGACGCACCGCAGCAGCACAGCCTCCAGCAGCAGCACCCGCCGCAGCCGGCTTCCCCTCCGGCTGGGTCTGGAGGAGCCACGCCGTCATCGTCCCCGGTTGCCAGGAGTAACGGCAACCTCGGGTTCCGCATCGAGCTCGACTGGTCGGCGGGGGACGACGAGGACCAGGTCGCGCTGCGGCTCCAGTCCCAGCTCATGGTCGCGCTCCCTCCGCCGCACGACGTCGTATGCGTCGATCTGGCCCCGAGGGAGGAGGAAGGGGAGGGCCGGGTGGTAGCGGTGGAGATGCGGGTGGTCAGGAGACGGGAGGCGCTGCGGTCGGTGCGCGTATCGCGGGCCGCCGGGTCCGCGGTGGGGAGCGGCGACGGCGCCGGGGTCCTCGGCCGGCTCATCAGATCCAACCTCGCGCCCGCGCCGGCTGTGGATGGGGCCGCTGCCACGGGCGTCCCGGTGCTCGCCGACCACTGGCGCTCCGTCGCCGTGCTCAGTCTCTGCAACTGCGGTTTGATGGTGAGTCCATTTTTTTCCTATTCGTTTGGCTCTGATCCGCGCGAAAACATTCCAAGTTCCATTCCAAGTGCGTTATGTTTTACTGCATGCCTGATCAATGTAGAATTATGGTACCACTGTGATTGCTCGATGCTGTAGTGATTTTGGAGGAGGCATTGTAGTGTTGTCGTTTTCTGTTAAGAGATTTTGATCGGATGTGTCCAAAAGAGACTTAGGGATATGTTTGGTTGCTTCACATTCCTTTTCTTTTAGCCATGTAGATTCTGATTAGGTTTAACCACATATCATCCAACTTAAGTAATGTCTCAGTGATTTGCTGTGGATTCAGGCAGCATGCTGACTGTCATGTGTCATGGACCAATCACAATTTCTGTGCTGGCCTATTTTCATGAAACCGTGTTTGGTTTGATAGACTTTGTCTGATTAATTGCTTTGTACTGGCTTGTATACACTCCTTGTTTAGGTGTACAAAGATGGATTCTTGATGTATTCACCAATCAACTAATTTGCTTGTTCAGAGTTGTGTTTGTCCCCTATGGGCCTCTGAAGAAAGCTTAGTGATGGACATGTAGATACTATGACGACCTAACCATGAAATGGTATACAAAAACTTGGCAGGTTCTTCCAGTTGAATTAACTCGCCTTGCACTTCTTGAGAAGCTACACCTTGACAACAACAAATTACCAGTTTTGCCACCTGAAGTTGGTGATTTGAAGAAACTGAAAGTGCTGACAGTCGACAGCAACATGCTAGTTTCCGTCCCTGGTTAGTGAGCATGCCTGCAACTAAATTAAAAACTCAGAAACTGATGTTCTATGGCTTATTTTAATACCTCAAGACTTCTGGTCATTCAAGATTATGTTATATCAACTGCCCTTGCACAGATCTAAGATCTTATTTCCCTTTGACCAAGCAGCTGAACTACGACAGTGTGTTTTGCTGGAGGAATTGTCATTGGAACATAACAAGCTTGTCCGACCATTATTGGATTTCAGGTTATTCCATTTTCTATCAGAGCCTTTTTATTTTGATAGTTTGTTCCTGTTGGTGTCATTAAGCTAATTATCCATTCTTGGTTCCCAACAGGTCAATGCCTAAGTTGTGTGTATTGCGCTTGTTTGGAAATCCTCTAGAGTTTCTCCCAGAAATTTTGCCGCTGCATAACCTTAGGCATCTCACACTTGCAAATATTAGAATTGAAGCACTGGGAGGTCTTAAATCTGTCACTGTACAAATTGAGGTTGATAAACTGTCCTGAATTCTTAGCTAGGTTGTCTCACTATTAGCAACCCATTTGATATGTGTGTATTTTGGTTTTATTTTCAGACTGAAAATAATTCCTACTTCATCGCGGCCAGGCACAAACTTAGTGCCTTTTTCTCACTTGTTTTCCGGTTCTCTTCCTGTCACCATCCTTTGCTAGCCTCTGCTTTGGCCAAAATAATGGAAGATCGTAGCAACCAAGTTGCCATTAGCAAAGAAGAAAATGCTGTGAGGCAGCTTATAAGCATGATAAGCAGCGATAATCGTCACGTGGTACATAATATCCCTCATTCATTGTGCTCAAAGTTCTGTGGAAACAAAATGCTCATTTCAAGCACACCACAGTTCTTTTTGTTTTTTTAATTTTTTTAATTTGGCAGTTATATTTGCAGGTTGAGCAAGCATGCCTTGCTCTTTCATCACTGGCATCAGATATTTTGTCCGCCTTGCAACTGATTAAGTGTGATATCATGAAGCCCATTGAAGCTGTACTGAAATCATTTGATGAAGAAGGATTAGTATCAGTATTGCAAGTTGTAGTCACCTTAACTTTTGTTTCTGATCATGTTGCTCAAAAGATGTTAACGAAAGATGTTTTGAAGTCACTGAAAGTACTTTGTGCACACAAGAACTCTGAGGCAAGATGATCTGGATTTAGACTCTGGTTGATGTGTTTTTTGGATACCCACTGGTGAGCTCACTTGTGTTTGCTCCATTTTGTTAGGTGCAACGTCTATCTCTATTTGCAGTTGGCAATTTGGCTTTCTGCTTGGAGACTCGTCGCACCCTCATGCACTCTGAAAGTTTGCGTGACCTTTTGATTCGCTTAACTTTTTCACAAGAGAAGCGTGTCAGCAAGGCAGCCGCACGTGCTTTGGCAATACTAGGTATGGTTGTTTTTGGTCCTGAATTCTAATTTATATGATCCATTTTCATGAATATTCAACAACCATAACATGTGTTGATCAATTTGTAAATATATGTTCAAACTTTTTAGGGGAGAATGACAACTTGCGGCGAGCAATAAGAGGAAGGCCAGTTGCAAAGAAGGGTCTGCGCATTCTATCAATGGATGGTGGTGGCATGAAGGGCCTTGCGACTGTCCAAATGCTTAAGCAGATAGAACAAGGGACTGGGAGACGCATACACGAAATGTTTGACCTCATATGTGGCACGTCGACAGGTGGCATGCTTGCGATGGCTCTTGGGATCAAGCAGATGACTCTGGATCAATGTGAAGAAATATACACAAAACTTGGTCAGTGTCTTTTGGCTCTTGGTGTTCAACATTTTCCTAATTGTGTTGCCAAGTTGCCAACTAAACTGTTGGTTTTTTCCAGGGAAACTTGTATTTGCTGAACCCGTCCCCAAGGACGAAGCTGCTACGTGGAAGGAGAAGATTGATCAACTTTTTAAAAGTTCATCTCAGAGTTTTAGAGTGGTCGTACATGGATCAAAGGTAAATAACATACTAAACTGCTATGAGTATGGTGTTTCATGTTAGACATTATGTAGTTAGTGACCAAAGTCTTAATTACAGCACAGTGCAGATCAATTTGAGAGGTTACTAAAGGAAATGTGTGCTGACGAAGATGGTGACCTTCTTATAGAGTCTGCTGTAAAAGGCATTCCAAAGGTTTTTGCAGTATCTACTTTAGTCAGTGTCATGCCTGCCCAACCATATATATTCCGAAATTACCAGGTTTGTTTTCTCTTCATGATTTGCTCATTGATTTCAGTTCCAAATATAGTTTGTACATCCATACACAAGGGCTGACATGATTCTCAAAAGGGAAATAGGAAGAAAGACAACTCAAAAGTAATTACCAATATACCATGTCAATGTTTATACTTATTAAACATGACTCAGCGAGGGTGCATATTGACAAAAGAATTTTTATTCTTGTTGAGTATTGGGCATCTGTTAACCTGATAACATTTTCCAGTATCCACCTGGCACTGTGGAAGTATCATCAGTCATGGCAGAAAGTCCATCAATTAGCTCACTTGGAACTGCTGTTTCTGGCGCACCAGCTGGTCTTAAACCAGTTAGCTCGGTTAGAACTGCTGTTTCTGGTGCACCGGTTGGTATTAAACGTGGTGCTTTCATGGGGAGCTGCAAGCATCGCATATGGGAAGCCATAAGAGCATCTTCTGCAGCTCCATATTATCTGGATGATTTTTCTGATGGTAAATATTCCTAGATTTAGTAGCGGATACTGTTTTGTGCAAGAACAGTATGCCTCTATTTGTTGGACTCCTCAAGATTTGTTATCTACTTCAGTCCTTATGTTTTTGTTTATTGTTCAGATGTAAATCGCTGGCAAGATGGAGCTATTGTAGCCAACAATCCCACAATATTTGCTATAAGAGAGGCACAACTTTTGTGGCCTGATACGAGAATAGATTGTCTAGTTTCAATAGGGTGTGGTTCAGTTCCGACTAAGGTAATATACATCATACTTCTTGGCTTTTTCTGCTAACACTATATTATTCGTTAGAACTGTGAAGAAAAACCCGACTCATCCAAGATGAATATTGGTTGCTTTTAGTTTGAAATGTTAATTTCTATTGTACATTAAGTTTACACTCCCAGTGAACTTGATATCAGATATGCATCTCCTAGTGCATACTTCATTGCTTCTTATGTATAGGCTATTCGGCTTATTCCATTTATTATGCATCTAGAGTCGGAGAGGTGGGTGGCGCTACTTGGACACAGGACAAGTTTTAATAGAAAGTGCATGCTCCGTGGAGAGAGTTGAAGAAACTTTGGATACGCTGATACCGATGCTCCCTGAAATGCAATATTTCCGCTTTAATCCAGGTAATTTAACTTAACAAGGAAGCCCTTAAACCATAGGAACTTAATCTTAATGTGTTGTTTAGCGACTTCTAGTGCAACTTTAGTGATGAGCTTCAATATTCAAAGGGCTCTTGTTATGTTGGCAGTTGATGAACGGTGTGGTATGGAGCTAGATGAGACTGATCCTGCTCTCTGGCTTAAGTTGGAAGCTGCTACTGAAGAGTACATCCAAAAAAATTTCCAGGATTTCAAGAATGTTTGCGAGCTTTTAGTTCCAAGATATCAAGAGGAAGAAAAGTCATCTGAATTTACCAAATCCATGTCTTTTTCAAGATTCAAGTCGTCAAATTCAGGTTTGTCTTCTACAGTGGTTGCACTTTGTGTAAGATTTGAAGGAATATGTGGTTGATTCATTTTTCAATCCTATCTTTCAGGTTTTAGTGAAAGTAATCCTACATTAGGATGGAGGCGTGTGGTTTTACTTGTAGAGGCATCATATAGTCCTGATTTTGGGAAGAAAGTAAATCATGCCCGTTCACTTGAAACATTCTGCTCCCTAAATGGCATTAGGCTTACTCTAATGAACAGCGCTTCTGGATTTGGGAAGCCAGCTACCACACTTCCTACTCCAATTACTTCTCCCTTATTTACTGGCAGTTTTCCATCTAGTCCACTTCTATACAGTCCAGAGGGCACTCAACGAATTGGTAGAATTGACCTAGTTCCACCACTTAGTCTGGATGGTAACCCAACTGCAAAGTCCTCACCGCCAACATCACCACTAAAGTCATGGCAACCATCTGTACATGTTCGATCACTATATGATAAGTTGCAAAATATGCCTCAAGTGGGTGTGATACACTTGGCGCTTCAAAATGATTCAACTGGTTCAATATTGAGGTATTTTTCACATGATTTTTCTTTTAGTGAAACAAGCGTCAGTATGTTATTTTTTATCTCTAATTTGGATTATGTGATGCAAAAATTACTATTGCAGCTGGCAGAATGATGTCTTTGTAGTTGCTGAACCAGGGGAACTTGCAGACAGGTTTCTGCAGTGTGTTAAAACTAGTCTGTCAGCCATGTTGCATGGGTGTAAGAGAAAGGGAGCATATTCTGTGTCAAAGATTTTGTGTTTGTCTGAGTTGGTTAAAGAGTGGCCATCGTTTGAAATTGGTGGGATACATCACCGCTATATAGGGCGCCAAACACAAGTAGGAATTGATTTCCCTTCTTTATGTTTCCAAGATGAGTCATTATGTATATAACACCGCTATCTTGTCGCAGGTAATGGAAGATAATCAAGAAATTGGTGCCTATATGTTCAGAAGGACAGTGCCTGCTGTTCACATGACACCTGAAGATGTTCGATGGATGGTATGCCAACATGGATAGCCTGCACTTCCACTGAACTGCTTCTCATATTCTATTCTTATGTAGCATGTTAATTGTGCTTAGACAGGTCGTGTTACAAAATATTCATGCAACTGAAATCTAGTAAAGTGGATGCTAATGCATCTCCAACTAAAATCTGGTCTAGTATATTACTATTAGTTGGTTCCTCCAATCAACTATAAATTTAAGATCAAACCCTGCATATTTATTTCTTGGTGCCACTATCAAAACGATGTTTATAGAAAAGAGGCATATTTGGTCATGCCAATAATTGGCCAAGGAAATTTTTTGACCATTGCTCAATGAGTCAATGACTAACATGACAGAAAAAATAGTCAGGAACCAAATGTTAGCATACTCCAGTGGCTGCCAATGCTGTAGTAAAGATGCATTTGTCCGCATCTTGTGATGCTAAAATCATTTCACTAGTTAAATCATACTGTCTTTTTGTCTCATCAAAATGCATGTTGTTTGCCCAGGTTGGAGCGTGGAGGGAGAGGATTATTGTATGCAGTGGTAAGTATGGCCTTGCCCATGGCCTGGTCAAGGCATTTGTGGATTCTGGTGCCAAAGCAGTCATCTCGTCGTCCATTGAGCCTCCAGATTCCCAGGCCATAGTGTACCATGGGATGGACATAAATGGCGGCCTTGAGAATGGGAAATTCGTCATCGCAGATGATGAAGCTTCCGAGTCCGAGCCAGAACCTGCCAGCCCTACAAGTGACTGGGAAGACAGCGACGTGGAGAAAAATGGCGAACACAGCAAAGATACTGATGACGAGGAGTACATGGCTCAGTTCATCTGCCTCTTGTACGACAAGTTGTTTCGGGAGGGTGTGACAGTGGACACAGCTCTCCAACAAGCGCTCCGGTCACATCCCAAGTTGAAGTACAACTGCCATTTACCTAATGTTTTGTAGCTAGTTAAATTCACAGGCCATGCAGGAATATACCAAAATGAATATAGAAGAAAGGAATAATATGATCTGGCGGATTCATGACGGGGTTATAGAGTTTATACTCGTATTCGTTGTGCAGGCGGTGGTCAGAGAAAGTTCCCCTACTGAATCTTTCGGCGAATGCCGTTGTAATACTAGGTACATAGAGCATGTACTTACGGCGACATGGGCTTAATAGTAAATCTGAACAATAAAGGATATGAAAGTTTTCCTTGCTGTTGCATTCATGCTTTGCTTCGATCCAGGTCATAGTGCCTGAGGTTCTATTGCTGACATAGGCCCTATTTGGGAGAGATTCGGGTAACTGTAATTACTCAGTCTTATTTTTTTATTATAAAACATAATGACTGTATAATCTAGATATAAAGTTTGTTCAGAAGCTGGAGAATCTTAGCTTATTTAGGTCAGTATTTAGGTGTTAAGCCTCTAGAGAAGTTATTTTAGATATCAGTTTATTTTTAATTCTGTAACTATTGAATTTTAATATCTAAAGTAATCTGGACTATTTGTCAGAGCTATAGATTTTAAAAACAGTTGTCATAATCTCTTTAGATTCTTACCAATACTTGCATGGCCTTACTGTCGAACTGTGCACGTATATCGGTAGATGTAATTCTGTTGGTATGTAAACGTCTTCAGACTTCAGATTTCATAATGAAACAGTAAAAGATACTTATAACAACATCATAACCTCACACCGAGAAGAAAGTAAAAGATACGGATGAAGCTACTACCTCTCGCATGCAAACAGCTTGTGCACCTCCCGGCTAAACTCTACCAAACCGCTTCGCAGAAACGAAGCTTAAGGAAAAAAAATATACATCTGAAACAAGCGAACCCAGGCATCATGACCCGACCGATCAGGCCTTGCTGGCGGCGAAGCCGACGATGAAGTCCCTGGTCTCCTCGGCGGCGCGGTCGAGCGCCGCCCTGCCGTCGACGTCCTTGACGTCGTACTTGGCGCCCGCACGGAGGAGCTCCTCGATTTTGGGCTTGTCGCCCTCGGAGGCGGCCAGCATGAGCAGGATGTCGACGGGGTGGATGTCCTGGTTCAGCAGCGCCTCCATCTTGTCGTAGGTGCCCTCCACCGCCAGCATCCCCATGTAGTTGAAGTACTGCGCGCGCGCACCAGCCGACAGATTCAATCAGATACATTCAGAATCTTATTTCAGCAAGAAAGTTGCTCTGAATCTTTGTAACTAAAGTTTGCTACTTTCAGGTGTTATTCTTCCAATCTGAATGTGCTAATCCACAGCTACAGTCTTCAGGAACTGACATACATCTAGATTAGCATACTCAGAATGATGATCTGCTGATACAGTTTGCCATATTCGTGGTGTAATTCTTGAATCTGAATATTCTAATCCACGGCCATTATCTTTTTTCCCTCTAGCGAAACACGGCCACAAACCTAGCATTTGCATTAACATATTCAGATACAAGCAGCTACAATTTGCCATTTGTCCATAAAGCAATCGTTTCTCCCCTTGTCTTGGCTACTGGAAATGAGATTATATATCCAGGGACGAAATGCAATGGAACACTGTTGTTACAGGTAAAGTGTTTTCTTTACTTCCTTTTTTTGAAAAATCAGTTTTTTCCCCTTAATTCAACTCAATTTCTGCATCATTTGTGCTCAAAATCAGTTTTTGTAGCAACTAACCATCGCTTATAATATAATCAAAATTGCCAGTGATGACTTAGTATATCTGACATTCATTAGCACAATTCCCATGGAGCAATCAAGAAATGCTTTTTACTCCTAGGACAACCAATGAACCAAAAGAGCAAAGCTATGAGGAGGAAGAAGCAGCAGCTGCTTGGCTCACCTGCTCGACGTCGTCGCGGTCGAAGTCGTCCCTGGCCTGGCTGCCGTAGATGCCGGCGCCCTCGGCGTCCTTGTTCCCGAACTTGAAGAAGAACGCCGGCCCCACCCTCCCGCTCTCGCTCGCCGGCACCACCCCACTCAGCAGCGACGGCCGCAGCCATCCCAGCCGCCGCCCCGCGCCCAGCAGCGGCGCCCTCAGCCCCACTCCCGCCTTCGCCGCCGCCCGCGGCGCCCTCGCGGTCAGCTGGATTGTGCACGGGATGGAGGCCATGGCTTCTCCTACGTTGGGTTCCTTGTGACTTCGTGAGTAGCGTGAGGTGGAGAAGTGGGGAGAGAGATATATGGAAGCAACGGATAAGTAATCTCAAACAGTTTGGCCCTTAGGCGTCACAGCTCAGATGGAACTGCTGTCAGGTTAGGTCATCACACTGCCTAATTCTGAATCTTTCTCCACTTCGAACTTTTTACTTCGTGTAAGACATGACATGAGACATTCAGAAAATGCAGGAGATATAACAAAAAGTACATGGTGGATGTTAGTCTGTGAGATATCAGAGTTTGTGTGAGATATATATATATATGTAAAAAGATCATCAGTATTACATAGATTAATTTTCTAACCTATTTGTTAGATTTATATTATAGAATATTTGATTAATTTATAAATTAATCAACCGGTTTATTGGATAATCTGGCCTTTTCCGGACAGGCCTGCCTGATATTTCTCATGTGAAAATAGGCACATCTGAAAAATATGGGAAAGAGAGTTTTGTTCAATGCCAGTGCCATACTGGGACAACAGCAGTACAGCACACTGCTTCCTGTCTACCCTTGTAAAAAGAGAATCTGTGTGCAATCAGTTTTGGCTGCTAGCCCTGCAAAGCATATGGTGGCAGACTGGCAGCTTTATCATGTGAATAATATTTAATGTCTATAAAATATCAAATTCGATATTAAATTGTAATATTATAGGATGGAAGAAGTATTTAGCATCCTCCCTTAGCTGTTCTATAAGTGTTTTAGTCTTTTAGTTCTGAATGTCCTGTAGAAGATGACTGGCATGTTAATTCCTGCAATAGGTAAGCTGGGCAGAAACAGTAAGCTCTTGTTTGGGAAGCCCAACAAATCCTTGCTAAGATTCAAGTCCTAAGCACAAATCAATTCTCTTGGGCCTTGATTATCCTCACCATTCTTTGATTAATGATGGATTAACATTCAATTAGAGAAAGTTCACCTGTGCTCCCTACAAAACACTGCACATTTATCCTGTCAAGTAGGGCTATTAAACTAGCTCATCACCCAGTAACCAATCAGAGAGAGTTATGTTGACAGTTGACACCATTAGGATTCTGTAGGATGTGCTATATTCCCTCTTGTCTCTTTCACATGATTTCTAACAGTGAGGGTAATACTAGTGATCTCCTGAGTCCTGTCCAATGTATTCAATCATGAACAGCTCAAATCTAGCCAATCTTTTTGGATGTATTGAGCTGGTTTCAGACATCAATTCAACAACAGTCCTGAAATCTCTACTGCCATTTCAGACAAAGAAAGGTTTCCCATCAAGTCTGCATTTCCAGATGACAAAAAAATGTGCAATTGCAGCACAGCATACATCACAATGAACTTGCATTCTGAATTCTGATGGGGGAATGCTTCTCATAAAATTAACTTTGTCATACATGAGAGAAACCAGAAAGGAAAATTTACTAGCAATAGTACATAGATGGCAATTGATCTTGAGAAGATGATTTGCTCACCCAAAGTTCAGGGCTTTAGGCTAGGCGAACGTCTCCGACAGCTTGGAGAACCCCAGCCTCCTGAGCCGGCTGCTCATCGGGTTGCCGCACCTGACGTCCACCACCTCCACGCCGCCGCCGCTGCCGCCGCCGAGGCGGCACGCCGCGGCCGCCTTCTTCTTCGCCTTGACGGTCCGGTCGACGAGCACGCCGTCGGAGCGCAGCATCGGCGAGCTGGGGTTCGTGCTCCGCTGAGAGCTCCTCCTCGGCTTACAGGCTGCCTCCTCTTCGGCGCTCACGCGATCAGTCCTCCCATGGCCGCTGCCGCCGCCGCCGCCGCTGGAGACGTTGGACGAACTCTTCCTAAGGGAGATGATCTTCCTCGGGCTGGCACCGCACGGGACGGACACCGGGCTGCTCTGGCGCCTCAGGCGCGGCGTCGTCGTCGTCGTCTTCACGGCGCCGACCTGCGGCGGCGGCGTGGCTCTGACGGCTTCCAGCTCCCTCGTCATGAGTGAGCCGATGGTGCCGGTAGTGCCGACCTTGACCGCGCCTGCCTCGCCATTGGCAAGCTCGGCAGCACAAGGCATGATCTGTTTATCAAAAAGAAGAAATTTTTTTATCACAAAGAAGAAGCTTGGCCTGGCTGCTTGAGCTAGCAGTGTTCTGCACAGGGTGAAAAAAGTTAAGAAAAAGTTGCGTGACAACAAGAATAAAATCATGATGTTTGTTCACAAAACCGACACGCTTTTGATAACCGCTGTAGTTTCTACTTTAGCGAAAAACAGTCTACTTTATAAAAAATCGGACCAGTAACTACATACCGGTGGCCGACCATAAGGATAAAAACCATAGTAACCAAATTAGTTATCACGGTTTTGTGAACCTTGAGGTCTAGTTTAACAGGCTAAAATCACAACCGATTCCACGTGGATGGGCCGAGATCATGGCCTGCCAAACTATACCTGAGAGGTACAAAATAGGAAGCACTAGCCATTATGATTGCCGGTTGGGGAACAAGAGAGTAAGATAAGACTGCAATGACTCAGCCGCCATAGTAACATGGCATCAACCTGTCTGTGTTCCTAATTCATGAAAAAAGTTCCTGGTTCAAGAAGTTATGATATCAAGTTTATGAACACAACAAGCACTACCAATTTGCTCTCCTGATTCAATAATTATGATAACTACAAGACAAATCCAACCAGTTTGTTCTCCTAATTCATTAATTGTGATATCCACAAAGAAAATCCAACTAATATGTGCTCCTAATTCAAGTTATGATATCCAAACAACAAACCCAACTTTTGTCCATCTATCTACTTAAGAATGACACCACATGACCAGATACATAACAAAAGCTTAACTTTTCTGAGAAAATATCCAATTTTCTCATAAAACAATTACATAATACTACAATTAATGCAGCATTGACAAAATAACACATGGATTAAGAAATCTCAACAAGCTGTTTAAGTTGTGGTCCAATTATTACAGGATTTATCATTTATGAGAACCAATGTCGAAAAGGATATGCCGTCTGTGTTGATATCAAGTATTCCATGGACAATCTGACCAACAAACTAAGGTGTAAAGATGAACTATGCTCAAGCATTTCTCTAGCCCCTTTTCTGAGAGATTTGATAATTTGTCACTATTAAAAAATGACTTTGTATTTTTGTCATCCTGATCTATATTTATTGATATAAATGGTCCTACATATTATTATCAAAAGTGACATCATAATCAGAAAGTCATCTTGAGAGTGACAAATGATCAATTTCCCCCCTTTTCTATCCCTTCCTTTCTGCCTTAATTTCCTCACTATTGATGCCAACTTTTTTAGACCATGTATCATGTAGGCCACATTGGCTTGTTCCTTCTTTTCTTCTAACACAAAAAAACTTAATACTACTAGTAATGATTTACCACCAACATCAGCAAGAGATTAAGTAAACAGAAGCAAGCATCATGCATCACTTCATGTGATGCCAACTGGGCAAAGTAAAGAATTTACTCTCTTCTGCCCCCTGTTTATTTGCATCTTTTTTTTATGCATCCTAATGTTCCTTGGATTCCTTAGGTTACTAATCTAATGAATAATCAATTACGGCACCAAATCATGTGGCAGTGCCTGACAAACTCCTTATATAATACGGGTATGAACTATGAAAGAAACAAGAACCAAAGCACAAAACTGCAAAATATTTTCTTCAGAACAGGCAACAAATGAACAGTTAAACAAGAGCTCACGTTTCCATTCCTGCAAGTAGGACAACATTTGTTTTCTTTGGATGCAGATTTAATGCTTAGAACCACAATCTGGCAAGTCAAAGCCCAAGAGAAGCATGGGCAGAGAACAGAATGTGACGACTGATTAAAAATGCAGGCAAGAGAAGAGCCAGAAAGCCAGGGATGGACAACCTTGTTTTACAAACAAGAAACAATCTGGAAGAGCAGAAGAAGAGCTGAGCTAGCAGCTGCAGCTTGAAACCGCCATGGATTAGCCATAAAGAACACGAAGCGTGGACAAGATTTGATAGAAAACGGCGTCAAGCAACAAAACCATCCCCAGAAATGGTGGGAGCAGACAGCAAAAGCAGAGCCTCTGAACCCCTAATCAATGGAGCTTCCACCAGCTGCTTGCTAGTTGCTACTAGTGACTATGCTGCAAATGGAATCCCCACTCTCCAGAACCAGATGGCCAGAAACCCTCCAAGCTGATCACACAGAGCAAACAAGAAACAGGAGCCTGGGACATACCAGCCAATCTGTTCAATCTTGATTTCTTGAACCACTTCTTGAATCTTTGCACGCCACCGGAGAGAGGGGAAGAAGCAAAATGGACTGAGATAAGGACAGGCTCTGAGCTGAATTGAAGGAGGGTGAGGGCAGTGGGTCACATTCAAATGGCCTGTGTGTCTCGAGGGGTGCAACTTATGAGAACGGTTTACTCTACAATAGTTAATTTCACGATGACTTTATTACTAATATATATAGATCATAACATCATTAAACTCACGTATCAGTAACAAAATTAGAATAGAAATGACTGCGCGGATCTCGTGCGGCAACTTATACACCTCTTCCCTCTTATCTCTGTTAACTGTCATTTGTGTGTGTGTGAACAGTTTAATCTCCCATTTCTGTACTTTTCTAGGCCAGCTTTTCAAGAGAAGAACAGTGCATATGTGAAGGTGTCACATGCATATTCGGCTATTGAGAGTTAGGAACTTGGATCTGTTTGGAGTTTTGGACAGATGCCACCTCGGTGACATACAAGGTTTATTTTAAGTTCTCCACATGCCTAAGTTGAAATTTCAGGCCAGTTATATGTGGCTATGTATTTTGACTATCACAACACCAAACATGGCATATGATTACTGGTTCAGCA